>CM040621.1:87276171-87570641 GCA_022817965.1 Solanum lycopersicoides
TTGATGTCGACCAAGATATCACGTAAAATTCAAATTTCTTCTGATTCTTTTATTTTTGAAGTGTAATTGTGAAATAATTTGAATACTTAACATGATAATGGAGTAACTTTCTTAAAATTTAAGTGTTTTTGCTTGCTTCTTTTTAATAAGATATTTCTATTGTTTGAATCTGCCTAATCTTTGAATAAATGTTTATAGTTTGTGTAAAAATCTTTTTTTACTATGAACAAGAACCCTTGGTGTTTTACTGTGAACAACCAACAAATGTTTACAGTTTGTGTAAAAATCAAAGTTCCTAATATCTAGCTTATCTCTCTATATATATCCAACTAAATTTATTGTCGTTTTCATCAGCTTCAAGGAACTAGTTTATTTTTTTTCTCGATAGCAAGACTAAATTTTTATATGAATATAACGACAAATACTCGTGAATAAAACATAGGATAAAGATTTCGCTATAAAATTGAAGTAACTAGATTTTCATAGAGAATGGATTAATGTTCTCTTATAGATACATTAAACAAGCTGTCATTTAAAGAAATATAACTTACATAAATCTCATAGTGTAAAATCTAAATTACATTTTATCCCTACTTTTTTCTATTTTACAAAAATTCCTTAAAAATAGAAGTCATCTGGATACATAAGTTTCATCCAGATATACATTTCAAAAGCTGGCAGCAGCACCTTTTGAGGAAAATAGTTGGTTGTTGCGCTTTATTAGGAAAATTAACCTAAAATTGATTTTATATCCACGATTCAAGCATAAGTGATTGTTATCAACCCGTCCCAATCTGTAACATATTCAGTCTTTCAAAATTCAAATTTCCATCATCTTCATCAAGCCGCCATTGCTGCCCAAATCGTGAAGAATTTAAATTAATCGATAATATTGGTTGCTATTATATATATATATATATATATTGGTTGATACAATATATATATATCGATTTTGTTGAGAGAATCAGGATATTGGGTAAGTGAGATGAGTTATGAAGGTTACAAAAGTGATGCAATTGTTATTAGACAATAGATTTCATTTATGAATCTCATAGCTGTCATTTCAATTGAGCTGGGAATCGATGATATTAAGTAAATCTTGAAAATCAAATACATCGTCAAAGGCAATAACTCATCTCCATTGAAAATTAAGTAATTAAGAGGGGATCATTGACAGGTGTTCAGGTCATCGTTATGAATTATCCCTGTCAGATTAGAATTGGATATTTATTAGTGCTCGACTACCACACTTCCCACGTTGCTGTAAAATTTGTTGAGATCTTGACCAACATTGACAGGTACTCAGGTAAGGAACTTCAGAAGGAGGCGATGTTCTTGAAGAATGGCGATGTTGGTATGGTTAAGATGATTCCTACAAAGTTTATGGTTATTGAGACCTTTGTTAAGTACCCAACATTAGGTCGTTTTACCGTGAGAGACATGAGGCAAACTTATGTTGTCGGTGTTGACAAGAAGGACCCAACTGATGCCAATAAACAAGATACATAAATAAACAATCAATACATTACTATTTATGTATCTCGTTTAAATTGATAAGTTTGTATTTCTACTTACATACATTAAATAAGTAATTGTTGTCCATAAGATATTAGGTTTGAGATCGATACATTACTTTGTGGTAGTTGCTACATATTAGATATAATTAGCATAAATTCGAATCTATGTATCATGTCTAAAAAATTATGTATTTGTTCATGCAAGAATTTAAAATTATGTATCTGATACATTATACCAAGTATCAGTTATATGATTTAGTAGATGTAATATTGTGTTCCATTAAAATTGTGTATCTAACACACAATTTGTACACTTGTGTTTGATACAAAGTTGTATTTGATATTAACATTGTTTAAAAGACATTATGTTGTGTACATGATTCATTATGTTGTGTATCTGCTACATGATTTAATAGATGTATTAATGCGCTCCATATTTATTGTATCAAATACATAGCTGGAAGATCTTCACATTTTGCTTCAAACTAAACAAACTTTTGATAATAAATTTACGTATCACCATTTATGAATCTGATACATACTTGTGTGACACTTTAATGTATCATGTACTATTTACGGATACATACCAACACCTAGTGCCACACTCGAGTCTACACCTTGGACGTGGCCGGCACTCAATAACCATTGTTGGTTCCCAAGCGAACCCTCATCATGGCTGACTATAAGCGAAAGACTAACTTAGGCATGCAAAAGCTTAAAAATTAAAATAAAATTCGTGAAACTGAATACAAAACTTTAACTTTAAAAAAAACTCTGATATAATATAATATATTTAATTTTCCATAAAATAGGCAACTTACGTTTTTAAAACATTTAATAAAATAAATGATTAATACATACTCCTCAACTATACTGACCATCTATGAAGCCTCTAACTAATAATGATGAAAGTCGGGACAAGACCCACGACCTCCTGACTAAACTAAAAAGTAAATTAAATTCTCCAGAAATAAGGAGACTCACCATAGCTAACTCGATTTTTTGGATGTATCAACGAAGATCCTATTGATGATCCAGAATACCAGTGTCTGCATCATCAAAAGATGCATGTCAAATGGCTCAGTACGTGGAATGTATGAGCATGTAAGGAGAATTCTAAAGCATAAAACATAGACTTGAACTTGATAAAAAGGAAACATACTTACCACTTTTCAACTCAAATCAAATCATAAGATACTCAACTCAAAGATTAGATATTCAACTCAAAGATTAGATACTCAACTTCAAAGATATGATATTGTAGTCTTAAAACAAACATAAGTGATATTCCTAGGTAATTTTCCAACTTTTGATTTTGTACGAAATGGACATTTGCATGTTGTCGACTAGACCTCGATCAATGTCGCCGCATACGACGTCGCTCGTCTAACAAGTGCAAGCCACGAATGATGCAGGTAGGCACGTCCGACGTCGACTGACTGAAGTGTGCAGGTCACAGGGGATGCGACTATCTAGAAAAATTACTCGTAGGAATAGATACGAAATAGTCTCTAAAATATACATTTACTTATCTATTTAGTCCTTTAACTATTCAAAAAATTTCAAGGTCTCTGACTCTTTGCCCAATTTTTATTTAAATAGTTTAGTTTTATATTAATGAAATCAATGCATTCATGGAAATAAATATTTAACCCATTTCTCAGTTATTTCTCTCTTTCCGTTCCTTTTTCATCTTATGAAAAGAATCACAATATCAACTACTCAAAATAAAGTTCATCAGAAAAGATGATACAAGTCCTAATTTTATTCAATGGAGGTTAAAAGAAACATTTTAATCGGCGCGAATTTTTTCCATACAAAAGATAAATAAGAGATTTGATCCGATTACTCAAATTCATCTATGTAAAATAAACGAACACAATAATAAAGTAGATCTATTTCAGAATAACAAAAACTTTTAAAGAAGAAGTTGCAAATAAGTATTATATAATTTTTTTTAAACAAAAAAATATTATTTTAATGAATTTGTTTAAATAATGACTTATTTTGATAAAAACTTTCACTCGACCCACTGTAAATCCGCCCCCGAGTACGATAGATCATTTCATGAGTTATATTATTATGCATCAATGAAAGCTATCAATAGTTGTGGGACTCTATTTTGTCATGAGCGGAAATTGCAAGGCTTAGAATAGTGTCACGTGCATGGGGACCAATAGACATTGAGGATATATTTTGTTTATTGTTATTAGAATCTTATTATACTCTCTCCGTTCACAAATGTTTGATAGGTATACTAAAAATAGATGTCCAAGATAATTGTCAATTTAAACAATCAAGAAATAATTATTTTATTTTATTTCAATTTTGCCCTTAATAATTAATTCATTTTGTTCAATTGAAAAGTTACGTAGACTTTTGACTTTTGTTTTCTAAGTTTGGGGGTTCAATCCCCATATAAAAATTGAACTCAACCTCTTCCAACTTGAAACAAGTTTAAATCACTTATATATTTACATTTCTCAAACCTATGAAAGTTGAAAATAAACCACCTATTATTATGTTTAATTAATTATTTATGCCTAAAGTTTGAGGAAAATTTGGTTTGCCCATTAGATTTTACTTTATTGAATTAGAGACTATAGGTAGATTATTCATTTTTACAACAGTTTAACAAAATCAGGTACTCCCTCCGTTTCAAAAAAGATGGCCTAGTTTGACTTGGAATGGAGTTTAAGAAAAGAAAGAAGACTTTTTAATCTTGTGGTTCTAAATTAACGTTATGTCACATGTACCAAAATGCCCTTTAATCTTGTGGTCTTAAACATGCCACGTGGAAAGTGAAAGTTAAAGTGGTGCCAAAAAAGGAAAGGGTCATTCTTTTTGAAACAAACTAAAAAGGAAATAGGGTCATTCTTTTTTAAACGGAGGGAGTATTAGAATGTAATGCCTAATACATTAATTATAGAAAATAAGTAGCCGCCATAGCAAACTAGGGGCCAAACTCCCTAGTACGTAATAGCGGGTTTGACTTTGATTTTCTTTGTTATTGAAAGTATTAGGGTTAATCTAATGCACTTTGTTTATATTTACTTGTCCACAATTTTAGTTGCTTCTGATTACAAAATCTCATCACAATTAGCATTAGGGTATGGGAATTAATAATTTTGCATATAGTAATTAGGCATAATACATATATTGGACCCTAAACTTGACTTTAAATTTTAACTTTGATCTCAAACTTTCATAGTGCACAAATAGGCACTTTAACTATACTATCTTTCAACAAATAAACACGCAATTCCTACCTGGCAAAATGCGTGAAATACACGCATTCTGCGCGAGTAAAAGGTAATTTTTGAGGCCCAAAACGATAAAAAAATGCTAAAATGACAATTCTACCCTTAATGAATCTCTTTTATAATTTTTTTAGTTTCAAAATGACGTGTAATTTTTTTTTAAAAAAAAAATACGTGTAAATTTTTTAATTAGTTGGCAGCCACTGATTGGCTCACTAATACACGTGGGAGCGTTTGCACTTCACGCACTTTGGTTCCAAAAATCGCGTGTTTATTTATTGAAATATTGGATAGTTAAAGTGCCTATTTGTGCATTATGAAAGTTTGAGGTCAAAGTTAAAATTTGAAGCCAAATTTAGGGTCTAATATATGTATTATGCCTAGTAATTAATTAGCTTAAATGAATTTGATAGAGATCAAAAGCTTACTACGATGACGCTATCAATACCTGTGTAAAGATAGTGTTGAATGTGAATGAACTCAAGTCAAATGAAGTAAAGCATCTGTTGCATACTTCAATACCGGAACTCAATCAGCCTATCATTGAGAGTTTGATAATTCAAAGCAGAACATGTAGCAAAATTTGTCAGCATAAAACAAAACAGAGATATTTATTTTTATTTTTGGATCATAGTATTACTATTACAGTACCAAGTTAATATATAACAGAAAATGGAAAAACATGAATTAAAGGATCTGACATCAACATAGAAAATGAACCACACCTAATTTTTTACAAGAATTTCATTGATCAATTTTTCTATGTTCACATAAGATGATCCTGTTGGTTTTGCAGCTGCTTCTTCAGCCAATTTCTTCCATTCCATTGCCTTTTTCTTCATATCTTTGCCTTTCTCGCCGACCATTAACTCTCTCACAAGACTTTCAACTTCATCCCTTTTCACATTATTGTCAATTTCCATTCCAATACCCCCTTGTGTGCATTTGAACCAACAATTAGTCTGTTGTTCCGCGAAGAACGGCCAACAGATCATTGGCACACCACTGCTGATACTTTCAAGGGTCGAATTCCATCCACTGTGAGTCAAGAACCCTCCAATAGCAGGGTGGCTAAGGACTTGTTCTTGCGGGCACCAACTTGTCAACATCCCTCTTTCTTTTGTTTCTTCCACGAATTCAGGTGGAAGAATTGCTTCTTCCCCTGATACAATATCTGGTCTTATGATCCATAAAAATTGCAATTGACTGTTGGCAAGTCCCCATGCGAATTCAACAAGTTGGTTCGCGGTCATGACAGTGATGCTCCCAAAATTAACATAAACAACAGAATTTGGTTTCTTGGAATCAAGCCATTCTACACTTTTTGGATCCTCTTCCCAAAGATTGGATCCCAACCGCTCCAAATTCTTGTCCTCAATATGTTTTACAAGTAAATGGAGGGGGCCAATCGCGTACACAGGAGGAAGAAGTGTTTGAAGTGATTCAAGAACTTCCTTCTCTAATGGATCAAATGTATTGATTACAATAGCAGAAGCTAATTTGCTTCTATTTGTTTCTTGGATAAGATAATTGAACATAAAATCATCTGAATTTGTACTTCTCAAAAAACTTGGTAAATCCCTCAGACGTATGTCTTTCATGCCCGGTATCCAATCCAAAGCTGTCTCCAAATAACCATTTGTTAAGTCACTTGCATCTACAAGAACATAAAAAGAACAAATGTTAAAACACAAACATATATAAAAACAGGACAAATGAAACAGAGTATACCTTTAAGTGGAAAGTATCCTTTTTTAGCAAGTTCGTGGTAATGCATGTAACCTAAAAAACCACAAGCACTTGGAGTCCAAAAGAATACTTCAGGGATGCCTAATTCTTGAGCAGCAGCTTGAGTGAAGCTCATACAACCATCGGAAATGATGCACGATACAGGTGGGACGTTAGATGAACAAGTATCATTGAGCTTTGCGAGCAATTCCTTGAAAGGGACTAAACAAGTTTTGGTAGTGGATTCACATAGAGCAGGAATATCTTGAGTTGAATCAGCATCACATGGTGGGAGGCCATCAGGAATGGTCTCGAATTGAAAGGACGGCAAACCTTTGAGGGAATCAGGGCCGCGAGACTTAAGTAGACGCCTCTGATTGTATTCATTGTTGACAAAAGTGATGTGAAAACCTTTGTGATTGAGGATTTTGGCTAATTTTAACATTGGATTAATGTGGCCTTGTGCAGGGTATGGTATGCAAACTGCATGAGGCTTGTCATGATTTCCTGTGGAACCCATATTTCCAGGGGGGGAAAAAGCTTATGGTTTGTCTCAAAGAGTAACTAAAGGGGGAAAAGATTGGTTTGACTTTGGCTAATTGAAGAATATATATATATATATATATAGAAGAGGTAGTGGATGATAATTGTGAGATTCAAAGTTAAAGAATATAAAGGGAAGCAAGAAATTTGGAAATGGAAGAACTGTCAAAGTTGAATTCCAACACCTGAGCAGTGGATACAATAAGAATCAGAAGCTTTAACTTTCAATTCTTACTCGAATATCAAGCCTCCTAATTTTAACGAATATAAACACCAATTACAATCATCCACCAACATGGGTTGTGGTGCACTGGTGGGAGTGCTTCACCCTTAACCAGAGATCTCGGGTTCGAGCCTTGGATATGGAGAAAATCCTATTGGGAGCCCACTCCCGAATGGGCCCTGCAATGCGCGATCCGGATTTAGTCGTAGCTCCAATATAGACTTCAGACACCAGGTGGGAAACCAAAAAATTAGAATCATCTGTTTAAATTTATTTAACTTACTTTTCTTTTTTAGTCCGTCTAAAAAAAAAAAGTTTTCCTTTTAAGCAACTTTTTAATTTCAATTTTTCGTGTTGCATGTTTGAAACTTAAAAATTAAAGATTAATATATTTCACATATCTCTAATTTAAAATTACAAAATTCAAAAGTCTAATTTATTTTCATAAATTTCACATCAAGTAGAATATATCAAACAAATTAAAACATACATAGAAAATTAGAAATAGCTATTAAACATTTTCTAATAAAAAAATAGTACTAATATTTTAATAGTATGAGTTGTTTCTTTCTTGTTTCTCTGTCGCCTAGCGCACAGCTTTCTTAAATGGAGATTCTCAAATGAAAATTAATATAAATTATCATATCATATGCCCTCTAGAAAAAATAATGATAATTATTGTAATCGTTGCCTTCTGAAATGTATACGTCATGAAGGTGTTTATCGATTCTTATAAAATCTTAAACTATGATTAAGAAAATGTTAATTAAAACAATTTATGCACAAAACTACCTGATTCTCTTGGTGCGATGGATGGATCTTAGAACAACTAGTTCACTAATTTAAACCCGTTATTTCATATATATTTATTTATATATCATAATTATATAAAAATAATATAATAAATATTGTAAGTTACAATTTTTTTCATATTAATATTAATTAACAATCTAATAAAAATGGTGACTGACCTGCCCAATAAAAATTCATTAATAATATACCACAAAAACAATAACAATAACAATAATAACATATTTAGTGAAATTCCACAAGTGAGATTCGAGAAGATAGAATGTATACGAATCATCTTATCACTACATGTGAAGGTATACAGAAAGAGTGTTTCTAAAAAAACTCTCAGCTACATGCAGTTATTTTAGCCATAAAGAAGAAAATATGGCACGTCAAAAAATAATAATACATAATCTACTCTAAACGACTGACAACAATAACTAAATATTGTAACCATCGAAACAAAGTAAAATTAAATTGAGTCAAAGGTTAAATCATGTTACTTTCAAGTTTAATGCTGTAATAAGTGACATAAGATTATTGCATTTAATTAGTTGATTGGTAATTGGTTCCATTTGCCATGGTTCATGTGACCTCGAGCAAGGGGATAGGAAAATTGTTTTATTTATTTTTATAGTTTAAAATGAATGAGTTATTTAAAGTTAAAGAATATATTATGGTGATTATCATTTTCATGGGGGTTTTAAATTATTTTTAATCTAAAATGGTGATTATCATTTATCTCTATTTTTAAAAAGAGTTTGAAAAGAATCAAAAGAATAATATTAACAAATTATTTTTTGACTAATGCCTTAAATAGAATTATTGATGTTTTAGTTTTTAAAAGTTAATTTAAAATAGTGACTAATGTTTCACGGGATCAAGGTATTTAAAATTTATTTTTCAAAAATAAATTATTTTTGACACATTTCTAATTCAATATGTAAATTTAATGATAACTATATTAACTTAAAAAGTTGAAAAAATCATAATTAAAGTTATTTTCGTCCGTACAAACTTATGATATTTTTTACCAGAAAGTGCTGAAGAAAACATCAATTGAATTGGAGAAAATGATCAAAATAGTCCTTAATGTATGGACTTAGATTGATTTGGTCCTTCATATATGTAGCTTATGGAAAAGGTTCTTAATCTATGTTAAGAACTTATCAATTTAGTCTTTCACCCTAAAATCTTAATTACACAAAAAAAATATCTGTCAAATTAAACAGAGATATGCAACTCACGTGACCTACAAAGATTTTAAACAAAATCTCTTTTTTCTTGGTTCAGTTTCAAAGAATGAAGACTCCCGCCTTTTCAACAAAAAAAAACCTTTTTCTTGTAAAATCAATCGACACAAATTTTTTTCATTGTTGAGCGAGGTTAATCAAAGAAACTCCAAGGGATCGAGCCCCTATTATGAAAAGAATTTATTTTGCTTCTAGTCGAGGCAATCCAACGGCTAGCGCCTATTTGGTATTCAAGATTTGCTGGGTTGTTAGTACTATTTTTCCAATCGTTTTATATAAGATTCATTTTTTTCTTTTTGGTGATATGAAATCCTACTTTTTTTGTTGGCTTTTTTCGGTTTGTGCATTCAAGAATATTTACAAAATATTTATACTTTGTACACCATAACATCTAAATATTCTTGAATGCACGTGAGTGAGTTTTGTTTAAAATCTTTGTATGTCACGTGAGTTGCATATCTCTGTTTAATTTGACATTTTTTTTTGTGTGTGTGTAATTAGGGTTTTAGGGTGAAATATTAAATTAATAAGTTTTTAACATAGATTAAGGACCTTTTCCATAAGCTACATATATGAGGGACCAAATCAATCTAAATCCATAATGGACTATTTTAATCATTTTTTCAATCGAATTGAGTAAAGAATCCAATACAAACAAAAGCCATTAATTGAATGAAAGGGAAGAATTCAATGCAAACACAAGCCTTAAAAAATAAAGTATTCTTTTAATTAATCGAAAACAGCTAGTGTGGTGTAGTTTAATTAGATACTACTCAAACTTATTTAGGGGACGGTGATTCGTATCTTTTACATCTTTTAGGCAGTAATTTGCTTATTTTTTAATCTAAAAATTTACTCTCTTTCTATTTACTTTTATTTATTTATGATAGATTTTATGTCCTCCTTAAAAAAATAAAAATGAAGGGTATAATTTTTAATTAGTTTGAAAAATAATTTAAAATAAATATTTGATCTATGAATACACCAAGAGAAAGAAATTGTCTTTAATTTGATAAGTAAAAAGTAAAAAATTATTTAAAATATAACAAAAGGAATACTGGGTATATATCCTCGACATGTTAGACGATATATTCCTGCATGATGTGCGCATACAAATTGACAAAATTGAAATCAACGATGATATTATATTATATCATATTATATAAATTTAAGATCCGTGGCAGCGATGTTATACTTTAGGATTATTATTTCAATTAGGAATAATTATGGTGATTGGTTTCATCAGTCACGACTCATGTGAGTGCAAGTGGGACACCATTTGAGTTTGTCTTTTTTTTTATATCAACTCCAAAAAAATTTCATACTCAAAGGTTACAGATGATTTAAGGGTTTACTTCATTAGACTAGAGTTGATTCACATTCAACATTTAACTTTACACAAGTATTGATAGCGTAGTGAGCTTTTGATCTACTATTTGCAAAATTATTGGTTTCCATATTATAATGCTAATTCTGATGAGATTTTGTAATAAGAAGCATCTAAAATTATGGAAAAATAAATTTGAACCACTAAAAAAAAAAAGCTCAAATTCTGAAGGTCATAATTACATATTGTGACGGTCAATAACCCCCGCAATTTAGTGTTGTGAGAGTTGAATAAACCCCTGCAGTTAGGAGTGTCACAATTAAATAGCGGGGTTTCTTGGCAACTCCCAGTACCATTAGCAGGGGTTAACTAGCGGGGGTTTTGAACCCCAATCGCATTTCAAACTAGCAGTCGAAACCCCAACGATTTGTGAACTCGAGGGAGTAAAAAAAACCACAATTAATGAATTTTACATTAAAATTAATAGGAGCTTAGACCCCTGCAATTTATGAAATATAACTTTTTATAGCATTTGCCAGGAATATTCAATTTTAGATACTAATAATAAATTAATTAACTAACATGTGCATCATTGTCAAAGAACATATTAGTATTAAGAAATAACACAATATTCAACACAAAAGTATATCATAAACTTATATACTATAACCTCAATTTTTACCCAAAAAAATTAAATTTTTATTTCACAAATCACGAAATTTCAAAATTAAGTGAAAAAAATACTACATATTTATATATTAAAAGAAGATTTTGGGAGGATCAATGAATAAACATACATTTGATCTGCATAAACAAAGTAAACTAAGGAGGATAAAAAAAATAGAAAAACAACAAGTATGATATGAAAAAGATTTTAGAATGAAAAAAAAATTAATAACATAAATTTTCGCAAAAACTTTAATTCCACAAATTATGAAATTCAACAATTAATTGAAAAAGGACATAATTATATTTAAAAGATTATTGTTAGAAGTATCCTTTAATATGTTATATTTGATTTTTATAAACAAAGTGAATTAAAAAAAATTCAAGAAAATAAAGGAGATAAAAAAAACAAATGAAGAAGTCTATTATAAAATAATTGACAAACAAAAACGATAGATAAAAGAAGAAGAATAAAACAATAAATTTTACCTTTTAAAAAAAAAAAATCAATCAAACGTGTTTAAAGAAAATTTTAAGCGAACAAAAATACATTTTTTAAGAAAAAACAATATAACTATTGAATATCAAATAAATAAAAAAAAATCCTTTTTTGCCAATAAACTAAAAATGGGCTATTTTTTGTCCCTTTAAAGAAAAATTAGTAAACTAGTCACAAATTCTAACTTAATTAGTAAAAGTATCTCAACTTTAAAATATTTATTAAAATGTCAAAATGTCAATATTTTAAAAATAATTTGTATCCGAACTATTATTTATTTTTCCTTTTATTTCTCAAAACAGTCCAACATTAAATATATTTACTACCCATTTAGACTTCTTCTAGAATTTAATACCATTAAATTTATTTTCATCTTTAAGATTTTCAAATTTTTTTCTCTTTACCATTTTCACCATTATTCTCTCTCATTGTTGGAGAAGAACTAATTATTCAAGTTTATACCAATATGTTCAGATCTATCGATTAATTCAAGAAATCTCTCAATACATAAAGATATTTTTGAAATCATCATTTATTTTGCGAGATTTCATGAGATTTTATTTTCGAAATAAAAAATTATGTTGAATTTTGGATTGTATGTATTACAGATTTTTCGTCATTTTTTCGATTTTATATGAGTTTGTTAACATACTCATCAAATATTTATGCATTTCGAAATTTTAATATTTGAAACACTATTTTTTATGATTTTGTTTTCATATTTGAGATTTAGTAGATTGTAATTTGTAGTAATCCACATAAGCATTCATACATAATATATTGTTTGATTTTTTTTGTATATTCATATTTAAGAATTTTAAATTTTGCTTATAGGTTTATTAATTCACAAATAAACACAGATTCAGATTTGAATTTGGTGAAAGAATTGGAAAAAAGGAACATAGGTTGCGAAATTGTATTCATTTCAGAATAGTATTCATATTAATTTTTGTTTGTCAATTATTTTTCTTTTACTCATCATTTGTATTTTTATTAAGAACATTGTATTTCTTTTTTATTTGTAGTCATTCAAAATACGTATCTCATATGAATTTGTATTTCTTAAGCATAGATGTATATTATTTTTTAACAGTCAATTTGTATTTTTTTATAATATTGTATTCTGATTATATCATTTTCATTATGTATGCTATCTCATATGAATTTGTATTTCTTAAAAATATATGTATCCTGTTTTTCAACAGTAATTTGTATTTATTTTAGAATATTGTATCCTGATTATATTATTTTACTATGTATGTTATTTGTTTTTCAGAATCTTGTATTCTTATTTCTTTCATAGTCAATTTGTATTTTTTTTTTATAATATTATATCCTTTCTCAACAGATTTATTATTTCCACCAAGTATGCTATTTTCGCCCCAAAAATCTTGTACCCTTTCATAAATCATATTCATATATATTAAGATACGTGTACATATATATGGCAATCAAGTAATACAATTTTGATCACCCAAATACGATTTGTAGTTTGAAAGAAAAAAAATCAATCTTAATTTGAATGGTAAAGTGAGCACATAAATTGTAAAAAATATTGGTATACATTATAATGAAAACATAACAAAGGAAAGTTGATCTAATAGAATGAAAAAGGATTTTTTTTTTGAAATTGTAAATGATGAGAATTTTAAGTGATATGTTCCTTTTCTAAAAAATATTATCTCACTTTTTCAACATACTATTTTTTTGTATTTTATATATTATTATACAATATTCCTAAATAAAAACTAGAATAAATAGAAATACAAATAAAATACATATTGAAATGAATACGGAATACAAGATTTTCGAAGATACAAATAAATACACATGAAAAAAATATATGAATACAAATATGTTTCTTAAATAAATATAGATTCATTTGGCATACCTATTGGAATGAATACAAACTATTAAAAAAAGAAGCTTAAGATTCTGAAGAAAAAAAAAATAAAGTTTGAGTTTTATTTGAAAATACAACTGATGAGAAAATTAAGTGATCTTTGTCTTTTTTTGAAATACTCTGTGCTCTTGATTTTCTCCCTTTTATTATTAAATAATTATATTCTTTAAATAAAAATAAATAATAAAAACATAAATAAAATACATAACAAATTAAAATTTTAATATTTTTACTAAATATTGAAAGTATTGCTAATAAGCCCTCTTAAATATTAAAATATTAATATTTTGAAAAAATTCCCTCAATTTAATCTATAGATTATCATGATGTGTCATTTATTCCTAATAAACGTGAAGTGGGAATATAGCCCAAGTTTTAATCTCAGGTCCATTTACCAAAGCTACTGGCCCAAAGCATCCCGGTCACTATTTTACATGTATATGCAATGTACCTATATTATATGAATATAGTAGGAGTGGATATAAATATCGAAAAATTATTTCGAATCGAATTAATTTGGTTCTTTAATTTCGCTTCTTTGATTTGGTGTTAGTGTTATTTTTTCGAAAGTTTGGTTTGGTGTTCGGTGTAAGGTATCTCAATTTATGGGCATTCTTTTAATTAAAAATTAAAAATTCAATCAACAATTAATTCATTCATGAGCAAATCAAAGTAACATCAAATGTACAATTCAATAGTTAACTTGAAATATTCATTTTTAAGAGAAACTCAAACATATTTCTATCAAGGTACATTATGTAAAGGAACCATCTTCATACTTATTTTTTTTGATAAATTGTTGGAGGCACAATGTTCTAGATAAAGACAAATATAGTATTTAGTTAGCACAATAAGGGGTCGTTTGGTAGAGTGTATAAGAATAATGCAAAATAGGGTGCAATAGTAATGCTTGCAGTAGTAGTGCTTGCATTATTAATACTTGCATTAGTTATGCAAGCATTATTTCTTATACATTGTTTGGTTTGATGTATTAGAAATAATAAATCTTGTATAATTTCTATTTGAAAATATATGTTTACAAAAATACCCTTCACACTTTATTTATTTTTACACTTTCTTGCAAGTTGCAACAAAGTCATTTGCTAAAACATCATTAACTCCTCTTCTTCTTCTTTTATTTTTTTTCAAATATAATATTAAATAGTTTTACTATTTGAGTCAAAATATTTTTGTGAAAAGTTGGAAAAGAATTTTTTTTTTATCAAATTTATCGCCACAATAGTAATTTTTCTTATTAAATTATGTTGAAATTAGATTATTATGTTTTTACAAAAAATATATTTAAGAGGTCATAAAGTCTATTAAAACACCAATAAATTAAAAGACATAGAAAAATAAATGAAAATAAAAACACATGACAACAAAGAAAATTAAAAGAAAAGAAAATGTTAGGAAATGTTTAAAAAAGGCTTTGAGGATAGTTTTAATTATTTAATCTAATGCAAGTTTTAAATATAATGCATTGCATAATATTTTTATAAAAAAAATTGTTTGAAAAATTACCCTCCACAAATATGGTGGAAAGGATATAAAAAAAAAATATTTAAGGCCAATTGTGTCTTTTATAATGTTAATACATGCATTAGAACCCATTGCATTACTAATGCATAGAAATAGATGGTATTAGTAATACACTCTTGAATACACAATAGAGTGTATTACTAATGCATGCATTAGTTATGCATAGGTTAGACAAGTGTACCAAACAAGGTACTACTAATACATCAAGTTAATGCATGCATTATTTTCTCTAATACACTCTACCAAACGACCCCTAAGTGTACCACATAAGTGCTGTGACACGTTTATAATTATAAATTTCAAACGACTTTCTATTGTTGATAAATTCTATATCTAATCAAACACCATACAGCGTTATATTAATGGTAGCAAAATATATATTTAGTACGATACACCAGATGAAAATTACATTTTCCTAAAAGTAAATGTTAAAAAGCTTCCTATATAAACAAAATTTATATAACTTCCAACAGAATTATACTACAAGCTGATTTATTTGGATCAAAAAGCCCAGGCAATAGATACTTCCTTCCGTTTGTACCATGTGCATTATAGCTTGCACCCGTTATCGAATCCACAAGCAGCTCACCCGCATAACCCGGATAGGCCCCTTTACCGTACAACCCGGCGCAAGCCGAAGCCGCCTCTAACGGGGCTTCAGCCGGGCCTTGGTAGTAACCTTTTCCGTACGGGTTCGTTACTACTCCAGCCAACAGACTCGCTATATTTACAACCATGCCATCCGCACCCACGTCACCGTTTGGTGCAACCAACGGCTCGGCTTGGGGCCCGTAAATAGGTTGGTGAAACGGCCACGCGCATTGACCCGGACATTGAGTCGCTGAATTACCCACCCATATGAAAACGGATCTTTTACCTTGACCCGACCTGTGATACCCGCAATTGCCCATGCAGAAGCCTTCAACTGCAACATCTTGAGCTGTTAAGACTAAAATTAATTCACCTTTTCTCGAGTGAGCCAATTCTGATATTTCGGATTTTTTTAGGGTTTTTCCAATGGAACAATTTTCGTCTGTGAATTGATTGGATAGAACTAAACGGGTCTCTTTTTTACCCGCTTTTGTCAAGTAGGTTTGAATAGTTCGCCACCATTTTGTAACGGTTGGTGTTTTACGTGACCAAATTTTACTAGGAGAATTTAGAGATCGAAGAAAATCAACAATAATAGATTTTTGGGCAGGTGAAAATTTTCCGTACCAAATAATTGATATTTTTAGCTCACTTTCTAATAAATCGCCATTATGGTACGTAAGACTCATTGGAGGTGGTTGATATAGTGAAAACAAGTTTCTTGTTGCATAAGTAATGTGGAGCAAGCTGAGAAAAACAAGAACAAGAAGTGGATAAGAGGTTTTGGAATAATCAAAGAAACCCATATTTGAGAAATGTTTATAGAATAAATGAAGTTTATTTCTTTAAAAAAAGTTAGGATTATGAATTTGGATATAGGTATGGGGTGAAGTAAGGAGGGTATATATAGATGATGAGATGCATGAATATGTTTGTAAAGTAGGGGTTTCAATCTTCATATGTAGCTATGAGGAGAAAGATTATGAATTTGCTCTCACTTGGTGTATATAATAAATAATACATAATTGGGAAGCGGCATAATTTAAACTAATGACTCATTCATTTATTAATTCATTTTATTTTAATCGTTCAAATTCAATTCAATCCGACTTATTTGACACGTCTGAATGGTGGATAAAGTAATCCAAATGTTGCAAAGAGGGATTGGTAGTGTGTCAAGTGGGCAATGAGCATGTGTTCCAAGCTCTTCCCAAGAAAAGTCGACGTAATTTTTCAATTTCTTTAGTAGTATCTCAAAAAGATCAATGTTTTAAATAGAGATTTAAGTAACCTCTTAATTTAATTATTATTCCAAGAAGCTTTTGGTTTTTAAATTATGTAGCTTGAGCATGCATGACGTTATGCAAGCAGTATTAAACAATTGTCTTAATTAAGAAACCTAAAATATGTAGCATATACTCCGTCCGTTTCAAATTATCAGTAACGCTTTTATCTTAACATGTACCTTGAATAACATTAATCATGAAAAGTATTCGAGGATATAAGTTTGTAGTCTTCAAGACACTAATTATGAAAAGTCTTAACCTTCTAAAATGACAAATAATTTGAGATAATTATAATTTTAAAAAATTATAACAAATAATTTGGGACAGGAGTATAATCACAGAGGTAATAATTAATATAGAGCTACGATTTCTTAATTAACGACTTTAGATTAAGATTAGCAAGGGGCGGTGGACCTTGGAGTTGCTTATGGTGACGGGGATATGCGTCTTGAATCTTGATATAATAGCTTTGGGAAACTCAAAATAACTAATGAAATTGGATAGATAAACATACAATTTCTGTTTAATTTTACTAGTAGCATTTTGATTTATAAGATTTAGTTTAACTAATTTTTAAAATTTAGTTAGTAAATCTATACAAAAAAAATAATAGTAGTATAAGTTATAATTTTTCTCATATAATTTTAATGGTCGGAGTCTATACAATCACGTAAAAATAAAAAATGAGCATAAGCTTTTACGTCAGACAATTTAGAAATTAGGAAGTTCTTGAAAAAAATTTAAATGAAAAACTTTCATTAACTAAAAGAATGAGTTAAATTAAGTATTTCGCACTCGATTTTAATGCAAGTGATGTTTGGGACACATCCCTTGAAAAACTAATTGTTCATGCAAAATACGAACTTTTTTTATTAAATTACCTTTAATTAAATTCATAAACTTTATAATTATAGGTTCGATAGTAAATTAAGTACTACTAGCTACTACAACTTTTTTCCTAAAGCAAACTTTTGTTGCTCAACTAACATTGTAAATCCCGAAAAAATAAAAAGTTTGTTTTCTTTTTTCCAATGAAAAAAATTTTTTTGTCAGAAAATTTGATCAGAATGATATTTTTTTTTATGTTATTTTACATTTTAAAACATTTTTATCCTTTTAACTTTAATACCTTTTAACTAAAAAATAAAAAAAATTAATTTATTTTAAAATAAAAGAATATATTATATATTTTTATGAATTTTGCCAGGAAATTTAAAAATCTATAGTATCTTTTTTATTTTAAAATAAATTTGATCTTGTTTTCATTTTTTAGCAAAAGGTATTAAAACTAAAAGGGTAAAAATATTTTTAAAAAGTAAAATTACATAGAAAAAAATCTCATTCTGGCCAAAAAGATTTTGACCCAATTTTCTTGTCCATTTAACACTTCCCTTTCAAATTACTGTAAAGGTTACAAATAGGCATGCAAATGCACTGAATGTGAGCATTATGGGCATTCCTTTATTTTGTGGGGAGGATAAATTAAATGAATTATGGGTCGTTGGCAAGGCCATACCACAACAAATTTCGATAATTATTGACAATGCATGCATGTACCTTCAGCTAATATAGCATCGTGCTACGTATATAATAAACGCTCAATTTATATGTACTTAATTATTTCCAGTATTATTAATTTAATTGAATTTGTGGTACGTAGCATGTCAATTTAATCTCTCTTTTCGTTAATTAATATACATGCATTCACCCGTTCCTAGATTTTGTTTGCTGATATCGCCCTCGCCAAGGAGCTCCCTTTGTTTTGCTAACTTGATAATTCGAACTTATGATAATCTTTGAATTGAAAGTAAAAAATGTTTATCATCTGAACAACTCTCTCTTAATTATCTACCCAATTTATCTTTAATTTTCATGCATGTATATGTTAAATATTTGAGTTAACTAATCAACTTGTTTGGTTCTTATTAAATTTTTTCAACATTTAATTTCAATCAAGATCCTTGCATGTAGTCAAATTTTTGATAGGATCATGAAAACTACTCGATCATAACTATTTCTCTTCAATTCTTCGATTTATGTACAACCAATATTTGCATATTGCAATAAAGTTATATGTAACACGTATAATTAATTAAGGCCACCTACCTTTAGGGATTACTAAAACTCTGTATATATTGATTTAAATAGCGATATTATTGACACTTTGGAATCGTGGATTTACGTATAAATTAAAGGTTAAAGTAAGATTTCCTTTATAATTACTATATATTTGTGCTGTAAGTATCGGTATTCATTATTTTTATAAAGTAAATAAATATTATTAAATAGATTGACGGTATAAGCCATATATTTACTATCCACGTTATGTTTGTCAATTGGAAAGGAAACCAGACAGCATTGATTAGTATACCAACACACAGAAACACTCTCTAGACACGCACTGTGGTTTCTTCGAACTAGTAATTAGAATTTATAGAACATAGTCATTGACTTTTTCCCATTTTTTTATCCTGTTAAAATAAGAAATATGCATTACTTTCTCCGTTTTAATTTATGTGGTTCTTTTTGTTTCTTGAAAATCAATTAGATTAATCTTTGGATATAGATTAACTCCTTCATTTTAAAACTAAATGTGTAGATATTGATTAAAAAAAATTGCAAAACACAGTGTTTTATAAGTTGTAATTATTCTTATGTCAATACGATAAGATAATGTATATTTAAAATATAGATCCAAATCTATATAATTTAAAATGGTGGCGCTATGTTTTTGTAGCCATAGAAATTTCACACTCATTACATTTTAGTTTAAATATATTAGTTTGATTGAGCATGAACTTTTAAAAAAATTAAAAAATTAAAGAGAGACTTTGAATTTTCTCATCTTAGATTTATCGTAGAAAACGTTAGATTTAAAAAACTTACTAAATGTAAAAAAAATAAACAAAAAAAAAATAATAAGACATTTAAATTAAAACCAAAAGAGTGGCATGTTGAATACCGCCACTTTCAAAAGTCTTGTTTAAAAATATATAAATAAAAATTCCTGTTCACATAATTAATAATGCTAGAGAAATCGAAATAATTGAAGTAATACGTGTCGCAATATCTCGTAGACGAAAAGGTTTAACTACTTTGTAGATATGACCCAAATCAATAGCCAATTTAGAGGGAAAATATGTAAAACTGGCTGGGGCAGCTATATACTGCTTAGCACTTGGTCCCATCTTATCTACTCCTCTTAATTTATTTAATTTAATATGTAAACAAGTCAACACCTACACATGTGGCTAGTGTAGTAGATGTGATTAATCAAACTTGAAGTCAAACATATGATAATATGAGTTACTCCATAATAGTTTGTCAGCTGTTATCTTCCTTTCTATATGAACTTTCTCTTATGATATATAAATCCATAAAAAGATAAATATTAGTTCGTGGTGTAATAATCAGATTGTTTTGTGAAAGAATTTTTGTTGGTAATATAATCTCAAATGGGCATTGGACACCAAATGTAAAATTGAAAAATAAATATATACATATGAAAGGAACATCAGGCAGAATCAAGATTTAAGGTTAATAAATTTATACGTAGAGATCTCAAATTATATGAATTTCTTAATATAACACTTTGAAAGCGTCATATTCTATCTTGTAAAGATAGATACAATTAAGATCTTTGTATGTTTAACTCTTTTCGAACTCTACTAAATATATTATTATCGTTAGATCTACCTTTATTTTATTTTATATATCTACTCTAAAAGGTCAGGGTCGTGCAGGGCCTCTTTGCGTAGTCAAATGAAAAAGATGTTATTAAATGCATGCATATCCAAATCTTACGTAGGAAATGAAATTTGAAAAATCGACAAGGAGGCCACTCGTGCAGTCTACGTATCTAAGCAATGGATTATATTTTATAAGAAAATATGTTTGCTAGGACGAAAGGAAACACAGGAAATTTCATTGGAAAAAAAAATACTCTCTTTATCTTAAGGTAGAGACAGAAATACAAACTTGATTTGATTCGACCACAGATTTAGCCATTACAAGTGGAGAGACGGAGTATAGATAGCGGGAACATGCAGATATAACTATGGAAATGATCAGGAAGGAGTGAATACCATACAAGCGGTTCCTGTTCTTGAATTTTTACTAAGTATGATTTTTTGATTTTATATAGTCCATTACGCGTTTGACGTAATTTGCTTTAAACTTATGTGTTACGTAAATCCTTGCTATTACAAAATAAAATTGATATGAGTAAGTACTATCAAGTTAGAGCAGTTATCTCGCTCGATTAAATTTGTATATGGTCGGAGAGTGTTTACAAATCAAAGTGAAAACATAAAAACACCTGAGCTAGAAGGCTAAGTCACTGCTCAGATTCAAATTCTTAGTAAAATTATGTGAATCGTTGTGCTCGATAAGACAAAGCATTTTTAACAGGTTGGAAGAAACTTCACTAATCTAGAGTATAATTATTAATGAACTTAAAAGAATATGCGAGTTAAAGTGTTTTTAAGTAGCTGGCGCACTAGGTTTACATGCAACTTGATGTTGGGACCCTATACCGTTTGTAAAACACAATTTGTCTTCACTTGCAAATAAATTCACGAGAAGAGACGAACTTGTTTGTATCAATGACGCTTTAATTGAATCTATTGTCACGTCCGTAAGATCTTTTTAACGAGATTAAAGTAGGTTTCGATGTAGTACTGTGAAGTACCTTCACTAGCTACTACAACTCTTTTTAAATACCTCAAAGCCGAAACTCCTTTGGCTTGCTCACGCGCCTGCAACCATTTTGTTGAAATCGTCCGTAAGAGAAGACTCAAAGCAGCACGTTGTCCGGCTCTTTTACCTTCACAGATTGAAAAAGAGCGTATTTTGTTGTACGAGAGAGAGAGACTAAGTGAGATATTGTTTTTCTCACAGAGTTTAAATTTTGTATCGAGTTAATATCAGTGAGTTAGGAAAGACAATGTTGTTATCGCGCATTAGTATAAAAGAGGACTAAACTTTTGAGACGATTTGTGAATCTAATAAATAGAAAGTAAAATTATATTTATTTTAAATATGAATAAGAAACATTGAAGACTTCGTAATTTGAATTGCTCGGGCTCTCCAGGAATTTGACAAAAAATGCATATAGTTATCATTTTTTGTATTTAAGATGAGAAGTGTTTGATCTGGTTCTTGCATCTTTAAGCAAATAGGATATCTGATGAAACGTAGCAAGTGCGGGTAAATAGAATAGTCTTTTAACAAAGTCAAACATGTCACTAATAGATAGAAAATAATCTATTAATGGTGACTCAATAATAGGATTGTCTGGACCTCTGCGCATATTCTTCTTCACATTCTGAGAGCATTTCCACCATTTCTAAAGCAATTGAACTGTGAAAGCGTTGAGCAGAAATATACGGACATATCAAATCTGGCACGTGAACTTTGACGCATATTATGTGCGCATTTACCGTTAGTGTTGTGTATGGTGAGTGATATGAAGAGGTGTAATATTATTCTCACTAGGGTCGAGGTTGGTAATGCCGTAGCTCAAGCATACCTTCGATTATATTGACAAATGCATGCTGAATACCAACTGCTGTCTGCCTAATTAGCATCTGTGCTATCGTAGAGTGAAGCAGCGCTCCGAGTTTAATAGGTTGATCGCGTTATCTATTTCGCAGTATTATTATAAAGTGTTTAATTGAGGATTTTGTGGGTACGGTAGCAGTCATAGTGAATTGTAATCTGCTTTTTCGGTTAATTAATATACATGCATTCACCGTTCCTAAGATTTTGTTTGCTGAATAATCGGCCGTCGAGACAGGAGCTCGCCTTTAGTTTTACTAACTTGATCACATTCAGCAGACTTATGATAATAATCTTGAATTGAAAGTAGGAAGCAACATGTGTTGAATTCTCAAGAGCGCAGAAAAGCTGATCTACTTTCTACTCTACATAATAACCCCAATTTATCTTAACTGTTTTCCATAGACATGTAATGGGGTTATGAAAGTAACTCAATGATGATTGAAACTAAGATCTAATTTAGTCTATTGGTTCTTAAATTGAAAAAGTTTTCTCAACAGTCTAATTTCAATCGAATATTCTACTGTAGTGTTGTCAGAATCCTGTGCATGTAGTCAATATGTCTTCTGAGTAGGACTATGAAATACATGATCAGCCCCACGCCGCCCCACCTCCCGCACCTCCCGCTCAGTCGTATGCTCATCACAACATGTATTCTCTAAGTTCAAAATGTCTTCGATTGTACGCTATGAACCCTAAGATGCCTGGGCGATACATATCGAGAGAGAAAGTGTTAATATATTTAGTACCACACGGGTCATAATGTACAGTGAACGAGGCCCCACAGTACCCCTAATAGGAATATAAAAACACAACAGATATCGGAATTATATACTGCTGAATTAACCTGAGCGATATTGCTAGCATGGAGACACTTTTGTGGGAGCACTTCGTGGACTTTACCGCTGTAAAGGAAATAAGTGTAAAAAGGATGATGTGCTATTTAATGGGATTCATGTTACTAATGATATTATGACGTTTGCTCAGGTCTGAGTAGGAGTAATACGCCAGGTGATTTTCCCCCAATATAATAAAATCCCTGGAAGCTTATATTAGAAATAAAAAAAGATGTAATTCATCACAGTAGTTTTTAACGTAAAACTAAAATTAAGGTGGGACGGTAGCTATGTATGGCGGCAGAAATTATCACATATACCTGAGTTGCAACTAGCACTGTTGCTGCTCCATTTTAAGGGAAAAGGGAAAACCAAAGGCACAGGCATGGTGAGGAATTGTAGGGTCATAGGACCTTTAAGTAACTCGTACTCTACCCCCGAACCAGCAGCCTTCGCGCCACAGCAGAACCGGGAACACCCCTTCTTAGTACCACCCAATGGTGGTTTCTTTGAGAAGGAGGATAGCTATTTTATTACCGAGAGAGCTATCCTTTCTTTTCGCCCTATGTTTTTCACGCTAATACCAGATTGATACATAAGATAATAAGCATGCGAGTCATCGCTCGGTGTAATCGTTTAATTGTGGCGCCTACTATGTTTATTATCCTATCTCTTTGGAAAATCAAGTAGAAGGGACTCGTTTGAGAGGCACTAATACGTGATTTAACCTTATTTCTATCCTGGAGAGACTATAATTGGGTGTAATAGGTAGTGAATTTCGGCAGTCAAGACACAAAAATACTACGCAAAGATAATCCAAGCACAGGGTGAGTGGCTTTTATGAAAGTTGTGTAAATATCATTCTTGTATGCGGAATAAATCACGCCTGTCTCACTCAAAAAAGGCGATAAATGCCGGCGCGTAAATACTGAGTAGAGAATAAGATGTATCAAACGGTCTCGTATATATTATTTTCAAGAGAGTGTAGGCTGCTGATAAGTTAGGTCTTTTGTCGAGGCCCTCATACAGCAGGATGACACATCTCATTCTCAACTTTGTTACTCGCAATGTACCTATATATGAATATAGTAGGAGTGGATATAAATATCGAAAAATCATTTCGAATTGAATTAATTTGGTTCTTTGATTTCGCTTGGTGTTAGTGTTATTTTTTCGAAAGTTTGGTTTGGTGTTCGGTGTAAGGTATCTCAATTTATGGGCATTCTTTTAATTAAAAATTAAATTAAATCATTCATGAGCAAATCAAAGTAACACCAAATGTACAATTCAATAGTTAACTTGAAATATTTATTTCTAAGAGAAACTCAAACATATTTCTATCAAAATACATTATGTAAAGGAACCATCTTCATACTTGTTTTTTTTTATAAATTGTTGGAGGCACAATGTTCTAGATAAAGACAAATATAGTCTTTAGTTAGCACAATAAGTGCACCACATAAATGTTGTGACACGTTTATAATTATAAGTTTCAAACGACTTCCTATTGTTGATAAATTCTATATCTAATCAAACACCATACAGCGTTATATTAATGGTAGCAAAATATATATTTAGTACGATACACCAGATGAAAATTACATTTTCCTAAAAGTAAATGTTAAAAAGCTTCCTATATAAACAAAATTTACATAACTTCCAACAGAATTATACTAGACGATAGTTGAGCAAGCTGATTTATTTGGATCAAAAAGCCCAGGCAATAGATACTTCCTTCCGTTTGTACCATGTGCATTATAGCTTGCACCCGTTATCGAATCCACAAGCAGCTCACCCGCATAACCCGGATAAGCCCCTTTACCGTACAACCCGGCGCAAGCCGAAGCCGCCTCTAACGGGGCTTCAGCCGGGCCTTGGTAGTAACCTTTTCCGTACGGGTTCGTTACTACTCCAGCCAACAGACTCGCTATATTTACAACCATGCCATCCGCACCCACGTCACCGTTTGGTGCAACCAACGGCTCGGCTTGGGGCCCGTAAATAGGTTGGTGAAACGGCCACGCGCATTGACCCGGACATTGAGTCGCTGAATTACCCACCCATATGAAAACGGATCTTTTTCCTTGACCCGACCCGTGATACCCGCAATTGCCCATGCAGAAGCCTTCAACTGCAACATCTTGAGCTGTTAAGACTAAAATTAATTCACCTTTTCTCGAGTGAGCCAATTCTGATATTTCGGATTTTTTTAGGGTTTTTCCAATGGAACAATTTTCGTCTGTGAATTGATTGGATAGAACTAAACGGGTCTCTTTTTTACCCGCTTTTGTCAAGTAGGTTTGAATAGTTTGCCACCATTTTGTAACGGTTGGTGTTTTACGTGACCAAATTTTACTAGGAGAACTTAGAGATCGAAGAAAATCAACAATAATAGATTTTTGGGCAGGTGAAAATTTTCCGTACCAAATAATTGATATTTTTAGCTCACTTTCTAATAAATCACCATTATGGTACGTAAGACTCATTGGAGGTGGTTGATATAGTGAAAACAAGTTTCTTGTTGCATAAGTAATGTGGAGCAAGCTGAGAAAAACAAGAACAAGAAGTGGATAAGAGGTTTTGGAATAATCAAAGAAACTCATATTTGAGAAATGTTTATAGAATAAATGAAGTTTATTTCTTTAAAAAAAGTTAGGATTATGAATTTGGATATAGGTATGGGGTGAAGTAAGGAGGGTATATATAGATGATGAGATGCATGAATATGTTTGTAAAGTAGGGGTTTCAATCTTCATATGTAGCTATGAGGAGAAAGATTATGAATTTGCTCTCACTTGGTGTATATAATAAATAATACATAATTGGGAAGCGGCATAATTTAAACTAATGACTCATTCATTTATTAATTCATTTTATTTTAATCGTTCAAATTCAATTCAATCCGACTTATTTGACACGTCTGAATGGTGGATAAAGTAATCCAAATGTTGCAAAGAGGGATTGGTAGTGTGTCAAGTGGGCAATGAGCATGTGTTCCAAGCTCTTCCCAAGAAAAGTCGACGTAATTTTTCAATTTCTTTAGTAGTATCTCAAAAAGATCAATGTTTTAAATAGAGATTTAAGTAACCTCTTAATTTAATTATTATTCCAAGAAGCTTTTGGTTTTTAAATTATGTAGCTTGAGCATGCATGACGTTATGCAAGCAGTATTAAACAATTGTCTTAATTAAGAAACCTAAAATATGTAGCATATACTCCGTCCGTTTCAAATTATCAGTAACGCTTTTATCTTAACATGTACCTTGAATAACATTAATCATGAAAAGTATTCGAGGATATAAGTTTGTAGTCTTCAAGACACTAATTATGAAAAGTCTTAACCTTCTAAAATGACAAATAATTTGAGATAATTATAATTTTAAAAAATTATAACAAATAATTTGAGACAGGAGTATAATCACAGAGGTAATAATTAATATAGAGCTACGATTTCTTAATTAACGACTTTAGATTAAGATTAGCAAGGGGCGGTGGACCTTGGAGTTGCTTATGGTGACGGGGATATGCGTCTTGAATCTTGATATAATAGCTTTGGGAAACTCAAAATAACTAATGAAATTGGATAGATAAACATACAATTTCTGTTTAATTTTACTAGTAGCATTTTGATTTATAAGATTTAGTTTAACTAATTTTTAAAATTTAGTTAGTAAATCTATACAAAAAAAATAATAGTAGTATAAGTTATAATTTTTCTCATATAATTTTAATGGTCGGAGTCTATACAATCACGTAAAAATAAAAAATGAGCATAAGCTTTTACGTCAGACAATTTAGAAATTAGGAAGTTCTTGAAAAAAATTTAAATGAAAAACTTTCATTAACTAAAAGAATGAGTTAAATTAAGTATTTCGCACTCGATTTTAATGCAAGTGATGTTTGGGACACATCCCTTGAAAAACTAATTGTTCATGCAAAATACGAACTTTTTTTATTAAATTACCTTTAATTAAATTCATAAACTTTATAATTATAGGTTCGATAGTAAATTAAGTACTACTAGCTACTACAACTTTTTTCCTAAAGCAAACTTTTGTTGCTCAACTAACATTGTAAATCCCGAAAAAATAAAAAGTTTGTTTTCTTTTTTCCAATGAAAAAAATTTTTTTGTCAGAAAATTTGATCAGAATGATATTTTTTTTTATGTTATTTTACATTTTAAAACATTTTTATCCTTTTAACTTTAATACCTTTTAACTAAAAAATAAAAAAAATTAATTTATTTTAAAATAAAAGAATATATTATATATTTTTATGAATTTTGCCAGGAAATTTAAAAATCTATAGTATCTTTTTTATTTTAAAATAAATTTGATCTTGTTTTCATTTTTTAGCAAAAGGTATTAAAACTAAAAGGGTAAAAATATTTTTAAAAAGTAAAATTACATAGAAAAAAATCTCATTCTGGCCAAAAAGATTTTGACCCAATTTTCTTGTCCATTTAACACTTCCCTTTCAAATTACTGTAAAGGTTACAAATAGGCATGCAAATGCACTGAATGTGAGCATTATGGGCATTCCTTTATTTTGTGGGGAGGATAAATTAAATGAATTATGGGTCGTTGGCAAGGCCATACCACAACAAATTTCGATAATTATTGACAATGCATGCATGTACCTTCAGCTAATATAGCATCGTGCTACGTATATAATAAACGCTCAATTTATATGTACTTAATTATTTCCAGTATTATTAATTTAATTGAATTTGTGGTACGTAGCATGTCAATTTAATCTCTCTTTTCGTTAATTAATATACATGCATTCACCCGTTCCTAGATTTTGTTTGCTGATATCGCCCTCGCCAAGGAGCTCCCTTTGTTTTGCTAACTTGATAATTCGAACTTATGATAATCTTTGAATTGAAAGTAAAAAATGTTTATCATCTGAACAACTCTCTCTTAATTATCTACCCAATTTATCTTTAATTTTCATGCATGTATATGTTAAATATTTGAGTTAACTAATCAACTTGTTTGGTTCTTATTAAATTTTTTCAACATTTAATTTCAATCAAGATCCTTGCATGTAGTCAAATTTTTGATAGGATCATGAAAACTACTCGATCATAACTATTTCTCTTCAATTCTTCGATTTATGTACAACCAATATTTGCATATTGCAATAAAGTTATATGTAACACGTATAATTAATTAAGGCCACCTACCTTTAGGGATTACTAAAACTCTGTATATATTGATTTAAATAGCGATATTATTGACACTTTGGAATCGTGGATTTACGTATAAATTAAAGGTTAAAGTAAGATTTCCTTTATAATTACTATATATTTGTGCTGTAAGTATCGGTATTCATTATTTTTATAAAGTGAATAAATATTATTAAATAGATTGACGGTATAAGCCATATATTTACTATCCACGTTATGTTTGTCAATTGGAAAGGAAACCAGACAGCATTGATTAGTATACCAACACACAGAAACACTCTCTAGACACGCACTGTGGTTTCTTCGAACTAGTAATTAGAATTTATAGAACATAGTCATTGACTTTTTCCCATTTTTTTATCCAGTTAAAATAAGAAATATGCATTACTTTCTCCGTTTTAATTTATGTGGTACTTTTTATTTCTTGAAAATCAATTAGATTAATCTTTGGATATAGATTAACTCCTTCATTTTAAAACTAAATGTGTAGATATTGATAAAAAAAAAATTGCAAAACACAGTGTTTTATAAGTTGTAATTATTCTTATGTCAATACGATAAGATAATGTATATTTAAAATATAGATCCAAATCTATATAATTTAAAATGGTGGCGCTATGTTTTTGTAGCCATAGAAATTTCACACTCATTACATTTTAGTTTAAATATATTAGTTTGATTGAGCATGAACTTTTAAAAAAATTAAAAAATTAAAGAGAGACTTTGAATTTTCTCATCTTAGATTTATCGTAGAAAACGTTAGATTTAAAAAACTTACTAAATGTAAAAAAAATAAACAAAAAAAAAATAATAAGACATTTAAATTAAAACCAAAAGAGTGGCATGTTGAATACCGCCACTTTCAAAAGTCTTGTTTAAAAATATATAAATAAAAATTCCTGTTCACATAATTAATAATGCTAGAGAAATCGAAATAATTGAAGTAATACGTGTCGCAATATCTCGTAGACGAAAAGGTTTAACTACTTTGTAGATATGACCCAAATCAATAGCCAATTTAGAGGGAAAATATGTAAAACTGGCTGGGGCAGCTATATACTGCTTAGCACTTGGTCCCATCTTATCTACTCCTCTTAATTTATTTAATTTAATATGTAAACAAGTCAACACCTACACATGTGGCTAGTGTAGTAGATGTGATTAATCAAACTTGAAGTCAAACATATGATAATATGAGTTACTCCATAATAGTTTGTCAGCTGTTATCTTCCTTTCTATATGAACTTTCTCTTATGATATATAAATCCATAAAAAGATAAATATTAGTTCGTGGTGTAATAATCAGATTGTTTTGTGAAAGAATTTTTGTTGGTAATATAATCTCAAATGGGCATTGGACACCAAATGTAAAATTGAAAAATAAATATATACATATGAAAGGAACATCAGGCAGAATCAAGATTTAAGGTTAATAAATTTATACGTAGAGATCTCAAATTATATGAATTTCTTAATATAACACTTTGAAAGCGTCATATTCTATCTTGTAAAGATAGATACAATTAAGATCTTTGTATGTTTAACTCTTTTCGAACTCTACTAAATATATTATTATCGTTAGATCTACCTTTATTTTATTTTATATATCTACTCTAAAAGGTCAGGGTCGTGCAGGGCCTCTTTGCGTAGTCAAATGAAAAAGATGTTATTAAATGCATGCATATCCAAATCTTACGTAGGAAATGAAATTTGAAAAATCGACAAGGAGGCCACTCGTGCAGTCTACGTATCTAAGCAATGGATTATATTTTATAAGAAAATATGTTTGCTAGGACGAAAGGAAACACAGGAAATTTCATTGGAAAAAAAAATACTCTCTTTATCTTAAGGTAGAGACAGAAATACAAACTTGATTTGATTCGACCACAGATTTAGCCATTACAAGTGGAGAGACAACCAGAATTTGACTTCTAAGCTATAACATTAACAACTCACAAGATAATGCACAAACACTGTTGAAGTGCTGAATGCAAGATCAATTGATTATAAAAATTACTGAGATTTATTGGACAGATGTATCAATTGTTAGAAGAAAAATAACAGAGAAATTGAAAGTTTTGAACCGTGGAAGATTATTATGTATCAAGAGTAGTAATTGCTTGATATTTAGGAAATGTTTCATATTTACAAAACTTATAACATTACTTTTTATAATAGTCATAATCTTTCATGAATATAGATGATTTTTCATAATATTTATGCTATTTGAACATAGATATCATTTTTCATAATAGTTACGTTCTTACATGTACAAATGATTTTTCATTAAAGAGATACTCATTTTCTGAATAATCACAACCTTTAATTAAAGGTTGCTTCCTTTTGAAAAGACAACTTTTGTTACTCTCTATTTGAACATACAAAAGTTTTTGTTTCTTTTAAAATTCAAATATTAATTTTAAATTTTAAAATAAACAATTTGTTCAAAATAAATTTTTAAAAAAAACCTTTAAATTTAATTGAAGATCTGACTCAGCCTGCCCCCAAGTCCAACTCATTTAAATAAATATTATATATAAAAAGTAGACTTACTCTATTAAATGGCTAAATTGGCTAGACCTAGAAAGAACTAAAAAATGGCTTCTCCCAATAATATGAGAATTTCCCTTTATATTACAACTATCCTAACTTCGGTTACAATTAGGGGTTGATTGATTTGAAAATAATTATTCTCATATTATTTCCTTATCAATTGTGTGATTTGTTATATTAAAATTTAAGAACAATATGCATTAGTGTATACTTTCTAAGAAGAAGTTATTTGTTTGAAAATGTATTTCCACCTTATAAATTAGGGAAAAAAGGTTCAAGGGACCTCACATATACTTGTCATTTTTATTCACTGATAATAATCCACACTATTATTTCAGGATCCCACAAAAATAAAATATCTCTATTATTTCAGGATCCCACAGATATAAAATATATCTAATTTTGATGTTTAAGTTACACGACTACGAGAAACAGATAAAGGAATAAGGGCTAAGATAGTACAAAAAGTTTATCTCATAACTATTTTTGTTTATACATGGTACCAAACATTTCATTTGGATACTGTAATAATCTGTGGCAGACACAAGATTCTTATTAAGGGGTGTCAATGGTTATAGTAAAAAAAGAATTATAATAAGGCTACTAGAACTTGAAACACATTGCCTTATGGAGTGTTTACAAGCCCCTAACCAATAGACTAAACATTCAACTTGTCTAAAGAGGTGTCAGTTTATGTATTTATATTTATTAAATTATAATTTAACCTCTATATCAAATTTAATTTTCCAACGAAGGGATATCGTTCAACACCCCTGAACCAAGTGTAGGTCCACCACTGGTAATAGCACATGCTTCATTGATACAAGGGATAAGGAATAACTAATTTTGAAAATTTTCAGATGAGGTTATTTCATGTTTAGTTGGAATAACATTACAAAATGACTTATTACAAGTTAGTTATTCCAGGATTATAGTATTACTTTTATCCCATATTGAGATTTAAATAGCTAATCATAAAATATCTTGTTCAAAAATCAAAATGAGCCCTTACATCTATCTAGCCACTTCAGAGATAGATGAAGATCGTAATTTTTTAAAAAACAAATGGAGTTATAGATTTGGATTGCCTTAAAAATAATTTTTTAGTAAAAAAATAAAAAGTCAAAAACTTAAAAATATTTTTTTAAGTCGGAAAATAAAACGTAGGGGGAAGGTTTTTATGTTATTTTAAACTTATTTTAAATTATTTTAATTTTGTCAAAAACTTCTTAACTTATTTGAAATCATATTCAACTTATTTTATGTTATTTTTATATTTACCCTCTTAGTAACTTGAATAACAAATTAACTATATAGATTTCTATCTCACTTAGCATTTGCCGAACACATCTAAAAAAAATCATCTGAATTTCGTTGATTACCCTTTTTCTTTGTTTCAGGTTCAAGACAAAGTTAAATTTATAAAATAAAATTCAACTAAATTATAAGTAGAATGATAAGGTAAAAATTCATATATAAAAAGTACTGTAAGAATCACCAGGTTACACATATTAAATACTTTTGTAATTTAAAACAATAAATGACCAGATAAAATGTTTGGTAGATAAGGTGTAAGGCAGAGTAAATGATATTCCCTCATTGGATCCCTCTATACTTCAATGCATGCATCAACTGTAAATATTCAAACTCACATTTTCTTCTATTTAATTCAATTAAGATTCTGTAGGGGCAAAAAAAAAAATTAAATTCGATTGACCATAGAAGGTCTTGTTCCATGTGCTTAACTGTCATGTATATTTTTACAGTAAATTCCTTTGATCTAATAGTAAATTTTGAAGTTCAAAATTTAATAATCAAGAATTTAAAATTTTAAAACTATTTTCTTTCAAAATTGGTTCGTGTAAGTCTTTGAAAAATCAAAAATATTATAAAGATAATTTTTTAAAATCTTATAAAATGTTTATGATCAAACACTCGCTAAGAAGCTATTCAACTAAGTTTATAACTTTGATCAACTAATAAAGATTTTATAGTTATTTACGCATTCGAAGCACACCATAAATGCTTATAAGTCGAGTATTTATAAATTAAATCAACTAAAAGTCATAAGCCAAATATCTTCAAATTATAAATTTTGCGTTTAAATAAGTACTTATGGTTTGATCAGATCTTTTATTTCTTTTTTGTACTTTTCCAAAATAATTTTTCTGAAATAAAATTTGTTACACCTTTTTCATCATTAAGTTGTCCTTTTTTGTTCAAAATTATTTTTTAATTTATAATTTTTAAAAAATTACTTTAAGGACATTTAGGTTGTTTAAAATAAAATAAAATAGTATTTATTAGCACCATTTTTGTCAAATACACTGGCCGCTGATTATATTTAGTATATTTATTTGAATTATGACTTTTATGAGTATATTACATAATAAAACACAATACAATATTGTACGAGCATGCAACCTAACAAGGTGTTAGACAACCCATATAAATATAAATAGTCAGAGTTTTCCAGAAGTTTTTTTAAATTTAGGTACATATAAACAAAAAGTTCCTAAATTGTTGGACCATTTACAGCTAAGATGATGCTGGATATCATAAGTAATTCGTTAAGTTCTATTCAAAGTAGTACGTTTTTTTGGGGGTCCTTTTAATTTTTTATGTTCAAATCTTATAAATCGGATTGTGGTGCAGTGATAGATTGGTTCATTCTTAATTAAAATTTTCGAGTTTGATTCTGAAATTAAAAAAGATCTTGTAGAAGTGCAAACTAAATGAACTTACAATACATGATTCAAATTTAATCGAGACTCTAAAAATATAAAAATATCAGAAACTCCGTCGTAATATTTTAAAAAAATAAAGGTAGTTAGCTAAGTATGAGGTAAGCAATGGTTAGGAATAATGAAACATAGGGATTTTAATTAGTAATAGGATAGTGACAATCCACAGCTGGAATTATATAATTTTCATAAAAAAAAAAAATGCAACATCCGTGAGACACGCTGATTTCTAAGCTCCAAGTCACGGTTACCGGGGTTTTAGGGCATTGCAACTAGACCGCATAATAATAATAATAATAATAATAATAATAGTAGTAGTAGTCACACCTTTAGCTCAAAAGAAAGAGAATTGTTCAAATTTTAAGAGAAGTTCATTCGTCTCATTAATTATTAATTTTGTTATTTAATGCTCATCTCACGTTCAGTGCTTAAATCTGATGCATGGACAATTTTAATTTTGGAGCACAACATTAGTTGAAATTCAAAATGAATCCTCATCTAATATCATATCAAATTAGATCTTAAATCTACCATACGCTCCAAAAGCTATTATTTTATATTTCTTTGTGTGTGAATTTGTGCATAACTCCCATTTCTACATACCTTAACTATTTAATTCACGTGTTCATATATCACTTTATCTTCAAAAATTAAATAACGTATATTTGTGATGTGAAATATTAGTTCGTATATCTCACTCTCCTCACAATTAACGGCTCATCCAATTGCCAGAAAAAGAAAAAAAAAGTTGAAAGGGAGAAAGCAAATCTTACATTATCCAATTGATCATATAAATAGTAAGTAATATTTATATTTATAAATTTAAGATTTTTTTTTTAAAAAAAAGTCCCCTGAACCTCATTTCTTGAACTTTAAACACTGCACGTGATACTTTTGAGAATGTCTCTAGTTTTCCCATGATGTTCTTTTTTTTGATAATATGTCTCACAACTATATATATATAATTCTTCAAACGTAGTGCGATGTTACGAAGGAAATTGCACTATTGTATCCGTGACTATTTTCAGTAGCGTATCTGCATATGGTACTCCTTCGTTTCGTATTAGTTGTTAAAACAATTAAAAGTACTCGTCTCAAACACTTTTTAAATATTTTCTGAAAATAAGATTAGCTTAATATAGTTACTGGGAAGAGGAAGTAGGTTTTATTTGTTTTTTTTTTACCTCATCTAATACAAGCTGTATTTGTTCAAGTGCGTAATTATATTATAAGATAAATTATGATATACTATCTTAGTGATGGAGTGTCATCTGACATTTAGTGTGCAATGTACCGGACAACTAAGAATTGGTAAGTGTGAAAATTTAAAATTAAAATAATTTTGTTTAGCATTCTTGATTACTGGAGTTCATTGGATGCGCACATTTCTGGATACTGCACAAAAAAATTAACAGCTAGTTTATCCATTTTTATGTATATTTGCACAATAATATAATCTAATCCAGTTACATTATTGTGGGATTAGAGAATGGCTTCCTTGATAACATACAATTAACATTATATAATTAATCTGACAGCATTTTGTAAATCGATGAATAACTTGGGTATATGTTTATTTTCTTTTATGTATAGTGAGTTTATTCAAGCAAAATATTTGATACTATCAACTCTTAGATTATACATGAGATGACCTACAATATCTTTTAAAAAAAATAATTGATATAATTATATATTTTATCTCAAAATTATTACCCGTTCTCTTTCGTACCAAACAAGCACAAAAAGCTGAATGGTTCTAAGTTCTGACTTACATTAAATTTCTGTAGTGGTCCTTTAATCTCATTTACTTTTTCAAATAGGATTGACATGATCATACGTACAATGGTAATTTGTAGTACTAGTTTTAGTAATTATAAAAGAATCTGAAGTTAATTTTTCATTTACTCTCACTTCAAAATACTCCACTATTTTGTGAATGAATATATTTCAATTTTTTTGTTGTCTTGATCTGTATTTTGAAAATAGATACTCTAATAATTTAAAAAATAAAAAGAGCAAAAGAGCATAAAGCAGAAAAGAGAAAGAAAAAGAAAAAGTGGATAAAAGAAAGTAATTTACAAAATAGGAAATAACAGTTGTCACGTGATAGCTAGATCCAGCTGGATTATTCAATTTCACAGCTCCTTCAGCTCTTACTAGACTGCTGCCTGCAGTGTAGGCATATATGCATTTCACGAGACTTTTGTTGTGTCCACTAAACTAGCCAGTAGCCTCACTCAACTCCGATCACTTTCTCCATTCATTTCTACTTGTTCAATATAATAAATATAGTCGTTCTATTTTATATGTTTCACTTGTAAAATTTGATAAAATTTAAATATTTTCTATTTATAATCAACATGAATGAACTAAAGAATGAAAATAGTAATGATATTTTAAAAAAAAATGCTCAGTCACATTTCTCAATACTCCTTTTTGCCAGCTAGACTCTTTTCCATTTCGTCATATTTCCACACACATTTCCCCATAACTATACATCTTATTTTCCAGCCTGTGAATACCCTTTTTTTTTTTTTTTTTTTGCTTCAAGCATCCAGTAGAGTCTCAACGTCTCAAATTCTGTACCTTGTAAATCCCTAATATACCCTTTGCTTTTTATCATCACTGCTGTTATTCAATTATAATTATCCATCCATATGGTCCTGCAGGTTCAGGCACCACTTTTATGGACCAAAAGCAAATGCTGTAACTAAGCTGTATTGCTCTTTTTGATTTGTTTTGATATTATTATTACTATTATTTACTTATCGATCTAGCTTGATAACAAGCTAAAGCTAATTTTTTCCATCCTCACCTAAAAAGTGTATAGCGTTTGATTTTAGCAATTGTCACTTTCTTAGTAAGTTCCTCCATGACTTATTTTAACGCTTTTCTTTAATTAAAATAATTTAAATAATCTCACACCCAAATCACTCAATCTCACTGTATTATATAAATACCCCTCATTCCTCATAACAATCTCATCTCATTCCACACCTCCTCTTTTATACTCTGTTATAATACTCTTCATAAGCTTCTAATAGAAGAAGAAAAAAAAACAGCAATGGCTGCCATTTTGAAACTCTTTCTTGTTATTTCCTTCTTTAATGTGTGTTTTGCTTCAAGAAAGCTCACTGCTTTAGTACAAGACCCACAAATGCAGCTTTTGAAATACCACAAGGGTGCACTTCTTTCTGGCAAAATCTCTGTAAATCTGATATGGTATGGTAAATTCAAGCCATCCCAAAGAGCTATTGTATCTGATTTCATCAACTCCCTTTCTTCTTCAACTCCATCTAAAACCAATCCATCAGTAGCACAATGGTGGAAAACCACTGAAAAATACTACCATCTCGCTAATTCTAAGAACACCCTTTCCATTAATTTGGGCAAACAAGTTCTCATCGAAAATTATTCCCTAGGAAAATCACTGACCCAGAAGCAAATCGTGCAATTAGCATCAAAGGGTGAACAGAAAGACGCCATTAATGTTGTATTGACCGCCTCTGATGTTGCGGTTGATGGGTTCTGTGTTAATCGGTGTGGAACTCATGGGGCTTCTAAGGGTGCTGTTATTAAGGGCAAAACTTACAAATTTGCTTATATTTGGGTGGGTAACTCAGAGACTTTGTGTCCTGGTTACTGTGCGTGGCCGTTCCACCAACCCATCTACGGACCACAAAGCCCACCATTGGGTGCACCAAACAACGATGTGGGTGTTGATGGTATGGTGATTAATTTAGCTAGTTTATTAGCTGGAACCGCCACAAACCCATTTGGAAACGGTTACTACCAGGGCGAAGCAGATGCACCACTGGAAGCTGCATCTGCTTGCCCTGGTGTGTACGCGAAGGGTGCTTACCCAGGCTATGCTGGAGATTTATTGGTGGATAAAACAACAGGTGCAAGTTACAATGCACATGGTACAAACGGAAGGAAATACTTGGTTCCTGCTTTATATGATCCTGCTACATCTTCTTGTTCAACACTAGTCTAGAAAAATAATAATGGTAGTAATGTAGTACCAGTTGTACACGAAGAAGAAGAAGAAGCTAATCTAGCTTAGTGAATACTGTAATTTTTGATTCATTGATTTGTTTGAGGTTGAAAATTGAAGAGCAAATTGCTTCGGTTTGCTTTCACAAATATTGTCGAATCTTATTTACTTTAAGCAATTTTACTGTTTACTAATATTAGTGATAATTGGTAACTAATTTGTTTAGTAAACCGTAATCCAGGTGTCATTAACATTTTGCCTAAAAGAAGATTATCCAAAGGGGGAAGTCTAATGGTATATATTAGACCCGTTAAATAAAATAAAGTAAAAATTACTATTTTTAGTAATTAAAATTAAATGATATGACTACACTTTCATTTAATTTTAATATATAACAAACATTTTGCAATTAGGGTCTCTTTGGCCACAGATTTCTTAAATTATATTTAGGAGAAAATTTGGCAAATAGTGTTTGTTCATACACTTTATTGTTATTTGGTAAAATATTTTTTGTAAATATCTCAAATTTACAAATACTAGTTTTTTCTATTATTTGGGTCAAATTTTATTATTTGGGATATTTTAAAAATTAAAATTTTACCCAAACTTTTATCTTTTAAAAAACACCCTCTATAGTTATTGTTTGTGTTGTATTGTATAATTTTTTACGTTAACATCAAAGTAGTAATAAAATATTCGGTGAATGTTAAATGATGATATGGTTATTGATGAAAGTGATGAACAAACGACTCAAGATAACAAAATCATGTGTTTTGTCTACTTTACAATGTATGGAATGATGCTTGTTTCACTCGCTCCAAATTACCACATTTCTCAGCATCATGGACACTATTTGTTATTGTTGTAACGATGATCCGATTGATTTGTAATACAAACTTATGGTTAGTTTTGATATTTTTAAAACGTGTGGGTATAAATCATATTTTTCAAAAAAAGTGAAATATATTTCCCAAATACATAATCAAACACATGGTGAAATATCACTCAAATTTTCGCGCAAATAATATTTGCAAAAAAATATTTGGAAATCTATGATTAAACTTTAGCTTAGTCTCTTCCCTAGATACGTCGCTTGTCACTTTCTTTCTCACCTATCTTACTTTGTAAATAAAAATGAATATATTATATGTGTATTCGTATAAAGCATACATATCTTTTCAATTGCCTCTCTCCCCGCATATCTTATTTGCCACTCCAATAATCTCGCACGCCTCTCACACTTTATTGAGAACACTAATATATAAATTATATTTGTGTTTATATAAAATGAGAGAAACTGTATATACAAATACATATTTTTTTGTCCTATGCACTTATAATTATATAATAATAATATCTTCTTGCTCAATTTTCTTTTTACTCTTTTTTTCTCTCTTTATACAAGATTATACAAAAAACGTATGCAGATTCTAAATATTTAATTATACAATTGATTCTTTTATATAAATATACCAACATATATATTATAATCATAACAAACATAAAATTTGTTATAAAACATAATAACTCAAACTCTAGCTATACTTATAAATATTATTTTATATTTACCAAAGCTATGATTTGCTCATTAAAAAAAGATAGTCAAGGTGTTTGGAGATAATACCCCATATGCCATAAGCTAAGTTCTAAATTACACACTTCCCTCTTTTTATTTCCACTCTTATTTTATATACAATTTTAGGCTGAGGAAATAAAATATTAAAGATTAGATAAATAAAAGAAAATATCGATTTTTTGGAAAGAAAGAGATAGTCACCTTTCCTTGTAACAACCTGGTGGTCTACGCAGAGTAAGTTAAGGGTCATTTGGGAGGTAGAAACTTTAGTAACGTAGAAATTGGTTAGTAAAAAAATTATGTATCCACTTATTTATGTATTTCATTAATTATGTATAATTTAGTTATTTATAAGAAAAATATTCTTCGGAGTATTAATTTTATGCTTCATGAGCTTTTAGAGACTGAACCACTTCCTCTAGACTTTAGAAGTGTTCAAATTTGACGAGAATAATATAATTTGGGAATTTTTATGAATTTTCAATGATTTAAATAGATCTCGTGATTTGCTGATAGTTTTGAGTTTCTACTAACGACAACAGAGGTTGCCCAAACAGTAAATATCCTCTATTTTTCAATTGTAAAGTTGTGAATTTGATTAAATTTATTAAACTAAATAGGAATATCTATAAGGATACGAATCATGGCTTAAAAATATTTTAAGGAAAAAATGCAAATATCAGGCTAAAAAGTACTTTACCAATTTGGAAATAGATTTTGAAATTTGAAAATCTAAATATTTGAAGTTGTTATTCTTGAATCTTAAAATTATTCTTGCATATGCATTTTGTGAGTAGATTTTTAAAAAAGTATAAAGAGTGAAAGTCTCAGAAAATATCGAAGACAAATTTTCAAAATTTTGATTGGAAATCTATTAGAATCAAATGTTAGCTGTCATGCAGCAATATTGTAATTTTCAACTTTCCGAAATTGTTAATAAGAGTTTTGATGCGGTTATCTTTCTTTTGAAACAAGCTACTGGCATATCTACATTGGTTTGTGCATCTCTTATTTTCTGTTGAGGAAGTTGTGTGACACAACTGAATAACAGAGTCGCTTCATATGAAATATAATGTATAATAATTTCAAAATAAAATATAGGATTATTTTATTATATGTTTGATAAAAGGTATTATAAAATTCTAAAATTATTTATATCACCAATTATACCATAAATATGAAATAAGTTAAATTATATACATGATGAAATAACTTATTACGAGATAATAAATTAATCGTAAGTCAATGATGAGCAGCGACCCGCAAGAGTAGGAATCCATAAGTCAAGAAGTAAAGATTGCATCTTTCTTGTGTTGCGTAGCAGCTAGCTAGCTATTGAAAATGAGAACGCGCTTTGTTTTAATTTCACTTTTCTACCTTAACTGCTTTCTCAGCACCTTCATTACATACATACATAAACGCACCCTTCTCCACTCTCCCTCCCTCTGTATAAATAACCCTCCTCTATACCCTATGTATTTCATCCAAACTAATTACAATTTAGATTTTCAATACAGATTTTTCTAGAGTAATACTAAAGAGAAAAAAGAAAAATGTCTACTTCCCATTTCATTTTATCACTTTTTGTATTGATTTCTTTCATCAATGTGTGTTTTGCTTCAAGAAAGCTAACTGCATTAGTAGAACAAACTCAGCTCTTGCACTACCACAAGGGTGCACTTCTTTCTGGCAAAATCTCTGTAAATCTGATATGGTATGGTAAATTCAAGCCATCCCAAAGAGCTGTTGTATCTGATTTCATCAACTCTCTTTCTTCTTCGACTCCACCTAAAACCAATCCTTCCGTAGCACAATGGTGGAAAATCACTGAAAAATACTACCATCTCGCTAACTCTAAGAACACCCTTTCCCTTAATTTGGGCAAACAAGTTCTCGTTGAAAATTATTCCCTAGGCAAATCACTGACCCAAAAGCAAATCGTGCAATTAGCATCAAAGGGTGAACAGAAAGACGCCATTAACGTTGTATTGACCGCCTCTGATGTTGCGGTTGATGGGTTCTGTGTTAATCGGTGTGGAACTCATGGGGCTTCTAAGGGTGCTGTTATTAAAGGCAAAACTTACAAATTTGCTTATATTTGGGTGGGTAACTCAGAGACTCTGTGTCCTGGCTACTGCGCCTGGCCATTCCACCAGCCCATCTACGGACCACAGACCCCACCATTGGGTGCACCAAACAACGATGTGGGTGTAGACGGTATGGTGATTAACTTAGCTAGTTTATTAGCTGGAACTGCCACGAACCCATTTGGAAACGGTTACTACCAGGGCGAAGCAGATGCACCACTGGAAGCTGCATCTGCTTGCCCTGGTGTGTACGCGAAGGGTGCTTACCCAGGCTATGCTGGAGATTTATTGGTGGATAAAACAACAGGGGCAAGCTACAATGCACATGGTACAAATGGAAGGAAATACTTGGTTCCTGCTTTGTATGATCCTGTTACATTTACATGCTCCACTTTGGTCTAGAAAATTAGTGCAGTAATTTTGTAACTATTGATTCATTCATTTATTGTTCTGTTATGCAATATCCGAACTTTTACAATTACAAGAGTATACTATTAACCAATATCCCAAATTATAACGTAAATTTTACTGTTTTTATTTTTTTACTTCACGTACCAAACATGGGAAAGAAACGAATGAACATTCAAACTATTTCTAATTTATATCAATATTAAAAGGATTGAATGCCATACTTTAGAACTCTTAATTTCTTTATTAAAACAGTTGAATTATTATTTTTTGTACTCTAAAGTGATAATAATCACAAAAGAAGTAGTCTAGTAGATGTATAAACAAATGCGCATCATTAGCCGAAATTCAGCTCCTAGTTAGATGCTTTACATTATTAGGGAGTTGAGGCCGACTAGTAAAGTCCCTAAAAGAATTAGGTGCGCCTAAGAAAATTATAAAGGAAATGTATTAGCTCCATTGGTTGGCTATTAAAATATTTATCATAGTTAGTTTCCTTCCCTAATCTCAGTATCCACAATTTTTTTCAAAATTACATAAAAAGAAAAAAAATCCAAGCAAATTATAAGGGAGTATTTTTCATAGATACTGACTCATGTTTGGAAAATTATATAGAATATCCCTTATGTTTGTTTTAGGACTATAATATCATTCAACTTTGCCTAATTTCTTTAAAATATATTTGGAAAAAAAAAACATTATCTATCTCCTACTAGGATGCCATGTCACATTTTTTAAATTTATTAATAATATTTTTTAAATTCTTCAAATGACAGTTGATTTAATGTATCTAAAGAGAGCATTAATCCATTCTCTATTAAAATCTAGTTACTTCAATTTTATAGCAAAAAAATTTATCCTATGTTTTATTTACGAGTATTTGCCGTTATATCCATACAAAAATTTAGTCTTGTTGTCGAAGAAAAAATTAAACTAGTTCCTTGAAACTGATGAAGAAGACAATAAATATAGTTAGATATTTAGAGATAAACTGGATATTCGAAACATTGATTTTTACACAATCTATAAACATTTGTTGCTTGTTCACAGTAAAAAAAACAAAGGTTTCTTGTTCATTGTAAAAAAAAAAAAAGATTTTTATACAAATTATAAACAGTTGTTCAAAAGCTTAGGCAAATTAAAACAATAAGAATATCCGATTAAAAAACAAGCAAGCAAAAAATTCCTAAATATTGTGAAAATTATTTTAATATCATGTTAAGTATTCAAATTATTTCACAATTTACACTTCAAAATAAAAGAATCAGAAGAAAACTTGAATTTTACTTTGTGGCGATTTCTTTGGTCGACATCAAAGGCATACAAAATCTCAGGAGACAATTCCTGAAGAATTAGAGGAAGCCACATATTTTCTTAAAGAATCGGAGGAGCTCATATTACAATTCCTTATGTAATTTTTTTTACTGGGTAAAATAATGGGTTTGTCTAATTTTTTTTTAAAAAAATTGTTAATTATAAAAAGAGAAATAATGTGACATGACATCCTAATAGGAGAGAGATAATGTATTTTTGTGTCAAATATATTTTGAGAAAAATAGGCAAAGTTGGATAATATTGTAATCCTAAAACAAACATAAATAATATTTCTAAATCCTAGGTAATTTTCCAAACATTAGTGACTATCTAGGAAAATTACGCAATTATAAATTTTATATGTAAAATTTTGAAAAAAATTGGCGGCATATATTCCATCGAGAAACCAATGATTTAGTGGGCTCTATCGACAAGTCGCAAAAGAATATTATTATAGACATGTACTATGTTCCAATTAATCTAAAATTGAAGAACTTAAATAATTTTTTTTCATTCATTTTTATTTGTCCATTTCAGATTTTGCATACTCTTAAGAAATGATATATGAAGATTGAAGTGTGTATTTTATTGTAATACGCATAATAATTGGTGTCTTCTTTTGATTAATGGACTTGAAAATATGATTGAGAATAAATTTTATGTTAGGTTAAAATCAAAACATAAAATTTTCTTCTTTTAATACGTTAAAATAAACGAGTAAAATTGAACGAAGACAGTGCATAGAGATCGAAGAGATAGTAACTACAAATCTGGCATATGTCCCTTTCATCCCAACTATTAGGTAATGCACAATGATGAGAGATGGGGGATTGTCGCTATTGCAATCAATGCTAATATTAATTCATACCCTACTCATCCCATTTAGGGGTCGTTTGGTAGAAAGTATTAGGGAAAATAGTCCAAGTATTAAGTGTGATATTATTTAATTTTATGTTTGGTAGGAATTTTGAATCAATCCATGGATTAGTTATACACCCTACATGGTATTAGAGGGTGTATAACTAATACCTTCCATTTGGTGATATTAATTTAATACCATGGGACTAATCTAGCTAAAGACAAAAATACCCTTCAAATCCTTTTAATCATTTTGTTTATTTTCTTGATTTTATATTTTATATTTATACTAATAAATTTATTTAAATAAATTAATTTGCAAATTTTATTATTTAGATATAACTTTTTGTTTCAAAAACATGAGTTATTTAATCTACTTATTATTAATATAAAATATGATAATCCGACTAATATGCTAATGTTGATATATGAATTTAAGAACAATTCATAAGTCAAATATTGTCTCTTAACGGAAGTTCCTTAAACATTACACAAGTAGTCTAAAACAAGAGCATATACATATAAATAAAACATCTCGAGTATAAAAATAGTTTAATTAATTTTGCTATATCTATTGTTTATTTTTATTTTATTTTATGATAAAGAGTTTTTAAAAAAAATTATTGATACAAAACAAAGTTCAATAAATTTTCTCTATATATTATTATAGTTGTGTGACCTTTTGAGATATTAACTTCAATCTATAGATGACAATTATTTACTCTCAAATGATTTAAGTGAGAACGTAGTGAATATGATAATAAAATTTTATTCTCCTATCTAGTTAAAAATGCTATGAAAAAATAATATTATCCGTCAATTATCTACCTTGACTCAATTACATGAAATACAAAAAAACCATAACAACTCAAGGGTATAATTGAAAAGAATTTTTTTGTAGAGCTTTAAACCACACACAAAACTAGTTAAAAATTAATGAATCAAACACTTGATAATAATAATCCATGCATTACTAATCCCTGCATTACTAATCCCTGCATTACCAATCCCTGCATTACTAATCCCTGCATTATTGATCTTTGTACCAAACGACCCCTTAGATTTCAACATGTAATTAAGTTATTTGCCCGTTCCTTGTGTATTCATAAGAGTTAATTATATTTACCCTCTTCAGTATTAACTTGGTACACACCTCAACTCAACTATTAATAATAGGATAATATTATATATTATTCTTTGAAAATTTATGAGATATGAAATGTATTTTACATAAAATTTGAATCAAAATTGCTGACTACTTCCCTATCCGTCCTAGTACTTATGATTTGTCACGTGCACATACCTGATACCTCATTCGTCTCCATATATAAATATACACTAAATACTTAGGGCGGAGCAAGATTACGTTAAGATTGGTTCAATTGAATTTTGTTTATGCAAAGACAAAAATAACTTTTTAGTATTTTGGTAATAAAGAGAAGCAAAACACAAAAAAGTGGGAGGCAGGAGCAGGAGCAGGAGCAGGTGAAGGTTTAAAGTGGGAGCTACCTGCTCCACTAGGTGTTAATATAATGAAAACAGTACATTGTGCTGAGTAGCAACAAGTTGAACTGGCTGGTGTAATGGTGACTTTGGTATCAAGTACCATTAACTTGTGAGTAGAGTAGTTCATGTATTTATGAGAAAAGGGGCAAAAAATCTACAACATCCAAAGTATGTGGCACATGTATAAGGTTGTTGAGTTGTGGGTCTAAATTCTAATTAGGTTTGGATAGAATTAAATAAAACTTGTCGATAAAGTAAAGGTTAAGACGCGCATTGGTTTTATGTACCGCCGAAAGGTTTTCTACCATAGTTTTGTCTGCCATACTGTTTCATAGTCCCCACCAAAAAACACTACATTTCATCAATTAATGTAACACCTTCTTTACTTTGTCCTTTTCTTTTTGGCACAAACCAATACTATCCCATGTACAACATAAACAGGCTCGTGAATAGCAAAAACAATTATGAGTATATGATATCGGATCTAACAAATGGTAAGTAGTAGTTTGGTTTGTATACAAGTTATTATGATGAGATAAAATATAATGAGATTATTTTTATTGAGTTTTTGGTTTTTTGTATGCATTGCATGTATGTTATGAACAGGTTATTTATTTATAAAAATTACTTTTTATGAATGTGAAAAGTGATGTATAAAAAGGATTTAACAGAATATTTTTGTCATTTAGCTGAGGTACGAAGTCACTCGACAGAAAGAAGAGGAAGAAAAATCAATGTTCTGAATTTTGAAATTTTCGCTGACCAGACTGTGCTACACCTCGTCTCACCACCTGAAGCATATACATACACCCGATCGATGAATACTCAAACGAACTCGCTTGTCCTTTTGGAGGGACGCGACTTGCGAGAAGTCGAGAACCAATCTGAGTGATCAACCGTTTTTTTTAAAATCTGCCTCAAGCACCCCAACACAACAATTCTACCGCCAAAAAGTCGTATAGTGAAAAAGCACTCACATTTTTTTGCTTACTCTTTAGGGGCGGAATAACTTATTGATATCAATTATTAATTCCGGCATAAGCTATCTCACATATGCCAACGTAGCAATAAATTAAGTGACTCTAAAATTTAATCTCAAAATTATTTGGTATTATTAATCACACAAAATGATTCCTAAAGTCAATTTAACCGATTGAGAATTGTTAAAGATCCTTCCGGACCTGGTGCAGATCCGACTCAAATCCATTTTTTTATTGAACAAAAGAGGGATTGAATTTTTTCAATTGGGTCTGTCTAAAGTTATTACTACAAAACATTTTTTGAATTAAAAAAATAAATCAGAATTAAGATTTTTTTATAAAAAGTTTTTAGTAATTATATGATTGTTTCTCAAAAGGAGGGTATATGTGCAATATTTGTTAGATGATTATGGTATGTATAAATCAATTTTTAAATAAAATTATATCCACTCTAACTACATAGTTCCAAGGCCCTTCAATCCTAACCCTATACAATTTAACACCTATCACCTCCCCGGCGTCACTATTCACTCGATCACATATAAATATTTTATAAATTACTTTTTTTCTTATTTATCAAATATATACAAAAATATATTTATTTTCTATGAAAAATATTCTCCTTAATACCAAACAAACCCTTTGATTTCGGCTGATCAGTGTTTTAAAATACTCTTCTGGGACTCGCCTCGAGGCTCGCTCTGGGGTGAGGTTCTAGCAAAACGCCTCGAGACTCAAGTTTGGGACTTAGTTCTACAAGACTTACGCCCTAAGCGCCCGACTGTACGTCCTAAGCACGCCCAACGCCCAACGCTCGAGACTCGCCTAACAGATCTTACACAAATTATGTGTTAAAATCTTTAATTAACATTGTTGACCCTCATAATTCTTGAATAAATGAATGATACACAACTTTCTAATTTATAAAGATAACAAGATTGAGAGTAACCTAAACAACAAATGTAGTATCACATATTTACTATTTGGTAACACTATGAAGGTAATTATATATTACGTAACATTTCTCTTAAAAATATGTAGCGAAATTTTACTTGTTCACTTATCATTGGTCTCCATAATTTTGTCATATGTCTCAAAATTATCATATTTTATTTAATTATTTGAAGGTAATTTTATTTTATTCATGAAACAGTGATGTTTATAGTATAATACTTGTAAGTTTATTGATTATTTTCTTTTAAGGCTTTGGAGGGGGGAGGGGGAGATAAATTGTATAGTACGATATATATATTTTTTTAGAAATAATGATTCTTTTATTATTAGAAAGTTAAGATATTAATTATTTATACTTGTATAGTCATGTTTTATTGTTATTGGTGTAATGATATTTTTCAAATAGTAATTATGATACTTTATTACAGATTATCAATACTTATCACAAATAAAAATCATAATATAATTTCTATAGGATTTTAATAAAAAATCATATGTAAAATCATTGAAAAGAATTTAATTAGTAATAAAACTATAAAATTGAATATAGATGAGAGTACGCCCCGTAGATCCATGGGACTTACGCCTCGTGTATCGAAGTTTACGCCTCGCCTCGTACTGTATAAAACACCTCGCCTCACGTCCCCGCCTTTTAAAACACTGCAGCTGATTACCAAGCCAAAAGTAGGTCTCGAAAGTCAAATAGCTTTCTTTTGATTCTAGGCAAAATCATGGAGTTAATAACTTTGATGGTTACTCAACTATCAATTATTTTCACAGAAAGTCACTTAACTTTCATTTTCAACTCAAAAGTCACTCAACTATTATTTCTTTGCACAGAAAGTCACTCAACTTTATTTTCAACTCAAAAGTCACTCAACTATCACTTCTTTGCAGAGAAAGTCACTCAACCTATTTAATTATTTTATCATTAAAATTTAGTGACATGAAATTTTATTTATCAACCAAAATCTTAAGAATAAAATATATATATCCATTTAATTCATTTAATGACCCGCCTATTTAATCCAACCCGCTAAAAATATAATATTAAACATTTTATTTTTTCATTAATTCTCTAAATCAATCCCCATTGAACATTGAACATTTTATTTTACCATTAATTCGCTAAAAGAATGTGGAAGACAAGGGATAATGATTTAGGAAATTAATAGTAAAATAAAATATTTAATATTATATTTTAAGCGGGTCGGGTTAAATGGAGGGGGTCATTAAATGAGTATATATTCAATTCTTAAAATTTTGGTTAATAATTAAAATTATATGTCACTAAATTTAAATAAAAAAACAATTAAATAGGTTGAGTGACTTTCTGTGCAAAGAAGTCATAGTTAGTGACTTTTGAGTTGAAAATGAAAATTAAGTGACTTTCTGTGCAAATAAATAATAGCTGAGTGACTTTTGAGTTGAAAATGAAAGTTGAGTGACTTTCTGTGAAAACAATTGATAGTTAAGTGACTATCAAAGTTATTAACTCCAAAATCATGTCTTCTATTAATTCCCTTTTATTATTATTTATTATACAATGTTGATATCTGCTTAATTTTTACCATTACATAATGTTTAGTTGCATTGCTTTTTTGTTAGAAAAATAAGAAGTGTTAAATCAATTGGGGGAGGAAACCAAGACGATTAACAGGAATATAGAACTAGCTAAGTAATTTAATAGTATATATTATCATATCTCAAACAAATGAATGAATGAACAAATCATACACTAGAATATGTTTCTACAACTCTATACTCCATTATATATAGTATTTTTAAGGTTTAAATCAAAGTGGTGCATGAAGATGTAGCAGGATCATATAAAGCAGGAACCAAGTATTTCCTTCCATTTGTACCATTTGCATTGTAGCTTGCACCTGTTGTTTTATCCACCAATAAATCTCCAGGGTAGCCTGGGTATGCGCCCTTGGCGTAGACACCAGGGCAAGCAGATGCAGCTTCCAGTGGTGCATCTGCTTCGCCCTGGTAGTAACCGTTTCCAAATGGGTTTGTGGCGGTTCCAGCTAATAAACTAGCTAAGTTAATCACCATACCGTCAACACCCACATCGTTGTTTGGTGCACCCAATGGTGGGGTCTGTGGTCCGTAGATGGGCTGGTGGAATGGCCAGGCGCAGTAACCAGGACACAGAGTCTCTGAGTTACCAACCCAAATATAAGTAAATTTGTAAGTTTTGCCCTTAATAACAGCACCCTTAGAAACCCCATGAGTTCCACACCGTTTAACACAGAACCCATCAACCGCAACATCAGAGGCGGTCAATACAACGTTAATGGCGTCTTTCTGTTCACCCTTTGATGCTAATTGCACGATTTGCTTTTGGGTCAGTGATTTTCCTAGGGAATAATTTTCAATGAGAACTTGTTTGCCCAAATTAATGGAAAGGGTGTTCTTAGAATTAGCAAGACGGTAGTATTTTTCAGTGATTTTCCACCATTGTGCTACTGATGGATTGGTTTTAGATGGAGTTGAAGAAGAAAGGGAGTTGATGAAATCAGATACAATAGCTCTTTGGGATGGCTTGAATTTACCATACCATATCAAATTGACAGATATTTTACCAGAAAGAAGTGCACCTTTGTGGTAGTGCAAGAGCCGAGTTTGTTCTACTAATGCAGTTAGCTTTCTTGAAGCAAAACACACATTGATGAAAGAAATCAATACAAAAAGTGATAAAAGAGAAGACATTTTTGCCTGTTTTGGGATTTAGTTTGGATAAAATATAGGAAAAGAGAGGCCGAATATATAAGAGAGAAGAAGTGTTATTATTGAGAAAGAAGGTTATAGTGAGTTCAACTAAAAACGCGTTGGCGTTTTAATTTAGTGGAGCTAGCAGCAAAACATGCATAAGGAATAGGAAAAACTTATAAGTTGCTATCCAGTTACTACTACCGCGGCTCAACTATTCACATATCACTATTTCAATTGACTTTATTGATCATTTATTAGTGTTTAATTGATATTTTAATTGTTATAATTGAGCAAAACAGAGCAATGTACATATAACAACTTGTTTTATTTAAAAAAAGCTAAATCTTCCTCCCCCAACTAAACCTATTACCAATTGCAAACTAATTTTTTCCTCCTCATACATGTTCTGTCAATTTAGTATTGGTTTACGCCTCTTTACTCAGAGCGTCATATCCATGTTTATTAATGTTTGTAATGGAGTACGTAGCTGCCACTTTATACAGTTTCACCCCAAATTCATCAAAATTTCTGTTGAACATGGAAAAAACAGCAGTATTTGATGAACTACAATTGCAAAAAAGACATGTTCGAGTGTTAAATAATTTGGTAGTACAGGAAATATTGCACCTTATTATTCCCTCTTATCTCTCTATGTGTGACAATTTTCATTTATTGGGAATCAAACTTCCTAATTTCGACCTTGACATTGGACGTACATGAGATCTTTATAAGATTTGAGTTAAAATTTACATATTTGAAATATATGTAAAAAGTAACTCAAGTCACAATAATTAGCAATTTAAAAACATGGTCAAAGAAAGTTTTATTTTATTCTCAAAATTTGAACATTAGATATTTTATAAATTGGGACGAAAAGCTCTATTTAATTTGAAGTTCATTTCAATATTTCTTTTTTCTTTATATTGTCCGGACCCGTCACTTCTGCATTAAAATCAGAGAGTATTAGTGAGAGTCTAAGTCTGTGACAACATGTTGTCCTGGTTCTTTTTGTATACAAACTACATATCTAATTTCTAAAAGAAATTATATTTTATGATCACCAGGCTAATTCAGTGTAAGTTTTTTTTTTTTTTTTAACTATGCTGAATTGTAAAAGGAATTTATTATTAGTATTTAAATACAACACAACATTCCTCCCAGCTTGTTTATCATTGAGCATTATTGATATTCCTATATTGGTTGTCAACTGGTCATGACATCGAAGCCCTACAAAAGAACAAAACAAAACAAAACAAGTTAGATATGCCTGATTTCTAGTCATATCAAACCTCTTATCTTATACAATTTGTAATGATCCATTTATTAAATAAAACTTGGCGACATGCCAGCTATCTATATTGTTCTTCTGCCTTGTCGAAAGTCGAAACAGGAAAAAGAGCCACTAAATTATTGCTTTCTATAGTATAACATATAAATGGCGAGCTAACAATTTGCTTAGCCTCATCTTTCATTCCTATTTAAGAATAAACTGTTCATTAAGGTTATAAAGCTAAGGCCTTAGGAGAGGCATTAAAGAGTCTGTTTGAATAGGCTTAAAAACTAGTTAAATTAACTTAAAAGACAGTTTTTGACTTATTAGACTGTTTGATAAATATTAAAATAACTTATTTTAAGTCAAAAGTAAAAAGTTAGGTGAGTATTGTTTTTTTTTTAAAACTTAAAAGTCAATTTTGTTGACAGTGTATATTACCTTTTACTGTTAATTTTTTTTTTTTTATTGTTATTATTAATATTTTATTTTATTTTAATTATTAGTATCATTAATATTTTATTATTTTATTATTATTTATTTTATTATTTATTATTATTATTATTATTATTATTATTATTATTATATATTATTATTATTTATATTTAATTATTTTTATTGTTATTATTATTATATATTTTATTTTTTATTATTATTATATATTATTATTATTATATATTATTAATATTATTTTATTATTATTATTATTATTTATTTTATTATTCTTTATTATTATTGTATATTATTATTATTATTATTATATATTATATATTATTATTATTATTAAATTAATCAACTTTTATCATTTTAACAGCTTTTAAGAGTATTTCAGATATTTTGATAAAAAAAGTATTTATCAGCACTTATTTGTCAAACACATCATTTTTTTTTTTAACTTTAGCACTTTTATTAAAACACATAACTAATTATTTTAAAAATAAATTTCAGCACCTTTAAAATTACTTTTTAAAAATTATTTTTTTAAATCTATCCAAATGGGCTCTAACAGTATTAATGATAATAAAGAACTACATCACTCTCCAAGTTTGCCTTTGTATTTTGTTCAAATTGTACAAAAACGAATTATCACAACTTTAGAGAATGCATGTCTTGATATATTCTGTAAGCAAGTTACAATGCTATATGCGATTAGTAAAAGTTGATATAAGATATAAAGAAAACAAGTATCTCATATATTATCAAATGAACGAATCAATAAATCATATATTACAATGCTATGCTCGGTTATAGTATATCCTATATATTGCTTCTCTCTAGACTAGAGTTGAACATGAAGATGTAGCAGGATCGTACAAAGCAGGAACCAAGTATTTCCTTCCGTTTGTTCCATGTGCATTGTAGCTTGCACCTGTTGTTTTGTCTAACAATAAATCTCCAGGGTAGCCTGGATATGCGCCCTTGGCGTACACACCAGGGCAAGCAGATGCAGCTACCAATGGCGCATCTGCTTCGCCCTGATAGTAACCGTTTCCAAATGGGTTCGTAGCAGTTCCAGCTAATAAGCTAGCTAAGTTGATCACCATACCGTCAACACCCACATCGTTGTTTGGTGCACCCAATGGTGGGGTCTGTGGTCCATAGATGGGTTGGTGGAATGGCCAGGCACAGTAGCCAGGACACACAGTCTCTGAGTTACCCACCCAGATATAAGTAAATTTGTAAGTTTTCCCCTTAATAACAGCACCCTTAGAAGAACCATGAGTTCCACACCGATTGACACAGAATCCATCAACCGCAACATCAGAGGCGGTCAATACAACATTAATGGCGTCTCTCTGATCTCCCTTTGATGCCAATTGCACGATTTGCTTCTGGGTCAGTGATTTTCCTAGGGAATAATTTTCAATGTGAACTTGTTTGCCCAAATTAAGAGAAAGGGTGTTCTTAGAATTAGCGAGATGGTAGTATTTTTCAGTGGTTTTCCACCATTGTGCTACTGATGGATTGGTTTTAGATGGAGTTGAAGAAGAAAGGGAGTTGATGAAATCAGATACAATAGCTCTTTGGGATGGCTTGAATTTACCATACCATATCAGATTTACAGAGATTTTGCCAGAAAGAAGTGCACCCTTGTGGTATTTCAAAAGCTGCATTTGTGGGTCTTGTACTAAAGCAGTGAGCTTTCTTGAAGCAAAGCACACATTAAAGAAGGAAATAACAATAAAAAGTTTCAAAATGAAATGGATCGAATTGGAAGACATACTTTGTAGTATATATTTGTAAAGAGAATTGAGTGTGTAAGTAGTTTAGATATTGAAGAAGAGTGACGGACTAGATATAGCACAAGGTAGGAAGATCAATAACTTTACTGCCAACTAACAAGCGGTTTCTATTTCCGCGGCCCTACTATGCACATTGCTCACTAGTATTATTGACTTGCTGCACCTGTTTCGTGAAAGTTAAAATATCTCAATATATGCCCTTCATTAAGTAATTAATTTGATATTCATAGAAATACTTAATATCAAATAATTTTATATCACATACTCAATTCATACCCAAATAATGTAATTCTAAAATTTCACTATCGAATACCATACTAAATATTGAATTACCAAAAATTTAGATTCAATTAGTATTATATATCCAACCCTACATAATTTGTCAAATGGTGGTGAATTCGATGTTACATAAATGCCGCGTCTTAGACATGTAGATTACCACTTTCTAATACCTGCCTTGTGAGTGATGTAATTACTAAATACACCATTATATTCAGATTCAGGCCCTCACCACTTAGAATTATGCGCCTCTACTCAATCCATTATAGTTACTAACGCGTTATGGACCAAATGTCACTTTAGGGACCCTACGAGGGATAAAGATAAATAGTTCTAGAATAAAATATGTTGGTGTCTTGTTTGATTGTCAAATTTGAAATTTAAAATAATTTATTCAACAATTTATATTATAGTGATGGATTAGTTAATTCATATACATAGTAAATTAAGTTATCGGGTGATAATTAATTATGGGATGACATGTTTACATAGCCTCACTCCAAGCCTTTAGGCATTTGGACAATATTTCAGTTGATCTGGGAAAAGTATTCCACCCGTCCAACAATAGTTGTCCGCTATTGATTTGGTACTCCCCTTATAAACTATAAATAGAAGGGTAATTTTAACTATATCACCTTTTGAATATAATAAATACAATTTCTTCAAAATGTAATATGGAAATGACCATAATTAATGATAAGAATAAATTAGGAACTAAGTAAAAAAAATTAATTATGAATTTCGTAAAGTAGATAAGTATTATTGGACATATATTTTTAATATAATAGACAAGTATTGTTGGACGGATGGAATATATTAAAATTATTTTTTGTATTTATAGTTTCTCAAAAGATGTTCAAAATGAATTTGTGAGGAAAAATCCGAAATGCACATTTCAGTATATATTTTCATGTGCATTTTTATCTGATATATTTTCATGTCCCCATAATGGTTGTCACACACCTCGTAATGTATATACTTCTTCATCTGCCTACTAAATCATAAATGTTCTTCCAAGTCCTGTACAGTGTATAAAATGTAAAGCTAATAATTTTCTTAGGTGGGCAACTAATAAGCCTTGGCCTTATTAAACATCACTAATTAATTAAGCTGAATTCCCAAAATATTGTTGAGTATCATTACCTGTCTTATTTTGAAAACTAAGGATTCCTAAATCAATTGAGCAAGGAAAACAAAATTACAAGGTAATATAGACCAGAAAAATAATTTTTATTATATATTATTATATCTGAAACAAATGAATGAATCAACAAATTGTATCTTACAACTCTATGCTCAACTATATTATAAATATCCTATTATGTAAATACTGGCTGTCTCTCTAGACCAAAGTGGAGCATGAAGATGTAGCAGGATCATATAAAGCAGGAACCAAGTATTTCCTTCCGTTTGTACCATGTGCATTGTAGCTTGCACCTGTTGTTTTATCCACCAATAAATCTCCAGCATAGCCTGGGTAAGCACCCTTGGCGTACACACCAGGGCAAGCAGATGCAGCTTCCAATGGCGCATCTGCTTCGCCCTGATAGTAACCGTTTCCAAATGGGTTTGTTGCGGTTCCAGCTAATAAGCTAGCTAAGTTGATAATCATTCCGTCAACACCCACATCGTTGTTTGGTGCACCCAATGGTGGACTTTGTGGTCCGTAGATGGGCTGGTGGAATGGCCAGGCGCAGTAACCAGGACACAGAGTCTCTGAGTTACCGACCCAAATATAAGCAAATTTGTAAGTTTTCCCCTTAATAACAGCACCTTTAGAAGATCCATGAGTTCCACACCGATTAACACAGAACCCATCAACCGCAACATCAGAGGCGGTCAATACAACATTAATGGCGTCTCTCTGTTCACCCTTTGATGCCAATTGCACGATTTGCTTTTGGGTCAGTGATTTTCCTAGGGAATAATTTTCGACAAGAACTTGTTTGCCCAAATTAAGAGAAAGGGTGTTCTTAGAATTAGCGAGATGGTAGTATTTTTCAGTGGTTTTCCACCATTGTGCTACTGATGGATTGGTTTTAGATGGAGTTGAAGAAGAAAGAGAGTTGATGAAATCAGATACAATAGCTCTTTGGGATGGCTTGAATTTACCATACCATATCAGATTAACAGAGATTTTGCCTGATAGAAGTGCACCTTTATGGTACTCCAAGAGCTGCATTTGTGGGTCTTGTACTAAAGCACTGAGCTTTCTTGAAGCAAAACACACATTGATGAAAGAAATCAATACAAAAAGTGATAAAATGAAATGGGAAGTAGACATTTTTCTTTTTCTCTTGTTAAAAACAATAAGGAGAAGTTGAAACTTCGATTGAAGTTTAGAGTAGTAGTTTGGATGGAATTTAGGAGAAGAGAAGGGGAATATATATAGTATATAGTTAGTACTACAATTAAGAGAGAGAAAAAGTAAAACGCGTTGGCATGTTTGATTAACTGGAGCTAGCTAGCTGCACCACTTAACAAAACTTTACTCCCATTTAAGTTATAGCGGTTACTACTTCCGCGGCTCAATAGTTCACAATTGACTTCACTGTTACAACTTAAAATTAACTTCATTCATTGGTGCACCTGTACCTGTCTCCCTCACAGTAAAATATACTCTTTTTATTTTGATTTGGCATTGAAATTAAAAGGGCAAACACTTCTGAATTTTATGATTTTAAATTTAGATGAACCCCTTGCTCTCACTTGGCTCCGTCCTAATTGTACCAAACTGTAACTATAAACAATAATGATAACCATATGTATCAATTGACACCTATTTTCGTGTTCTAGATTGTACCCTCCTCATACCTGCCCTGTCAAGTTATTACTTTTACAAGTCAAAACTTAAATTTTACGCTTAACGCGTTATGGAGTAGCCAATACTTTACAGCTTCACTCCCAACTCTTCTGTCATTTGGACTATATTTCTCTGTTAAAATTGACAAAAGAAGTATCCCAAGTTATCTTTGTCATTACTGTTAGTTATTCATTGAAGTCTGATTAATTTAAATATGTACTTCCTCCTCTGTTTCTATTTATTTGTCCATATTTTTTTTATATTTGTTCCTATTTACTTGTCCATTTTAGCAAATCAAGAAAGGACAATAATTCTTTTCCTAATATGCCCTTATTTAATTCTAGTACTACTAAGTTGTAATGCATACTTTTTGGAAGCAGAAAATACATTTATTATACTTGGAGAGTTGCATAATATTTTAAGTTAAGAATAAAATTGTAACTAACCTATGATAATCATTGGTGCCGTAATATGTGTGTCACTTCTAAAATTGACAACTAAATAGGGACAGAGGGAGTATCACATAGGGCTCCATTTGGGGGAAGTGCTCCTTCTGCAACCTTATCTACTACACTACATCCATTGATGGTAACCGGTAAGTATTTGAAGTTCTATTTTCCTTACCCAATGACAAAATAATCATTGTACAATACAATTCTCTAAATAATTGGATGACTCTTCAATTATTTGCATTTATTAAAATACAACAATATTCCTTTCCATTTTTCATAATAATTGTGCATTATCTAAAAACCATCAATCTAATAATAGTTGTCATGACCATTGACATCCAAGCACTACAAAAGAAAAAGAAAATGATAGAATTAAGTTGGACAAAAAAACCAGAGAGGCCAAAGGGACATATATACTTGCTTGATTTCTAAATCATTGATCCTTACAGAGAAGTTTGGAAGAATGCCAGAGATGTATTTGTTCTTTTGCCTGCTCGAAACTGGAAACATAGCCCACTACAAATTATTGGCTTCTCTAAGGCTATATTCGTAATATTTTCACATGTAATTCACCCCTTTTATTTTTCGATTTTCCACCGGGTGTACAAAGTCCATATTGGAGTTTCAATTAAATCAGGACTGCACAAGGCATATAGCGCTCCTAACAGAGTTTACTATGTATACAAGTCTCGAACTTAAAACCTCTGCTTAATTATATTTTAATTTGCTTAGGCACAACTAATTCTGTAATTTGCCTAGTTTTTTTTTTATATATATGATCATGGTCTCCGGATCAGTTTTAATTTATCTAGTTAAATTATGTGTGAATTAATTGTGCTAAGCATACATGACTTGGCCTCTAATTAGTAGAGTTCAACGTAACAAATGTTTGTCATTTTGTACATTTTATGACTTTTTTTACCTCATAAGTACTGTATTTGGATGAGAGTTTATTGTTTTCTTCCCTTGTTTACCCTGGAATTAATTAAAAAATAAAAAAGTATTTTTCAATCATGTTATTCTCTTTTGTCAAAGAACTCAACAGGTGAAGGAAACGGTTTTTAGTTTCCCCTGAATATTTCAAACTGGTGGTTAGTTTATTCCTTCATTTGTTTATTAGCAAATTAAATATTAGGACTTTAAGTAACGTGCCGCAACATGTACTATAAGATTACTAAATGAATTTAATTACTTATACTCCTTTTATTTTATTTCCTTCTCTTTTAGGCGCCTCTTAAATACAAGTATACGTTATGGTTCAGTTCAACCTATTAATTTTTATCAAAATCTTATATTTGTTTAAGAAATTTATTAAATATGTATAAATTATTAATTCATTAACTTTAAAAAAATAAAATTAAATTTAAAATTTTTAGTTTGCCTTTAAGAAATTATAATGAGAATGACACAGAAAATTTTGAGAGTTAACCAATTTTTTTATCAAACTTTTTTAATAAGACTTTTTTAAATATTTTAAATTTAATTATTGTAAAATATTGTACTGTAGTTTTCAAATACATAAAAAAAAATCAAATAACTGAAAATTATTATATTCAAACTCATCATCAAAATTTCTTTTTTTTCTTTTGGTAAAATATATGTGATTGTACTCTTTATTAGTATATGCTTTGTAAAAAGATTACAGACTTATCACTTTTGTCTCTTTCGATCCTTTCAAGGAAAGATTACCGACCAAACACAAGTTGATAATTTTTTGTTCTTTTGCTGTGACAGTTGGCTGTCTCTTAAAACCCATGGCCCCTCTTCTATCTTAGCTGTAACTTTGCTGTGATCTATTCACTCCTAATCTACTCATCTCTTAATTATATTCAAATAAATTATGCTTTTTATAATGAGCTCTACTTAATTAGTTAACCCCTATATATATATATATATAATAACACTATAATAATACTCACTCTCATACCAATTCTCAACTATTTTTTCTTCATAATTATCTAAACAAAATGCCTTCTCTCATTAATACAACTTTTTATTTTTTTCTTCAACTTCCAATTGTTCTTTCTTTATTTCATTTCTCATTGGCAACTTGAAGATCAACAAACTGATCTTTATAAGTTCCATTACCACAATGGTCCACTTCTAACTGGTAAAATCTCAATTAACCTTATTTGGTATGGCAAGTTTAAGCCCAATCAACGTGCAATTATCACAGATTTCATCACCTCTTTGTCTTCTTCTAGAAAAAACTCTCCCAACCAACCATCTGTCGACACGTGGTGGAAATAGACTGATAAATATTTTAGTTTACTAAAATCCAAGAAATCGTCTCCTTTATTTCTCTCACTTGGTGGTCAAATATTGAACCAGAGTTATTATCTTGAAAAATCACTTAAAATAAATATATTAAATAATTATCAGCTAAAGGCGAACAAAAAAATGCAATTAACATTGTGTTAACGGCGTCTGATGTAGCCGTTCATCGGTTCTGCACCAGCCGATGTGGGACGCATGGATCTTCTTTGAGTCCCAAAAATACCCCTCCTAAGGGTAAGATTTACAAATTTGCCTACATATGGGTTGGTAACTCGGAGACTCAATGTCCGGGTCAATACGCGTGGCCCTTTCACCAACCAATTTACGGACCACAGGGTCCAGCCCTGGTCGCACCCAACAACGACGTGGGCTCAGATGGGATGGTGATGAACTTGGCTAGCTTATTAGCTGGGACCGTGACGAACCCTTTTGAAAATGGTTACTATCAAGGATCAGCTGATGCACCACTAGAGGCAGCGTCAGCTTGTCCTGGAGTTTATGGGTGTGGGGCCTACCCTGGATATGCTGGCAATTTGTTGGTGGACCCTACTACTGGTGCTAGCTACAATGCGCATGGTGCTAATGGGAGGAAGTTCTTGCTACCAGCGATATTTAACCCTTCTACGTCTTCATGTTCTACTTTGGTTTAACGAAAATATGTTTTTAATTAATTAGTGTACTAGGGGAAATTTAGTTAAATAGGATATTCTTTCGTTCTATATAATTCATATTCTTTCGTATCGATTGATAAATAAAATTATTCATGATTATTACATGTTTTCTACTATTTCATAGCAAATTGGTATTGATTAAAAAAGAAGAAAAGACACTATAGTCATTCTTTGAAAAGAAACTCTTTTGAGACAAAAAATAATTATAGTTTAACGGAAGGAACTCATGTTTTTGTCCAATTTATTAACTAACCAGTAACTACCAAGGATTATGGTGGTTGAATGAGAATCTAATTACTAGCATTAATTAAAGGGTCTTTGATCGAATCGTGAAATGGACAAGTTGAGTTGTAAGTGAATATTGAACATATAAGAAATTAGAAAATTGCTTAACGTGACGTGAAGACATGGAGATATATTTGTGATCATAGTGGAACACTTTATCACTAGATATATTTTCATGCAAAGCATGTTTTTGTTTACCTAATGTAGCTTAGCATGTATTTTTAGCTCATTAAAATCACTTAACTATAATAGTTTACATTATTTAATAATAGGGAACTTTCGCGTATATCTACTAAAAAATACTCCCTCCGTTTTAAAAAAATTGGTCTAATTTGATTTGGAACAGAGTTTAAGAAAAGAAAGAAGACTTTTTAATCTTGTGGTTCTAAATTAAAGTTATGTCAAATGTATCAAAATGCCCTTTAATCTTGTGGTCTTAAACATGTCACGTGGAAAGTTAAAGTTAAACTGTTGTCAAAAAAGAAAATGCGTCATTCTTTTTTAAGCAAACTAAAAAGGAAATAGGGACATTCTTTTTTAAACGGAGGGAGTAGTCTAATTACAGTTCATAGTTATAGTTTGTTAATTACGATACGTGGCTACATGTTATAGAGAGGAGAGAGGAGAGAGAGAGGCGAGAGAGAGGCGGCAGAGATAGAAATTGTACATGTATAACGGTTAGATAACTGAAAATTATACAAATGTATTTGTATATCTCGCAAGCGAGAATAGAAGAGGGAGGAGAGAGGCGAGCGAGATTGAGAGAGGGAGGACAGAGGCGAGCGAGAGAGGGCAATAATTTATATAATTCGTATCTCATTTGTATAATTCACAGATATGTTTGTATAATTTGCTTGTTTTTGTATAATTGAGTAATATATAAAGTCTTGATCATAGAAATATGATAAATCTAAAAATAACAAATTGATACAAACATAAACATATGAACTTTAGACAACTATACAAAATATATTATATAAATTATATTATACAAAATCTGAAAACTACACATTTATACAAACTTCAAAAAGTTATACACAAAAAATTGAATAAACTTCAAAAAGTTATACAAAAAAAACTGAATGTATATGGTGCAAAACTGAAAAATAAAAAGAAATTATCATAATATACAAATACAAATCAAACGAAGACTTGTTAATTGTGAATTATACAAATGTAGCGAATTATACAAATGTGGCTAATCATACAAACTCGAAGTCAACTCACGTAATTAATGGTTAATGTTAATAGCGAGTAATAACTATTGCAAACCATGACGTAATTAATGGTTTATGTTAATCGCGAGTGATAACTATAGCAGACCATAGGTATGATGAGTAATTAAATACTAATATAAATTTACTTAATCACGTATTTTTCCCTGACAGCAAAAAAAATAATGATTTGCAATCGATTCTATTGGCTCCAATTGAGACATGGTAATAATTAAGACCTGATCACATATAAAAGTAAGTTCCTTTTTTTTAAATCACTCTTAGATGTGAATCAAAATTCTATAGAAAATATGGGTTTATTATTATTTCGTATGGATCTTGAAACAAAAAATTAGGCTCCTATAAGCCATGCTATAACTAGTTGGGCTCATTTCAATTAAAGGAAAAGGAAAATGTTGATGGCCCAGGCCTGTCACAAGAAAGTATTGGCAAATGTTGGCCCTATTCTTTCTTGGAATCCAAAGTTAGTGGAATTTCTATAAATCGGATGCATCAATATTAACTTATCTTAAATATGAGTTTTAAAATAAACTTAAAATATAAATAGTGAAATAAGCACTCAAGCTAGACTTGAACTAAGTCTCGCCGGTGGTTCCTCAAGCTTTTACCAATAGCACAATGACACTCCTATATGTTGGGTTATCCCACATCGGAAGTGGAAGGGGCTAGTGGTCAATTTATAAGTGTGAGGGAAAGCCTCAACCTTTGAGCTAGCTTTTGGGTTGAGAAGGCCCAAGACCACCCAACATTGGTATCAGAGCCCAGGTTGTCAATAAGTCTCAGCCCACCGGGAGAAACTGGGTTGTCGCTCTCTCCAGCCCAAGGCCCGATGTGTGAAGGGGGAGATTGTTGGGTTATCCCACATCGGAAGTGGAAGGGGCTAGTGGTCAATTTATAAGTGTGAGGGGAAAGCCTCAACCTTTGAGCTAGCTTTTGGGTTGAGAAGGCCCAAGACCACCCAACACTATACTCTTTGAGGTGCACTGTTTATTATATCTTAAGTTCCGTCAGCTTCTCAAAATAGATATACATATATAAATATGATTTTCTTTTCGAAGTTAACAGGTCCACTTCCATCCTCTTCTATAGGATGGGTCCACCTCTCCATTTGTCCATATTTTATTGTGAAAATTTAAAAAGTAGCTTTTGAAATCAAAATAAAAAATTAAATTTGAAAATTGTTGTGTTATGCTATTAATATGAATTGAAATCGTTTTTCAGTTTCTGTGAATAATATGAAGAGAAAAATACTTTTGTGATGTCTTACAAATCATGAAAAAATCAATATTTAACTTTAACTTAAAAATTTTATGATAAAACGTGTTTTTCGATTTGATGCCTAAAAAGAAAAATCGACATTCATGTATTCAACTAATGCACATACGAATCATAATGGAAGTAGACGTAAGTAGTCAACAGATACCAAACTAGTATTTAAATTTTTGGTTGAGAGATTGAAGATTTGATGGAAATGGACGTACAAACAAACGGCTCAATAAGTTTGATGCCTTCTACCCACTGTTTAATTGTGGATGCTACCTTACTTTGTCTCTCTTCTCCTTAACTAAAATTAATAATTTTCGTTTCATTTTTTTTATCTGATTTAGACTTGACATGTTTTAAAGAAATAAAATAACACTTGTGAAAGTTTTGGTTTCAAATTAAAAATTGGATGTGTTTGGTAGGAAGGAAAATGTTTTCTTCTTTTTTATTTAAAAAAAAGTGAGTTTCTTACTTATTTCTAGTGTTAAGTAAGAGAATATTATCCCAAGAACATTTATATGTTATCTAGCAAAATACTATGAAAAAAAGATAAGATGGAATATGGTGGGGGGGTTGAAGAGTATGGTCAAGGGGTGGGGATTGGGAGGTAGGGTGAGAAGGGATGCGTATATCTGTAGCTTCGGTTCTGTTTTTGAAATTATCGATTTTATTTATCGGTAATCGATTTGTAATCATACTAAATCATAATGGAACGTTAAATACCAATTTATCTTGATTTATCAATTAGTGATCGTTATTGATTCGATTATCGGGCTAATCGTTAACAGTTCACACAATTTTCATGGAAAATTACTCATAGTCTAATCACTAATAAACAGTACGCGCGCAGTAATCAATAGTCATTGACAATTTTTCCTTGTTAGTCTATCACTCCATAAAACACTTAATAAAACTCCATATTAAAGAGATGTCAATATTGCTCAAACTAACAAACTCAAAATGATTCCTCATAACAACCAACTCAATTTCAATATAATTTACCGACGCGGAAGCAGTGACAGTGAATCATGAGTGATGTCACAGCTTTGGAATATTATTGTAAAATTTAAGGGTCAACTATAAAATCACTGTAAAGACTCCGAAGCCTAAAAGGCAAAAAAAATTGTCAAAAATTCTAAATGGGTATATCATTTTCTTTTCTAACCAAAAGGGTAAAATCGTAAAATCACTGACCTATCAGCGATTTTGTCCATATTTTTTTCCTTTTTAAAAAAAAAAATCGTTGCCAATGCAGCATTTTTAGCGGATTTTTAAAAAAAATAAATTAAAATCGCTACAACAGATCGCTGTGTAGGTAGCGATTTTAGTGGGTAAAATTATTATTTTGGAATATCGCTGTCAACACATCGATTTCTGCACTTTTTCATGTCCTGACTTTTTTAAAATCAAGCCATCAATTAAAGTATTTTTTTTTAAATTTTCTGCCAATTATTTTTTTTTTAAAAAGTCGTCTTAGATATTGTAATTTTTTTTTTCTCAAAATAAAATCGCAAAAAAAAAATCGTCTTAAATATTGGTAATTTATTTTTGGTCAAAATAAAAATTGCATTACAATTGTTAATAAAGATTTCACTTAATACGATTATAAGAAATAAAATGGTAGCAATATTTTTTTTAAAAATAATTAATTAACTAAAATAGTTGCTAGCTTCCATGGCACGAAGTTTTAGAAAAAGAAGAAAAAAAGTTTCAGAGAAATCGCTGCCTTGGCAGCGATTTTTCAAAAAAAAAAAATCCCCTCTAAAATCGCTGCCTAGGCAGCGATTTAGAAAAAAATAATTTTAAAAGTGAAAAAATTCGGACAAAATCGCTGGTAGGTCAGCGATTTTGCCCTTTTGGTTAAAAAATAAATTGATGTACCCCTTTGAAATTTTTGACAATTATTTTTGCCCTTTAGGCTTCGGACTCGTTTTAAGTAATATAAATATAATTTATTAAACTTCTTATCGAATTATCAGAGCACCAATTAGAAATATGCTCATACCAAGACCTGAACTAATAAGCTAATATGAAAGTTTATATAGTAAATCGAAATGCGAACCGTTAAATCATTAATCCGGACCATTGGCCCAATAACCAAATTATTGATTTGAATTATCGATTTCGGTTTTGAGTGCTTTGAACAACTCGGATGAGTGGAAGGAAACAATAAAGTTGGAATGTCACTTATTCAACTAGTTTTTCCTATTTTCATTAGGAAAGTCATTTTCTGATTTTTAAAAACTTGTTATCTAGAATAATATTTTGATCACTCAAACATAGAAATATTGAAAAATATTTTCTCAAAAATGTTTTCGTCCATATTAAATACATTGTAACATGTCATATCGAAAACTAAATGATTAATAACAAAAGAAATGAATTTAACATTCAACTTTAAACCAACAAAAAAAATTAAAACGGAGAGAATATTTATCATATACTCATGTCCATGTAACTCAAGGTACATTAAGATCCCCCTACCCCCATCAACGCATTGTCGACTCAATATATGGTCATACCGTTCCTTGATTGATGGTTGACCAAGCTTTAATTACTTATGAATTATAAATAGCTAATCTAAATGTACTACAGTACTACTCCATATGCATAAGAGAGTTCCTCAATGTCTAATTCAATGTTCCTTTGATTCTTTTCTCAAATATTTATGGCATGTTTGAAAATCCAAGGTACTACTATTAGGTTCTATAACTCCTAGGCTAGTAATTATAATGACATTTATTTAGCATAACATAATTATATATTTAGTTGCACATCAAGTAATGTTGAATTCAAAGTGTACTACTTAAAATTCATTTAGTTGCACATCCAAGTAATGTTATAATCCAGAAATTTGATTAAGGGTGTAATTAAAATTTTATATATATAGTATTTGTATACATATGATTTTGATTTATATATGCAATATAATTTGCTATATATGAATTATAATGTTTTAAAAAAATTGTATGCCTCTTACTGTGGATATATGTTTCATGCCATCTTTTGTGAACAACTATGTCCCAAAATAAATTGTAATGTAACTCTAAATAAGCCATTAATTGTTCTTGCTTCAACTCAAAATACATAAAGGACTTTAACAAAGATAAAATAGGGGGTCTATAGCATACATTTTGTTGCCTTTCCAAAGGGTGTTCAGAAATAACACAATAAAAGTTCTTTTCAGAAAGTGGAAAACATGCAACCATTGCCTCATTACAAACGTTAAAATTATTAGGCTACAATAGCTTGTTGTGTTAAGGGTGTCCAACAAGGACGGACCCACGTGGATTTCAGATGGTTCGCCCGGTCCCTCCATACAAAATTACACCGTACATATAAGATAAATTTTCTGTATTTTTGTAGATATATAAATTTTGAAACTCCTCATATACAAGAAAAAAGCTATAGCGCAATGGTAGGTCTCCTTAAAGTTAACTTTGTTTGGAGTTTGAATCCCGACTGAGCATTTCATTTTTTTAGCTTTCTTTTTCATTTAGTTCCCAATATATTTTACTTAATCCATTTACTTGTATATACAATATATTTTTCGACGAAAGAAACCCTGACAATTATATAGCTACGCCACTGCTTGAGACGGCTGCATCTTAACATCATGACCAAATGAAGGTAGAAAACCCTGATATAGATTGGGCGCTAACTAACACCTATACACTCTAAAGAAGTTACAGAGAATATGACACAATAAAATTTAAATAACAATTAAAATAAATATTTTATTTAAATTAGCATCTTAATACACGATACAATGAGTAACCATCATCCACACAGGCTAAGTTAACAAAATCACTTCTTTCTTTTTTAGAAAGGGGTAAATTTCTTAAGAAATGTGGACGTTACTTCATGCCATCTTCAATTTGTTCCTGGCCCCTCCCCTGCTGCTTAGTTTCTTTTTTGACATTTGTTAACTACTCTTAATTAAGGTTGCAAATTGTATAGTATGAAAACGTGTTGGGTTAATTAGTATCAGTTTTACATTAATTAATGCATCTCCTACAATTGGAAGCCACCGAAAGGGATACACTTTATGATCAACTAACTTAATTGATTCATCGCATGGACCATTTTAATTCAACTTAGACTCTCCATGCCTCTTAAAAAATACTAATACTATTGATATTAGTATTTTATCATAATTAATACACATTTAGTCTTATAGTTTGAAAAAAATAATTCGAAGAAGAAGTAATTAACATTAAGAATATAAAATACGAAAACAATTTTTTTCTAGATATTCTAAAAAGTCGAAAAATACATTTTTATTTTCATTTTAATATAATAGACATATTAAAGTAAAGGAAGGAGTAATAAACTAATCTTTTTATGCCATCGTTCAAGTCAAGATGACGTAGTATATAATAAATAATATAAATGCAACTCTTACTAACAGTATAAAACTTATATCCTCATATTACCGATTAAATTTTAATAGTATAAAAAATATTTATATTATATAGTATACAATTTGAATTTTTCATTCAAAAGTAAAGTGATGGTTAATGATAACAAAAAAATCTTTTAACGGCTATAAATATATATATTTATAAATAGTGTTTAAATTTTTTTTACCGGCATTCTAGTAATTGGCGTTGAATCTAATATAACTAACACTTTAGAAACATTTACAAAAACTGCTAATTGTCATTATAAATATATATTTAATTATTAAATCGTTATTATTAATTAATTATTGCTGATTATTTTTGATGTAATGTATTCTTTACTATAAGCCAAGTTGTAGAGTTGTAATAATAAACTCAAGAAGATCAATAGCCTCAAAAGTAGCTCATCCAGAAAGTTAAAGGGAAAGTTCAGGCCACCTTAGTAACTAGCTAACATTTTTTAATTAGATAAAGCAAAAGGAGATTAGTGACACTCATCAGGTGAATTTCTATGGATTAATGGATAAGACAAACTTAAATACTATTAAAAAAATACAACAGTCTTCTATCTTCAAATTTCATTTTCCCCAATTTCTCAATTCATACCATCAGGCGCGGATTAATTAGGACGTCACGAGAATGTTCATTCAAATTCTTCGATAAAAAATTTCACTATATAAATGAGATATACTATATATGGATTCTAAATCCCACAAACACAAGACATAAAGTCGGTTTAATGATTTGGGGAGTTTGAAATTTACTTTAAGATTTCAAGTAAAAAAATTCAAGGCACTATTTTTTTTTTCCGGACTCTCTAACTGAAAATCCTAGGCACTACATTTTTATTTTTTTAAGGTCTTCTAAGTGAAAATTCTATGCTCTACATTTTTATTTTTCTAAGTCTCTGATTGAAAATCTTAGATTCTACGTATTAGAGTAGACGAGATGTTCCTAAATACAAATATATATGTATAGGAAGAATATTAGTATAAATTGACTTATTAATCTGAAATGTTCTCCCTTACTCACAAAACACCTTCACCTGTTCCCATCTTTCCAAACTAGCTATTGTATTTTTATATATGTTTAAGTATACTAGCTACTATCCCACGGTTTCAACCTAAAAATATGCAATTTGTTCATTAATATTCTTTAGGTCAACTATTCAATCGTCATTTTTTTCATACTTATTTTATCAGGCCCCCAACATGCTCGTCACCCCTATTCAACAATACCAAATCTTCCCTTTTTATTTTATCTACTACTTTCTTAGCACTTTCTCAACTTCCACTCGTATATATAGAGAGAGACATATAATTGTCAAACTCACAACACAAAACAATTCTCTTACAATATTCTTGTCAATGGGATCCTCTAAGCCTATCATAACTATTTTCATCTTATTATTTTCACTCTTTATTCTTTTCCCTAATCCTTCTTTAGCCAATTCAAGAATACTTGCTCTAGTTAAAGAAAAACCCCTTGTCCTAAAATATCATAAAGGGGCTCTATTAAAAGGAAACGTTACGATTAATCTTATATGGTACGGAAAATTCACTTCCGTACAACGTTCGATTATCGTCGATTTCATCCAATCTCTTAGCCCTAAGACTAAGAAAACTAAGTCACCACCTTCCGTTGCTTCGTGGTGGAGCACCACCGAAGCGTACAAAGGTGGTGCTTCGGTTATTTCCCTAGGAAAACAAATTTTCGATAAAAAATATTCTCTAGGAAAATATCTAAAAGACCCTCAACTCGAATTTTTGGCTTCTAAGGCTACTCGGGTCAATTCCATCGCTGTCATATTGACAGCGACAGATGTGGGGGTCGACGACTTTTGCATGAACCGATGTGGTATGCACGGGTCGACCCGGTTGAAGAAAGCGGGTAAATTTGCGTATGCATGGGTGGGTAACTCGGCGAGTCAGTGTCCGGGTCAATGCGCGTGGCCATTCCAAAAGCCGATTGTGGGACCACAGATTACGCCGTTAGTTGCACCTAACGGAGACTTGGGAGTTGACGGAATGATTATTAACTTGGCGACTGTTTTAGCGGGTACCGTTACAAACCCGTTTGATGGCGGGTATTTTCAGGGCCCAGGTAACGCGCCTTTAGAAGCTGTGTCTGCTTGTACCGGAATATTCGGGTCGGGTGCATTTCCTGGATATCCGGGTATGGTTTTGCTGGATAAAATTACGGGTGCTAGCTATAATGCGCCGGGTGTGAATGGGCGAAAGTATTTGCTTCCTGCTATGTGGGACCGAAAAACGTCAAAGTGCAAGACACTCGTGTGAAATTATATATATTTGCCATAAAAGAAAAAGAAAAAGAAAAGGGAAGATATTGTAATATTATTTTGTAATATTATTTGTTTATTCGATTTGGAATTTGTTTGTTTTACAATACTATACTAATATAATATAAAATTGTAAAATTTTATTGAATATATTTAAGAAAAAAAGGAGATATCGTTGGGTAACCCAAATAGAGCATATTGGGTCCGTAGGACCTTACCCGTCTGTGTGTATGTGTTTTTTCAAAATAATTAAATTGGAGAGTGCTATTATTTAAATTTTATACTTGAAATGTAAATATGAAATATGAAAAATAAGTTGGAGTAATCTTTAATTATATTATTGTGTTTCGATGCAATTTAAACCTCTAAATACCTTAATATGGATCGGAAGAATTATCAACCAAAAAAATGAAATATGGATAGAAAGAATTATCAAAAATAAAATTAAAAAATGTCTGAGCCCGGGTTCGAACCGGGGACCTCTAGTGTGTGAGACTAGCGTGATAACCGACTACACCACCCAGACATCTGTTCTCAAATTGGCAAACGCTTTTTCAGACTAAACAATCAATAATAAAAAAGAAAAGATTGAAATATATGGTAAAACTTATTAAGAAAAAGATTATTCATATTCCAATTTGCTTTGCTTTATATGAGTGGAGTCTATCAAATATAATTTCTTTATATACACATACTAGCAATGTTTTAAAAAATATTTTTGGGCGAGTTCCAGGGCAAGTCTCAGGATGGGGCGTACCAAAAACGCTCCGGGCGTAAATGAAAGATGTAGATCCATAAGGTGTAAGTCCAAAAATTTGAGGCGTAAGCCCCGATCATAAAAACGTAAGTCCTGAGCGTAAAAACGTACTCTAGAGCGTTTTTAATTTATTTTAAAAACTTTTGTGCTTTAAATCATATTTTTAATATTGGTGTAATGATATTTCTCAAAAGTAATTATAATTTTTTTTCTTTATTATTGATTATTAATACTTATCTGAAATAAAAATCATAAATGATTGAAAGATTTACTTTTACTTATTTTAATAGTAATAAAACTATTAAATTAAATATACACTAGACTATGCCCCATAGATCCATAGGACTTACGCCCCGTGTCTCGGGACTTACGCTTCGGCCTGTACTATATAAAACGCCCGCCTCACGCCCCCGCCTTTCAAAACAGTGCATAGTAGGAATAAGGTTGTATACACACAATATCACATTATCATCCGACCACACTAAGTATATTATTATATATTCCATTTTTCTTAGTTAATTGGCCATTTAACTCTAAATTTGCAATTCATATGTTCTATCTAATACTAGTTAACCAAATTATATTACTCGAAAATATACCTATAATGCTTTATTATTTTCTAACTATTGAATAAATGCAAACTGTTCATATGGTATTTATTCTAGCTGACCAACCAAATAATTATCTAAAATGACATAAGAGTAAAGTTCGCACAAGTGAAAAAAAAATGTGCAAAAAATACTGGTCTCTGCTTTAATTAACACAAGAGTCTAATATAAAACAATTTTAGAATTCTTTCTTTTATTTTAATTAAATTCTGGAATCAGTTAAATCTCATCATATAATAATTTGGGACGGAGAGTACTGTTTAGGAAATCAACATTTTTTTCCATATATTGGTTAGATAACAAACAACAATTGACACTTCTGACACAATTATAAATAAGTTGTGATCGACTATATAAATCTTCACTAATTATTTTTTTCTATTTGAATTCCATTAATATATATTTTTAAATAATTGAAAGTAAAACACTGTGATTTCTGAAACTTTTGTGCAGATTCAGTTATATAAATATTATTTTATAAAAAAATAAATCAATCTTCGATTTATGATTAAAAATTGAAAAGATTTAAGTCATCATAGTTGGAAGTTCTTTATTAATTAAGAACAAAGCGTCAAGTATTTGATTTTGGGCTTCGAAATCCCAAGAAGTTCATAACAATGGGCCATAATGGGCATGTCCATTGGACGATTGTCTTAGATCCGGAGATTGGGCCATTTCTACTTTTGCTCTTATTTTGTGTGATCTTTAATTTTTTGTTTCTCAATGTACTTAATGTTTTCGCATGATATAAGTTTATATTTCCGTATTGAGAAAAGACATAAAATGACACCTAAAGTTATTCTGAATTTTTAAAAAAAAACATAAACTATGCAAGCGTTCCTATTACCCCCTAAACAATTTTGAACTGATAGTATAACATCATTTATCGTCCACCTGGCATAGAGAGTGTATGCACTCTCTTAAAGAGCGTGAACAAACTAAAAACCGAATATAATTTTATTTTTTTATTTTTCTTTCTTCCTTCTTCTTCAAAAATTCATTTCATCTTCATTGAAGCTCCCCACTTTATATGACACTTTTTATCACAATTTCATCTCCCCCTTTTACTACTATTAGTTTAACTCTCTTTAATTTAAATCTATATCTAAACATTTTATCACATCCGAACAGCTTGATAAGCACGTAAGATTTCAAGATGATTAGTAGGTATTATTTAGTTTTTTTATCCAAATTTCAATTAAACTTTTTCAAATTTTGATTCTTTCAAAATTATCATTTATAGTTTTGAAGTTATATGAAAATGAGATAAATTAATGGGATGATTAATTAGGAAGTATCATATAGTTTTTATTTTATCTTATTTCAATTAAGTTCTTTCAATTTTCGGGGAACTAATTTATTCTTTTAAAATTATGTTTTCTAATTTTGAATTTATATGAAATGAGTAGTTGATGATACTTCAAAATTTTATTTTTTTTAGAAAAATAATTAATTTTGTTACCAATTATTTAGTAAAGTCTAAATAATAGTATGAATAGAATTTGACCGGAGAAGAAGAAGAAAAAGAAAAAAAAAGAAAAAAATGAGAGTGAAGTTCAATTTGACATGTGGGGTGGGAAAATTTTTTACAATGGTAGAGGTCCAACCAATAATAGTTGGGTGACCCTACATTCATTAATTGACACTTGGATAAAGGCATATTTTTTACCTTTTTAGCATCTCTCTCTTACTCACCTCTCTTTTCTTTCATCTTCTTATTTTCTTACTCCTAATAAATATCTAATTCTCAAAACATAATTAAATAATTAATACATTTGATAAATAAAAAAAATTCATAAATACATTTTCTGTTTAAATAACTTTAATACTTATAAAATTTTCAAAATTAAATATAAACTTATTTTTCAGTATATTTAATAGAATCAAATTAACTCAAAATACAAACTAATTTACTTAAGCATATAAATTGATTTGATAAAATTATTTTTGTTTTGATTTTTGATCTTATCTTAAAATTACACATACTAATTCTTTCACCATAACAATATTTAACTATAAGATGACAAAGAGACAGAACATGACAGGAGCGATAGACTCATAAATGTTATAAAAAAATTATAAAGATAATGCGGGTTACAAAATAAAATTTAAGTCTTTTCAATCAAAACTTACAATAATTAATTTATTTTCAAGAATCAATCAGTTACATATAATTTTAAATTAACTACTCATTATATTATTATTATTATTACTATTGTTGTTGTTATTATTATTATTATTATTATTAATAATAATAATAATAATAATAATATCGTTCACCCTTAATATTATTAGAATTTTTTTTTTCCGTGTTTTTACGTACATTCAGTTATAATATATATTTCCCAACATTTTTCTATTAGTATTTTAGAAAATATAACTTAAATTAAGAAAAAATAACTGATACTCTCTGTTAAGAGAATGACTATAAATATATGAACTAAAAGAAAATTAAAATAAAAATGACTAAATATATGAACTAAAATAAAATAAAAAAAAAATGAAAAATTAAATTTGAATTAATTTGTTCTTTTAGGTGCTTGTAATTGAAAAATGCTAAATATTTTTGAGTTAATTTGATATTATTAAAAATGTTGAATGATATGATTATTTTAAATACTTAGTCCTAAATATTTTTTTTAATTATTGTTATAAAAGAATATTTATTAATCATTTTATTCGATATATCAACATGTGTAAGAAAATAAAATTAAGAAATTTTTATTAGAGATAAGAAAATTAAAGAAAAGAGAAATGAGTAGGAGAGAGATGGTAAAAAGATTAAAAAAAATATATTTTTATCCAAATGTCAATTAATGAATGGAGGGTCACCCAACTATTGTTGGTTGGACCTCTACCATTGTAAAATTTTTCGTGGGGTGGGAGGTGAAGAAAAAAAATGGAGAGAGATGGAAGATGAAATAGAAATTTAAGATAAATCAAAATTAAAATTAAAAAGTAAGAGAGAGAGAGATATAAAGAGAAAAAAAAACTCAAAGGAAAAACTAAAAAAAAAAAACATTTTAAATTAAATTAACACGTGTCATGTAATGATTGGTGTGTGAACACACGCTTCTTAAATTTTGGGATTGATCGAAAAATTGTATAATAATATCATTTCATAATTGTTTAGTGGGATAATAGAACAGTTATAAAGTTAAATTGTCTTCTTAAAAATGTGGGACAACTTCAATAGTAAATTTATGTATTTTCTCTTTCGTATTCTCTAAAATATGAGAGGTTATGGATCCACATTCTTTAAGAACTCATGTCCACCTAGGCATAAGTTACATCACTAAGTAGGGTTGCTCAGACGAATGTGTGAATAAGTTTGCTTAACAATTTGGTCTATTAGATATCGAGTTTTAGATTTATTAATCCGCTAGCCAATTTATAAGATATCGAATTTTAGATTTATTAATCCGCTAGCCAACGTATAAGATATCGGTTGGTTCGATAACAAATTAACACTTATCGGACGGTTATCAAATGGTTTATTGGTAAATCTCTACCCTTTTTTCTCCATGAACGTATTTAAAAAAATGACTTTTTTCATTATTTAAATGGAATTAAATTATAAAAATTTTCTTCATTACAAAATATATATATATATGTACTAATAGTAATATAATAGTTAATAACGGAAAAGTAAGCTTTTAGACTTTAGGACTAATAAATAATTATTTATGGAAAAATCTTAAATGATGTAAACATACCTAAGTTAGAATCGTAAGTATGATAATTTTTAATGGATTATCCGGTAAGAAAATTGAATAATTCACACCACACTAAGAAGCCATTAAATATAAAAAAATTAATCCTTTCATCAACCGTTTATTCGATAATTCAATACTAATGAACCAATAAGATAATTTTGCGATTGACTTATCGACTACGGTTTGATTTCAAACATCCTATTGCTAATGGCAAAAATTAAAGAACAACTTAAAGAGAAAACAATGCATTAAACACTAGGAATTAGCTTAAGTGAATAGTCGATAATGGGCTTATGCTAGTTGAGATATTGTTTTTAATTGATCCTTGGTATGTTCGATCTAGCACTATAAATTATCTATCGTACCATTTGTATCTACAAGCTATAAAAGAAAAAAGACTTCTAGTAGCCTTTTTATCTCCGATTTTCTGTTGATCTTGTACTAAACTATCAAAATAGAAATTGTGTCAATTTATTGTCTCAGCTATCACCTTGTTATTGAAAGCTCAATTCACCATATTCTAATCCCCTTCCCTTTTCCGTAAATTTTTTTAATAAAAAAACCTTAAAACTTTTACGTCAACTTTTTCTAGACCTTATAATTCTTGTTTAAATTGAGTATCGCCTCTATAACACAACACGACATGCACATATTTTTTTTTTAAAATAAAATTTAAAATCTAGCACGTGAACAATAAAAAACTTGTATTTTCTTTTCCGTTCACATTTTCAATATTTACAAATTACAACTACAAAAATGTCAGTTGACATAGTCGCTCATAAATTTTAATGTAATTAGGTTCGACGCATGGCCCCACGTATATATGGAATATTTGATTTCTGACTGGTATTTAATATGTATATTGAAATTCAAATATTTAGGATACAAAGTTTGGTTCTAGCTTCTATTACAAAGTTGTTGAAGCTGACATTTATCTGTAAATTTTGGATTAAATTTCAAATTTTGATTTTTAAATATTATTTGATATGAAATTTGATCAGATTTTGAAAATATAATCTTTTAAGTATTTTAAATTTTTAAAAAGTTAGTCCACATAAGTTTTTGAATTAAAGACTTTTACAATAAAAATAATAAATGTTTCTCAAGTAAAATGTAAAATGCATGTTTAAACATAGATTTGATGTTACATTCTTAGCACCTTCTTTTAATATTTTTTTATTTCTTTTCACTTTTTTTAAAACATGATGATTAAGTGCCTTTAATTATTTTTTTTCTCTCTTATTGGAAGTTCTTAGCACCATCATTTTAGTTGGTGGGTCTTTTTGTATTTACATTATTATCTACCTAATTTGTAATTTCCCTTTGTTTCTTTTATTTGATTTTTTGTGATCTCCATATCACGTGTGTTCATGTTACTTTTCGAACAATCGCAATCATAGGCGGCTAATGATAAAAAAACAGCATAAACAACTACTTATTAAATTGGCATAATTTAAATTGACATGTGCACTTTAAGAAAGAAAACGAAAAATTATACAACTTGTGATTATAATATAATATAGTCGTATGGTTATAAAATTTTCTTACCAAGTATTAAACAACAAACGTAAAACCTTAAATATAATTTGATAGAAGTATGAAATAATTCTAAAACTTCTCAATCTCCTCCCTTCATTTCAAATTAATTGAATTATTGAGATATTTTTTATATTAACTTAATTGTTCAATTTTCAAGACTCCTCTTAGAGTATTTTTCAATTTTATCCTTCGTTAGTTAGTACTGAAATTAATGATTGATTAACATTTAGTTATTTTAATTATAAATTTGACAATAATTAATAAGGGTAAAAATAAAAGATTATGTCCAATTTATGTCTTAATTTTTCTTCTTCTTAAAGGGTGTGAAACACCTCAACAATTCAATTAATTTGAAATGAAGGGAGTAACAATTTTTTTCAAAATAATAAAAAAGTTATTTTTTAATTAGAAATAGCAAACATAATAGATATAATAAAGCTTTATATTTATATTCTCCATAGATATAGGTTCATTTACTATGGAGGCCCTGATTTGTATATTAGCGTGGTTTGTATCTTTCGCTTGCCCGTTTGTATCACTAAAAGAAAACTGTTAATTACATGAGGATTTTTCTGAGAATTAGTATGAAAATTTGCAGGAAAATAAGATTTCTGCGAATTTTCATACTAATCCCCAGGAAAATGGGGAGAAATCCGCATTTACTTAACAATTTTCTTATAGTGTATATTTTGCTTGCGGATATACAAATAGTGTTAGCAAATAAATTTCGTATTTATATATTTAGGAATTTTTTAGAACTCCGTTTATATATTTCACTTGTTAATATACAAATAAAATAATTTATTGTAAATTTTTTCATAAATCGTATACATATAACTAGAATAAACTATACAAATTAAAGATTTATACCATCAAAAATTGTATTATACAAAATTGATCATATATTAAGCAAATAGCAAGATTTTAAAAAGGCAACTTTCACATATAGCAAATAAAAAATTCATATTTGTATGCTATAGCAAAGTTTGCATAATTGCGCTCCATAGCAAACATAGAAACTGTATAATTCGCTATACATATACAGTTGAAGCGAATTGTATAAAACGAAGTGTATAAAATGAGAAAGAGAAAGACACTTGGGCACAGACTTGTATAAAAACGAAGTGTATAAAACGTATTGTATGATTATAAGTGTATAGAACGATTATATACAATTTGAATTTGTATAAAATGAGAGAGAAAGACAAAAGAGACTTGGCAGGGAATATACAATTGAATCGAATTGTATAAAACGAGAAAGAGATAAATTAGATACAATTTGAAATTTGTATAAAACGAGAAAGAGAGAAAGGCAAAAGAAATTGGGCAGGAGAGTATTTTTATTGTATAATTATAAGTGCATAAGACGAAAATATATGTACTTGCATGTGTATATACAATTTTCTCACGCTTTATACAAACAGAAACGCAATTTATACATTTCGCTTCTGTTTGTATAAGTGAGAAAGGCGAGGGTGGCGAGCGAGATTTGGGAGAGTGGCGAGCGAGATCTGGAAGACGGGAGAGAGGGGAACAAAAATATATGTATTTATATGATTTCCTCTGCTTTATACAATTAGAAACAATTTTTATACACTTGTGTTTGTATAAAAAGTGAGGAAGCGAGCGAGAGATTGGAGGAGAGTGGCGAGCGAGATATTTGGGAGAGAGGCGCCTGGCAATTTTTTGCAAACGTTTACTATGGAGCACAATTAAATCAAACCCTAGCTACTCCATTTATTTTAGGTTATTAGTTTGCAATTACATATAATTATCCCTTTAAAAAAATTATAACCGCAAATCACAATTTTCCAATACAGTGGCAACATTCAATATAATTTAAATATTTGCTATTCTCCATGATTTTTCCATTCTTTTTTTTTTTGGGGCAAAATCTATTACAAACGTGGAAATCATAATTCAATTGGCACTTGCCTATGAAGTTTTTAGCAAGAAAATGATACACATTAAATACAATATCCGCTCATAATTATCATGGATCTTTCAAATTTAGTTTTTTAAAAAATAAAATAAAATAAAAATCTCAGCCGAACATTATTTTAACACATCAAAAAATAATAATTAGTATATTAAATTTATCATTTTATCCTCATTAATTAATAAAGCTTCAATATATTTACTCACTATATTTTTTTAAATATATTGAATCAATATAAATAAATTGAGGATATAATATATATATATATATATATATATATATATATATATATATATATATATATATATTTCTTAATTTGTCAGAAAAGACAAAAAAGAATATGAAATTAATTAAAAAATATTTAAGCGATAAAAATAAACGATAAGAGTAACAGAAACTTAATTACACCTAGGCCCCAAGTCTTACATTGTGTGAAAAAACATTTCTGTAAAAAAATAATTTCATACCCAAAATTCAAATTCAAAAATCAACTTATCGCTAAAAAAAAATAAAAAAATTATGGTTACCTCAGAACTACCACAACCCTTTAATTGATAATAATTCTGTTTTTCATGCCGTTGACTAGGAAATTACAAGTGGACGGATATGTCATAGAATATACTAGCTTGTAAAAGTTTTAAAGACGATTTTCTTTTTCCACATCTCTTTCTTTATAGTTTATTTAGCACATAAATGTGGCTCTATTCATTTGCAATTCCTAAGGCTATCCTCTTCAATTTATAGAATTTATTTTTTTAATCAATTAAAAAATAATGTATTTTTATTAATTTTAAAATATTTATATTATAATTAATGAAATGATCGATTTATCGTGACACAAACATCTATAATTCACTCATATGTTTACTTTTACTTGTCTTTTATTCCTAAAATAATTTTTATTTTTGCTTGTCACTTATGACATATCAAGAAAAGATAATAAAAAAATTTCATGTTTTACTCTCAACATTAAATACTTATTTTCAAATTATTTTTCAATCATCATTTAATAGGGGATAATTTGGTAAATATTTGTATCATTAATTATTTTCTTGATGGGTGTGTCAAATCAAACTATGACAAGTAAAAATGAACGCGAAGAATATTTAGGATCAAACGTTTCAAAATAAAATAAAAAAACTTTTTAAAATTCTATGACAAACCACAAAAATATCTAATTTTCACTCCATGACAAAAGGCTTTGCTTATATTGACTTGTGTAGGAGGCTTTTGCAACACCTTAACAAATTATACAATTCTCATTAGGGTAGCTCCCCCTCCCCCACTCCCACCCCTACCCCCACACCTTACTTATTTGTAAGGAAAAATGCTCAAAAATATCCCTGAACTATCAGAAATAGCTCAAATATGCCTTTAAACTATATTCTGGCTCAAAAATACCCTTCCGTTAAAGTATTGGATCACTTTTACCCTTATTTTTAACAGAGGTGTGTTAAGTGCCACGTGGACGCCACGTGGACGCCACGTAAGCACCAAACAACCTCACCTCCACATACACTCATAAAATCTTAATTATTAATTTTACCCTCATTTTTCTAATACATACAATTTCACCCATTCTTATTTCTCTAAAACATAATACATTCCCCTTTCTTTCTCTTAACATTTTCCCTTTCCCTACACCTCCTCATATTGAAAGTTACAGTGAGGTTGTGCACTATATATACATGAATCCGGAGATTAAAGGGTATAAAATGTTAACAAAAATTTCAAAACGGTATATAAATTTTTGTTTTAAACAAAACGGCAAAATTGCTGGTAGAGCAGCGATTTTGCTCGGCGGAAAAAGTAAAATCGCTGCAATAGCAACAATTTGCTAATTTTAAATATTTTTTTAAAAAAATATTTTTGTTAAAGAAATCGCTGATATGGCAGCGACTTCCAATATAATTTTTTTTAAAATCTTTTTTTAATAAATCGCTGCCTAGGCAGCGATTTAACTTAAATTATTTATTTGAAATTTAAAAAAAAAAAATTAAGCAAATCGGTGCCTAGGCAGCGATTTGTATCATTTTTTATTTTTTTTGTAAATTAAATCGCTGCCAAAGCAGCGATTTAAATATTAAAAAAATTTAAACTTTTTTAGGAAATCGCTACCAAAGCAGCAATTTTACATTTTTATTTTTTTTAATTTTTTTTTTTTTAGTAAATCGCTGCTACTGCAGCGATTTTAACTTTTTTTTTTTTTTAAAAATTTTTTAATGAAATCGCTGACGATGCAGCGATTTGTACCCTTTTTAAAAAAAAATTAGTTAATCGCTGCTCTTGCAGCGATGTCCTAACCTTTTTTTTTCTTCATAATTTGTACCTTTTTTTGTAATATTAAAATGAAATAAATGAAGTAAAAAAAAATAAAAAAAATTAAAATTAAAATCGCTGCTCTGGGCAGTGATTTATTAAGAAATTTATTTTTTTTTAAATTTAAATCGCTGCCAAAGCAGCGATTTAATTTACAAAAAAAAATTAAAAAAAAAATTGATACAAATCGCTGACTAGGCAGCGATTTATTAAAAAAAAATTTATATTGGAAGTCGCTGTCATAGCAGCGATTTCTTTAATAATTTTTTTTTTAAAAAAAATATTTAAAATTAGCAAATTGCTGCTATTGCAGCGATTTTGCTTTTTCCGGCGAGCAAAATCGCTGCTCTACCAGCGATTTTGCCATTTTTGTTAAATAAAAATTTATATACCGTTTTGAAAATTTTATTAACATTTTATACCCTTTAATCTCCGGACTCATGTATATATAGTGCACAAACTCACTGTAACTTTCAATATGAGGAGGTGTAGGGAAAGGGAAAGGGAAAATGTTAAGAGAAAGAAAGGGGAATGTATTATGTTTTAGAGAAATAAGAATGGGTGAAATTGTATGTATTAGAAAAATGAGGGTAAAATTAGTAATTAAGATTTTATGAGTGTATGTGGAGGTGAGGTTGTTTGGTGCTTATGTGGCGTCCACGTGGCACTTAACACACCTCTGTTAAAAATAAGGGTAAAAGTGATCCAATACTTTAACGGAAGGGTATTTTTGAGCCAGAATATAGTTTAAGGGCATATTTGAGCTATTTGTGATAGTTGAGAGGTATTTTTGAGCCTTTTCCCTATTTGTAATAATCACGTGGGTTCAGTCATGTTTTATAAATTTCGTTCAATTTGTATGAAATTTTTTATTAAATATGTATAAATATTTAATTTATAACTCACTTTCTTTTATTGTTTAAACTCATCTTTATTAGTTTCAAATCTATAAAATTGAAATCCTAATTCGCCTTTGCTTTTATGCAAAGTTTGGAAACGAGTTCAATACATTTTTGAAATTTGACCATTATTTAATATGGAGAAGATAAGCTATCTTATTAGAAAGAGGACCAACAAATGGTTGGTAAAGTTGCCAAAATATAATGGATATTATATATTACTATTACTTTACTATTTATAATAAAGGAGGATATAATATAATATAAACTAAAGAAAGCAAATGGGGTTGGTGAATTGAAGACTATAGATCCTTTTGTTGTTGTTAGTCAAGAGATTCATAAGTTGGTGAAGTTGATGAAGACACTGTGACATCAAACAATTTACCAAAATATAATTATGTATAAGAATACAATAGTGACATCGCAAGAAAAATATTTCTTTTTCTTTCAAAAAATAAAGAGAGGTTCAACGTATAAGATTGGTCAAAATTTTCGACTTCCTATGTCACTTTTGACATTAATATCTTAAGCATAAAACTTTAAAGATCATTATTATAAAAATGTTTACAAAGAGGTTTTGGGTATCCTATCCACAAGATGGAAGAAAATGGTTAAAAAGAAGAAAGAAATACATGTAGAATCATTAAATTACGTACCAACTTTGATTACAATTTTTTTGGGGTAAACAAAGATAATATATCACTCTCTCCTTTTCATATCAAATTGAGTTGTCAGAGACATTTTTTATTTTTCAAATTAACTATGTTATTCAATTTTTTAAAACTATTTTTAGAATGTTTTTTTTAATTTTATTTTTCATTAGTTAGTATTGAAATTAGTTATTTATTAATATTTAATTATTTTAATCATAAATTTAATAATAATTAATAAGAACAAAAATTGAAAATTAAGCCTAATTTATGTCTTTTTTTTTTAAATGACGTAAAACACATTAATAATTCAATTAATATAAAACAAAGATAGTTTATGCGTTATTACATAAAATGTGCGTTATTACATAAAATGAATAGGCACTGCTAGCTTTGTTCATATTAAATTATCAACTTTAATTGCATATGATTAAGTTTCAAATTTTAAATGCATATTTATATTGCGTGAGTTAGTGCTTATTCACCTAATAAACTCACAAGTGGCTCTTATGTTTTTTTAAAAAAATAAATTAAATCATAAGCTGGCACTCAAATATTGATTACTCCTCTAATCCTCTTATTTAAACACATATGTTAAGGCCTTAAGGGCCGACAACCCCCACCCCACCCCTTTTAAATTCGAAGGGTGGGACACACACTATACACATATACAACATCCACTAACTTTTCGTAAATTCTATATTTATATTAGAAAATTAAATAAATATATGTAAATTATTTGACGATTTCAAGTATTCAGTAAGATGGAAATTATTATAAACTTTTAGTGCATGTTTTTCTTCTCATGGTAAATGGTAATTCGAGTTCAATGTCCTTGGATAGAATTTTCGTATTTTTTGGTTTAATAATAAAATTTATTTTCTCGTTTCCTTTCGTTCAGAGCTGATTTTAGGTACAGTAAATTCTAAAGTGAAACCCCTAATTTTTTTTTAAGGATTCCATGTTCTAACAAGAGGTTATATTTTTTGGTTTATAGTTAACTAATTGATCAGAAAGAAGGTCCCTAAATTAGTAAGTAATTATAGAACAATTACTGAATCTATTTTTAGTACATTGATCGCACAAATATTCAATCTACTATCAACTTTTTAAATCATGTTAATGTTATATTATTTCAATATTTAGTATTGTGTTTTTATCTAAAATCCGCGTGTTCGGACATTTACGGCCCATAGTTTGAAACTTGACTTTAGACCTCCAACAATATAGGCTGCCATGCTTCCACTTGCTCTAAATAAATACTTATGAATATTTTTAAATTTCCTGTAATTTAAATTTTAAATTTAAATATAGAAAAAATTATTTGGAATAATTTTTAAATCTTTTTTTTTTTCAAAAATTCAAAACCTAAAACAAGAAGAACTAAATATGAGAATTTTTGCACCATCTATTTGTTTGTTTCACATTTTACTTTCCTCTTGAAGCAATTGTATCAATTTTGCACCTTCTAGTGTTTTGAGTTTAAAACTCTTTCTCATGTATTTATCATAAAGTTTTTCTTTGTGAAAACGCTCGTTTTATTGATTTTTTAAATCTTGAACATTGAGAATTAGTTATGCAAAGCATTTCAATAGTTGATAGCATGAAGAAGGTATCATATTGGCTTTTAGTTGTGAATTTGTTTTTAAATCGATCATAGTTTTTTTTTTTGATATTTCTTTTCTAGTTAAGTTTGATATTAAAATTAAATTCATTTCATTAAGTTGTACTAATTTAATAGGATGACCTAATTTATTCTTTTTAGAGGTCAATTGGAATACATATAAGAATTGAATTATTTTTTATCAAACTATTTTCATTTACTATCTAAATATTTCAGTAGCTTTAAAAAAATTATCTTATTATTAATGCTCTGTCGCTCTTATAATATTAAAAAAAAAAATTAAATTTAAACCCACATAAAATCACATATATTCGCAATCCGTGCCGCATTAAAATCAAAGGTATGAAGGTAAGAAATCCATTTTTCTAGAAAGAAATTAAAATTTCGTAAGCAGCTAAGTGAGTGTTTTATAAGAAGGTAATGAAAGAAGACAGAACTTATTTTAAATGATGGTATTTCACTTTGTTAAGTTTAATTTACTCCTTTCCTTTAAAAAAGAATAATATTCTATCTTTTTTAGGGACAATTTGACCATAGATTTCTCAAATAATATTTGAAATTTTTTTTGGCAAATAGTGTTTATCCATACACTTTTTAATTATTTGGCAAATATTTTTGACAAATATCCCAACTTTTCAAATACTAGTTTTTTCTATTATTTAGCCATCTTTTAAAAATTGAAATTTTATCAAATTCTTTTTATCGTTTACAAAAAAACCCTCTATAGTTGTTGCTTGCGTTGTATTACATAATTTTTTATATTAGCACCAAATTAGTAATGAAATATTCAGTGAAAATAAAATGATGATATGATTATTGATGAAAATGATGAACAATCGACTGAGGATAACAAAGTCATGTGCTTTGTCTACTTCATGATGTATGGAATGATGTTTGTTGCACTCACTCCAAATTACAACATTGCTCTAGTGTCATGAACACTATTTGTTATTGTTGTAACGAAGATTCAATTGACTTGTAATACAAACTTCTGGATATAAATCATATTTTTCTAAAAAAATGAAATATATTTCCCAAATACTATGGCCAAACACATGGTGAAATTTCACCCAAATTTTCACCCATATAATATTTGTCAAGAATATTATAAAAATCTATGGTCAAATGCTATCTTAGTCGGTTTCAAAAGGAATGACCTTTTTTTGATAATATTTTAATTTTAGCTTTCCACATGACATGTTTAAAGCCACAAGATCAAAGGGTAATTTTGTACATTTGACCTAACTTTAATTTAGGACCATAAAATTTAAAAATCTTTTTAATACATTTAAACTTCGTATCAAATTAAACTATATTATTCTTTGTAAAACGAAGAAAATAGTATACTATTATAAAGAAAAATTAGATTTTTAAGTAGGTGTACATAGACTTTGTAGCAGTCCAAATTGAGTAACATATATTTTTCCTAAAATACCCTTTACCTAACTATTGTCTAGTTGTACCATTTTCTCCTTCCTCCCTCCAACCACTTTCCCATACACAAAAACCTCCTTATAAAACCCCATTCCATTTGCTTCCTCTTCTTCAGGTACCCATCCATCCATCCATCTCTCTCTATAACACAAGGTGTGCCCAAACAAGAAAAATTACACTTCATAAACACTCACATTTGTGTTTTTTCACAAAATAGCAATGGCTCTTTCAACTAATACCACTACCAACTCTCTTCTTTCCAACAAATCTTTGGTTCAAAATCAACCCCTTTTGTCTTCTCCTTCAAAGAATGCATTTTTCTCCAACAAATCAACCAAAACGGTTAGATTTGTTCAACCTATCTCAGCTGTTCATTCGTCTGATTCAAACAAAAACCCCATTGTTTCTGATAAGCCCTCCAAGTCTTCACCGCCGGCGGCCACTGCCACCACGGCTCCGGCTCCGGCTGTGACCAAAACTGAATGGGCGGTGGATAGCTGGAAGTCTAAGAAGGCGCTTCAGCTACCGGAATACCCAGATCAAGAGGAGCTTAGATCTGTTCTTAAGACGATCGATGAGTTCCCTCCTATCGTCTTTGCTGGTGAGGCTAGGAGCCTTGAAGAACGACTTGGTGAGGCTGCTATGGGAAGGGCGTTTTTGTTACAAGGAGGAGATTGTGCCGAGAGTTTCAAGGAATTCAATGCTAATAATATTAGGGATACTTTCAGAATCCTTCTTCAAATGGGTGCTGTTCTTATGTTTGGTGGTCAGATGCCTGTGATCAAGGTTAAATCTTTTTTTCTCTTCTACTTTTTCTTTTTGGCTTTTCTGTCTCTCTCTGTGTTTTAATTTCATACCCTATTTATATAAGTATTAGATTCTTGCTTGTTTGTTGTTCCTGTAAGCTTTTAAGTACTTTTTAGACCTTAAATTAAGTGGGATTTTGGTAACATGCATATATATGGTAAGGTACCTTTTACAACTGTAGTATCTAATTTAAAATCCTGCTGGAAATGAATCTAACTTGATTCCTGGCATCGACTGTTTTTATCGTTTACTTATTTGTAGATTTCCATGTTTTTAAGTGATTTATGTTTTAAGTATATGCTTGTATTAAGCAAGATTCTTCCTTGGGTATAGGTTGGAAGAATGGCTGGGCAATTTGCAAAGCCGAGATCAGATTCATTTGAGGAGAAGGATGGTGTAAAGCTGCCGAGTTACAGGGGAGACAATGTGAATGGAGATGCATTTGATGTCAAGTCCAGGACTCCTGACCCTCAGAGGCTGATCAGGGCCTATTGCCAATCTGCAGCTACTTTGAATCTGTTGAGGGCTTTTGCCACTGGAGGATATGCTGCCATGCAGAGGATCAATCAGTGGAACTTGGATTTCACAGAGCATAGTGAGCAGGGTGATAGGTATGCTCCACTGAATTTTTCCTAGCACTTACAAATACATCATTAATGTGAAAAGTATATTTTTGTGACATATTTAGTAGATTCTAAAGAGCTTAGTACCATATTGGCTATAAAAGGTGCTCTTTTGTGCATGCTATTCAGGACTAGCTAATAAGTGATCTCCATTTTCTAACTAAGATGGTTCTTGTTGAGTGGTTAGTTTTGTGGGCTAATAATGCAATTTTGACATGTTAGGTACCGTGAACTAGCTAGTAGAGTGGATGAGGCCCTTGGTTTCATGACTGCAGCTGGACTTACAATGGACCATCCTATTATGAAAACCACTGAGTTCTGGACATCTCATGAGTGCTTACTTTTGCCCTATGAGCAGTCACTAACTCGTCGGGATTCAACTTCTGGCCTTTTCTATGATTGCTCTGCTCATTTCCTTTGGGTTGGAGAGAGAACCAGGCAGTTGGATGGTGCCCATGTTGAGTTCTTGAGAGGAATTGCCAACCCTCTCGGTATTAAGGTGACTGCAGTGTACTTAAAGCTTTTGTAATTTTTCTTTTTTTCTTTCTTTGAATGTTGAATTTGGGGGCTTACGAGACTTTGTGTTGCAGGTGAGTGACAAGATGGACCCAAGTGCATTGGTCAAGCTCATTGAGATTTTGAACCCACAAAACAAAGCTGGAAGGATCACAATAATTACTAGAATGGGAGCAGAAAACATGAGGGTTAAGCTTCCTCATCTTATCAGGGCAGTCCGAAGAGCAGGACAAATTGTGACTTGGGTATCTGATCCTATGCACGGAAATACCATCAAAGCTCCTTGCGGTCTAAAAACGCGACCTTTTGATTCCATCAGGGTAAGTACTCGCGCCAGGTTTAGAAATACCTAAATTTGTCATACCCTTATATCAATTTTCTTATTTCAACATGATAAGCATAACTAAAAAGGCGACTCATATTGGACAACCCTTAAATTCGTAAAATAGTTCTTAAAGTAAATTGCATAGTTCGTCTGTGCTAATCAATAATCGCACCCAATTAAGTGGTGCACTCTCATAATTCATTGATAGGGTCACTCAGAAAATCAAAGTATTAAGTTCTAGTATGATACATTCATTGCACTTGGGGGTTGCTCAATGGGTCCACTCCCTTGAACTACTCTCATCATTTGATAAGCTGAATGATATGGATCTTCCAACCATATTTGGTGACACAGTAGGTATAATAGAATGCAAGACTAGGACTAAAAACTAACAACAAAAAACAAAAAACTGTGTAATCCCACATGTGGGGTCTAGACTAAAAACTAGTAGTCATTTAATAAGGTTTTCTCATTGTGATACAAAATGGACCAGTTGACCTCAATGATGAGAACATGGGTAGCTGTTAGGAAGAAGTGTTGTTATTTCTTGGCAAGATCATGATTAAGAAAATGAGCATAGTGGGTTGGTGGAGCTTGGAAAGTTTTTCTTCAGTGAATCAGTCAACAGAATATATATATATATTCTCAATACTGATGGTGGATTTAGAAAATGTATGCAACTACTTTAGTAGGTTTGGTTGTTGTGTGTCCCTTTCGATGAGTTTGATCATCGGGCCCCAATTTTTTTTAAAATGAAAAGCTTTTTCCACTGCTATGTACCCCAAAAAATAGATTGGAAGTTTGAGATCCTATTTTACAGTTGCGAATACAGCACATTATATAACAAAGCACATATCTCACATGACTCTTTCTTGCAACAGGCTGAGGTAAGAGCATTCTTTGATGTTCATGATCAAGAAGGAAGCCACCCAGGAGGAGTTCATCTTGAGATGACAGGCCAAAACGTCACAGAGTGCATCGGTGGATCACGAACTGTGACCTTTGATGATCTGAGCTCACGTTACCACACCCACTGTGATCCTAGGCTCAATGCATCTCAATCCCTTGAGCTCTCATTCATTATCGCAGAACGCTTGAGGAAAAGGAGGCTCGGATCGCAAAGCTCATTAGGGCAATAGATATTTGGAAATGTTCAAGAACTGCCTTTTTTTATTTACTTCTTCACTTATATTATGAATGTTTGTATTAAAAAAATTGTATTTTCTTAAATCCTATTTGGAGGATATATGTTATGTTTGCCCTACGTGCATACTGAAATTGTTTTAATGTAATGAGAGTTTGGTGAGACTAAGCAATAAAGCAAGGAAGTTACTCTATATATGTCTACTAAATTTATTTTTGGCCTTATTTTTATTTGACAAGTGTGTGTATACCATCTACTTGATATTTCTTTACTACTTATTTTTTTCTATTGTTTGTTGGTGGGTTTGGTTGTTGGCATATATATAGATCAAATGAGAATATGCCTTGCAATTATACCTTGGATTTGGCCACCTACCAATTAATCAAATATATTTTATATTGAGATATAGTGGTAGTAATCTATTTTATATTCCTTGCCTGTTTTCCAACTATGCAAGTCAAGATTTTAGATCTGGAAATTAAATTGAAGTCAAGTTTCTTTTTTTATCCCCTCTCTAACAACTCACACTCTTTTTATTCTCTTTGCTTATTCGAACTAACAACCTAGAGAGAGTGCTTATCGGTCCAATAAAGTTCGAGTTCTAGAGTGGCTAAAGCTATACGTATTTATATATGATTGGACGTGTATGACTTAAATGATGATTCCAAAATCAACTATTTGGGAGCTATTCAATTAGAAGTTAAAGGCAAAAAGTTATCTATAAATTAGGAGCAAGATGTCGTGCATCAAATTATCAAATGCTACAAAACACTATAGTACAAATAAGGTTGTGAATAATATGTCTATCATTTATAGAAGATGTTATAAAATTTAGCTAACACGTGAGATTTTTATTTTCAACACAAACAAAAGTGCTATTGCTAAGGTTGTCTTTTTCTTTATTTTGTTGACTTACTTATATACTCCAGTTGCCAATCTGAGTGTAATCAGACAATAGTATTTGGACAATTTTTAGGAAAATGAATTCTATAAATATCAAGTGGTCATTGTCAAAAATAATACTCCCTTAGTCTTCTAATTCATGTGACAATTCAAATAAGTTTATTTTTATCTTAATTTTTTAATATATATTTAAAATATGTTAAATTATCAATTATTGTGACTTATAGTACTTTTTACATAGTTTATAAATATGTAAATTTTATGCGCAAATTCTCGATCAAATTTATATTATTTGACTCTCAAAAAATAAAAAATATCACATAAATTAAAACAGAAGAATATTCGTTTTCCCATCTCTACTCATTACTATAATTTATCTTCTTCTCCATCCCAATTTTTATTTAGATATAGTAATTAATGCTCTAAGGAATGGTTTGATCTGACCCAATTTTACTGGCTATTTTCTCCCTTTATGATATGTTTCATTTGTTCATTTTCATTTGTCCGCTATAAATTTTCATATTTATTTGTTATTTTTAGCCTATTAAAAAAAAATTATTTTTATGTTTTACTTTCAATATTAATAACCTATTATTCAGATCATTTCTTAAAAGTTAAAACTATATATTAATTAATATGAAAATTATGATTAAAAAAATCATATTAATCATTATTTCTTAATAAACATTCAAAGTAAAAATAAAATTAACGAAAAAAGAAAAAAAAACAAGCAGATATATCCAAATCTATATAAATTTTAGCATTTAAAACACATGAAACACCTACCCTATACTGCCACACACCACACTTGGAATAAATATCTGTATGAACCATCTACAGGTACAACAATAACATCACATGTTCTCTCAACAAATTAAATTCTGAAAAATTCAAAATATTCATTTTCTTAATATTCCAAAAATAACTTACTAATATATGCTTAAAGTTATTTTAAATAGAGGGGAAATCATCTTTTAACTTATTGTATATATATCTATATGTCAAATGCAATAATTATTTAAGATATACAATTGATTTAAAAAAATAAAATGATATAAAAAATTATCTCAAATTTTTAAAAAGATATTTTGAATATAAGCTATTCTATTACTCTCCTAAATGATGTATATTATTACATCATTTTTTGTTGAGAATTTATGCACTCTCTTAAAGAGCGTGAAGAACCTAAATTAATTAATATAATTTTATTTTAGTGAGAATTTAATTATAAATTTTTTATTATTATTATTTTCACTTTCTTTTCCTTATTATTTTTCCTTTTTCTTTCATCTTTCTTCTTCAGAAATTCATTGTCATCTTCATTGAAACTCCTCACTTCCAATGTCACCATTTTAAGTACAACTTCACCCTCCTTCTTTTACTACTATTAGTTTAATTCTCTTCCCTTGTAAAATTTTATTGAAATATCTTTTTACATTGCGAACTATTTGATAAACCAATTAGATTTCAAAATGATTAGGATGTATAGTTTTATTTTTTTATCTGAATCTCAATCAAGCTTCTTTCAAAATTTGGTGAATTCATTAGTTCTTTCAAGTTTCAAAGATTATCATTTCTAATTTTTTGTAGATGAAGAAGAAAGAAAAAAAAATAGGAGGAGGCCAGCTTTAACGTCGGGGTGGGAGGTGAAGTAAAATTTAATATGAATTTAAAATTAAAGTATAAAAAAATTTAAAAAAATAACCGAGGGAAAAATATAAAAAATAAAATAATAAAGAAAAATATAAAATATAACAAATTATATTTTAAATTAAATTAACACATGTCACGCAATGATTGATACTCTACTTAATAACATTTGTTTTTTTTTCAAATCTGAGAATAGTCAGAAAATAATGCGATAATATTAATTTAAAATTATTTAGAGGATAATAGAACACTCATATAATTAAAGTATCTTTTTAAAAATTTACGATAACTTCATGTATTCAATTACTTCCTCCGCTTAAAAAAGAATTACCTAATTTGACTTGGACGGAGTTTAAGAAAAGAAATAAGACTTTTTAATCTTGTGGTTCTAAATAAAAGTTATGTCAAATGTACCAAAATGCCCTTTAATCTTGTGGTCTTAAACATGCCACGTGAAAAGTTAAAGTTAAAATATTACCAAAAAGGAAAGAGATCATTCTTTTTTAAACAGACTAAAAAGGAAATAAGATTATTTTTTTGAAACGGAGAGAGTATATCTTTTCTATATGCAATTACTTTGAAATAAAACAAGATATTAAATTCAACAGGACGTAAAATATATGAGAATTTAATGAATTATATACCTTAAAAATGTAAGAAACTTTTACATTACCAAATATATTTTACTTCGTTATGTACTTAAGTCCTTAATTAAAAATAATAACATATTACCAATTCACTAAATTCGTATTTATTTATGGGCAACTTTCACATATAGCAAATATAAAATTCATATTTGTATGCTATATCAAAGTTTGCATAATTGCACTCCATAGCAAACATATAAATGTATAATTCGTTATACATATACAATTGAAACGAATTGTATAAAACGAAGTGTATGAAACGAGAAAGAGAAAGAGACTTAGGCAGAGAATTGTATAAAACGAAGTGTATAAAACGAATTGTATAATTATAAGTGTATAGAACGATTATATACAATTTGAATTTGTATAAAATGAGAAAGAGAGAAAGGCAAAAGAGACTTGGGCAGAGAATATACAATTGAATCGAATTGTATAAAACGAGAAAGAGAAATTATATACAATTTGAATTTGTATAAAACGAGAAAGAGAGAAAGACAAAAGAAACTGGGCAAAGGAGTATTTTTATTGTATAATTATAAGTGTATAGGACGAAAATATATGTATTTGCATGTGTATATACAATTTTCTCTCGTTTTATACAAACAGAAACACAATTTATACATTTCGTTTCTGTTTGTATAAGTGAGAGAAGCGAGGGTGGCGAGCAAAATTAGGAAGAGTGACAAGCGATATCTGGGAGAGGGGAAAGAGGGGAACAAAAATATATGTATTTATACAATTTTCTCTCGCTTTATACAAATTAAAACAGATTTTATACACTTGTGTTTGTATAAAAGTGAGAAGAAGCGAGCAAGAGATGGAGCGAGAGAGGAGAGTGGCGAGCGAGAGTTTGAGGGAGAGAGGTGACTGACAAACAATTTGCTATAGAACACAATTAAATCAAAGAATAATTATTAACAATTAATTTAATTTATCATTATATATAATTTTCCCTTTATTTATTTCATTCTGCCAAAATTCTTGCCGTTTCAGAAACTTAAGACATCCATAAGGCATTTATGTTAAAATTATATTTATAAGGGCAACTTTCACATATAGCAAATAAAAAATTCATATTTGTATGTTATAGCAAAGTTTGCATAATTGCGCTCCATAGCAAACATATAATTGTATAATTCGCTATACATATACAATTGTATGATTCTCTGGCCTAAATTGTATAATTCGCTGGCATCACCATACATATACAATTGTATAATTCACTGGCCTAAATTGTATAATTCGCTGACAAATTTTTGCAAACGTTTGTTATGGAGCACAATTAAATCAAACCCTAGCTACTCCATTTATTTTAGGTTATTAGTTTGCTATTATATACCATAATCCCTATTTATAAAGCATATTATAAAATTTTCAAATTACCAAAATTGGATAGCACAACAATTTTGTTGAATGTGACACGTTTTTGCCACGCATAAGAAATCGAAAAAATTAGCAAAAAGGAGAAAGGAATAATGTAACGCGCTCGGCTTGTTGCTTAAGTTTTACGCGGCAGATTTAACAAACAATCGTATCGAATACTGGAAAATCTAAGTCGAAGAAAAATCCCCAATTGCAAATGCGACCAGAGTCATCGCCTATGGAAATTGACCAAATTGATCGGAGGCCGGCGGCTCTCGGAGACCTCCGCATTCTTCCTGACGAAATCCTGTGCTCCATACTGACTTATCTCACTCCTCGCGATGTCGCTCGACTTTCCTGTGTTAGCAGGTTCTTTCAATTCTCCAACTGATATTTTTTGCCAAAACTTAGTCTTGTATATAGGGTTGCTCAATAAGTTATTTGAATTGGAGCTCAATTTCTGCTAATTATATGTTGATAGGAATGTGTTAATTTTGAATTTAGCTAAGCTTTTATTCATTCAATTGCATGATTTGTTGTTTCTTCTAAAGTATCGTTTTTTGTTAAGTTTTTATTTGAATCCTCTGAATTAGTGGAATGTTGATCTTGTGTGCGCTTGATGCATTTCTTTTTTGCATACTAAATTAGTTTAGGAGAGAATTTTGGTTATAGCATTAGAGACTTGCTAAATTTAACTAGTAGCTGACAAAATGGACAGGTACTTTTTCCTGTTCTACATAGGTGTGTTTAATATTTATTTGATTTCTATGATATAGTAGAATGTGCATTTTGTGATGTTTTTGTGCAGCATAGGCTTCTCGATGTGTTTGTGTGTGCGTATTTCTTTTTCTAGCACAAAATCAGTTCAATAGGGATTGTTGGTAACGAACTGTAGGAAATTTTCAAATTTTAAATAATAGATGATAAATGACTGATTATGCTGTTTCTTTCTTCTCATTTTCGGTTATCATATTCATTGGTCTGTGGACGGGTTGATGCAGATAGTTTGCTTATTTCATATTGTGTGATCAAATTTCCAGGGATTTACTTGTAAGCATGTTTGTAGAAATATGATTTAACACTTAGATCATCTGCTTAACAAAGCTACGGATGATAATGATGAAGTTACTACTTCTAATGGTTGTGCCACCTTTACCTGTTAATCACTCTTTGAGTCAATAGTTCGAGAATATTGATTGGATATGATTTCCTGAGATACAGCTCCTTATTTAAAGTGCTCACTGTCTTCCATTTTTCTGAGTAAACTTAAGGGAAAACTCAGTGACTTTTTCCGGTACCTTCTTCAAATACTTACTGTTTTGCAGTGTGATGTATATATTATGCAACGAGGAGCCCCTATGGATGAGCTTATGCATTGATATTGCTGATCGTCAGCTTCAGTATAAAGGCTCCTGGAAAAGAACAGCCCTGGATCAGTATGGTTATTCATAGTATTTTCTTCTGCAATGTAGTTACCCTTCATTGACTAGATTCAAGTTCTCTGACATTCAATTCATTGTATTTTCCCTGTTGATGTAGATTGAATGTGACTTTTGAAAATAAGGAATCCTGCCAGAAACCGCTACACTTCAATGGTAATATATATTGTTATTGGTTTGTTGAATATTCTTCAACTCCGCAATGCTACTGTACATAATATGCTAATGGAAGCTTAACTTTGCAGGATTCAACTCTTTATTCCTTTATCGTAGATTATACCGTTGCCATACATCATTGAGTGGATTTTATTATGATACTGGAAATGTTGAAAGAGCGAAGAACCTTTCTATAGATGAGTTTCGTGATAAGTATGATGGACAGAAACCGGTATGCTGTTTGCAACTTATAAATGCTTTTGAAGCACATGGAGTAGTTGTTAGATTGTTGATAATTTGTTAGATTGTCTTTGTATTTGCTATCTTTTGTCAAATAAAATCTGTGATAAAATTATGTTTTAGTGTGCATCATTTCAAGTTATTTTACCTCCTTCCCTTTGAAGATACTGCCTACTATGTCATATATTCTCTTCTCTAAGTCGCCCCACAATTGTGTCTACTTTGCTTGAAAGAACACCGTTACTCTATTATCTTATCTCTTAGTATCAGAAATCAATGTAGTAACCACTTGAAAACTGATTAAAATGTTCAAGTTCTTGCAAAGTTAGTTTTATGCTAAGTTGCACAGATTCTTCACTTTCAATGCTGCACCCGTGTCGGAATCTCCAAAATATACTATTTTTATTCTTCACTTTTGATGCCGCCTGTGTCGGATTCTCCAAAAGTACTCTATTTTTGTAGAATCCGACACGCACCCATTGGCATTTTTGAAGAGTCCGAGCAACATAGGTTTTATGTCACTTTTGGATCCATTTCTACTTAACTACTTTAACATGTCAAGTGTTACTTAATAGTTGTTCCCAAGTTAAAGCAGAGACTTGAATAGATGAAGGTAGAATCTACTGTCTTGTAATTAATAGTTTTACATGTGTACCATAAAACAAATCACTTACTGATTCTTACTCATCAAAAGAAAATTATATGGTGATTCTTGCTGCTGCTTGTTTTTTTTCTTTTTTCTTCTCCTTTATTTTTGCTGTCTTTCCCTTCCTTTTCTTTCTTATATACATTGAGTTCATCAACTTATCCCGAGGATTCATATAGCTAGACGCCGACAAGCTTAGGATTTGAGGGTGAGTTGATGGATTGATATACACTGGGTCTTTCTCTTTAAGTCTACTTGGCATTTCTAGCATTTGACCAATGTCGTTCATATGTAATTCTTGAAAAAGGGGCAAATAAATGGCTTAATCTGTCTACCTTTTTTATGTGCTAATAGCTTATGTGCATGGTTTTCTTGATAGACAGTCATGAATATGTTATGATCTTTTTCTTAAAAATGAATACGTTATGATCTTCACCAAGCCTATTGCTTACACTATAACAGGTTTTAATTGGTGGATTGGCCGACACTTGGCCTGCAAGGACTACATGGACAACAGAGGAGCTTTTAAAAAATTATGGAGATACAGCATTTAAATTATCTCAAAGAAGTCGTCACAGAATTAGGATGAAACTGAAGGACTATGTGGCATATACGAAAGTTCAGCATGACGAGGATCCTCTTTACATTTTTGACGAGAAGGTTCCTTTCCAATCCTGCTGTCCTCTCTGTACAGTTCTCCGACAATAGGATGTTCTAATTTGAATTACTTTCTCTCAGTTTGGGGAAGCTGCACCAGAGTTGTTGAAGGAGTACACTGTTCCAAATATGTTCAAAGAGGACTTCTTTGATGTGCTGGACATGGACCAGCGACCTTCCTTCAGATGGCTCATTATGGGACCAGAGAGGTCTGGTGCCTCTTGGCATGTTGATCCATCCCTAACTAGTGCTTGGAATACACTTCTATGTGGCCGTAAAAGGTATGTTATGAGAACCAGTCTATCACTTGCCAGTCATCTTGTCTCAGGATCTTGCTGAATGCGTCACTTGATGCATGCTTTGTTTGATAATATGACCGATCAAACTTGTCCTCATTACTGCCTGAGTTCCTGCTGATAAATTCCCAGATCAGTAATAAAGTTGTGGTAGAAACCAATGGAAGTACTTCTGGTTCGCTCAGTTCTGGGTGGAGATAGTTGGGTTGATCAGAAAACAGCTGCCAGAGTGTTGAAGAAAGAAGTCAAAGATACAAAAGAAAAACCTAAATAAGAATTTCATTTAGAAAACATACTTTTGGACGATGCATTCTTAAGCTCTCTCTTCCCTTCTGGATCTATAAGTAGTTTATACTTTCTGCATTTTATGGTAGGTTCATGGATATATGCAAAAGGGGCAAGTTTTGCAGAAAATTCAAGTAAAATCAGCCTTTCACTTTTTTCCTGAAATAAAAAGTGTGTATATATATATATATATGATAGCTTGGAGCGGGAATGAGCTAAAAGAAACTCACCAAAGAAGTGGATGGTGACAAACTATAGATTTTTGTTCGCTGCTGGGAGTCTTGCTTATAGAACTAGACTGATGTTGTTTGGTCAAAGTTCTACAATGTTAAGACATGGTGCTAAGTTGTCTGCTTCTTGAGTTGTGACTCTCCTTTGTCCTCCACCAAAGGTGGAAAGCAAAGAAGGAAATTTTTTTGAAGGCTTTTAAATTTCAGGAGTAGATTTGAGCTTGTTTATAGCATGTAATAAATATCATTATGAGCTTTTGAAATATTTTGGTGTATTCTCATTTTACACTGTCCAAGAATTTTTCTTCTCCTGTAGTTTGAAAGTAGTGATTGATCACCATTGTGATACTTGTTGGGAGACAAAAAAAAAGGCCCTTATTCATATTTATTTTGCAGGTGGGCATTATATCCCCCTGGAAGAGTACCTTTAGGAGTAACAGTGCATGTAAATGAAGAAGATGGTGATGTCAATATTGACAGTCCATCATCTTTGCAGGTATTAATGATTTGGGATGCAAATAGTTTGCTTCTACATTGCCAAATATTGTGATAGGTTTTCATTTATTTGAGCCATGTGTTATTTTCTGTCGTGTTCATTTAGTGGTGGCTGGACCTCTACCCTCTTCTTGCTGAGGAAGACAAACCAATAGAGTGCACTCAACTGCCTGGGGAGACAATATTTGTCCCAAGTGGATGGTGGCATTGCGTGCTAAATTTAGAGACTACTGTTGCTGTGACACAGAATTTTGTGAACTCCAAGAACTTTGAATTTGTGTGTCTGGATATGGCTCCTGGTTATAGACATAAAGGAGTATGCCGTGCTGGGCTTCTTGCTTTAGATGCCATCAGTATTGAGGATGTCAGGAAAAAGATGTTGTCCTTAGAAAGTGGTTTGAGCTACTCTGACCTGTCAAGGAAAGATAAGAGGATTAGAGTTGACCAGCCTAGAAGTTCAGAAGATGGAAGTACTATAGATGGTGTCTCTAAAGGTTTAGATTCGACAGAGGTGGAATTTTCTTATGACATAAATTTCCTAGCTATGTTTTTGGATAAAGAGCAAGATCACTACACTTCGTTATGGAGCTCAAGCAACTCCATAGGGCAGCGAGAAATGAGAGAGTGGTTATCAAAGCTCTGGGTTGAAAAACCAGAGACTAGAGACCTTATATGGAAGGTATTTATACGTCACTTCTCTGTTTGTTATGGTTAGTGTTTTTTTCTCTTTTTATTTTTTATCAATCAAACTTTTTGTCTCGACTCATGGCTCTAATTACACGAAAAAGAAAATCCTGTTATTTGTATCAACCATCATATGATGTAAGCGGGATAGGGATATCAAGAGTTATAGTAAAGCGATAAGGAATTTAGAATAGAGCCAACTAGAAAGCAATTATTAGACATTCAGTATCAAATGAACACTCTATTATGCAAACAAGAAAAACCTAAACTAAAGAGATACTTCAAGTGGGAAATTTTTACTTGGAAACACCCATTGCAAGTTAAGATCAACCATGGCATACAACCATCACCTCTAAAGAGAATTCTCATGTTCAGAGTTAGCTACCTAAAAATGGAAAGGAAGGGACTATTTACACTAGGTCTTTTCTTAGTATTATAAACATCTTAAGAGTCCCTTGACATAAGGGTAGAACCGTAGAACGGAATTAGGATGAAATTGCAGAAATTGGCCAAATGCAGAATATAACTTACAGGACATAATATTGATCTGGGACCCGCAATCACAGCCTTCATGATGCTGCCTTCTTCATGATTGGGTCTTCACTGTAGTAAAAATCTGCAGCTTTTATGTTTTTGACCTTCTAATTGCTTTGGTGCTTGGCACCCTTCCTTCAAATATCCACTTGAGCATACTTTAGACATTGAGGCCATGCTTCCTCCAAATCCTCCAAGCTCATGGTGGATGGAAGAATGCTCCAAAATCCTTGATCTACATCATATGAGACATCACGGCTTATGAATCTATATATGCCTAAGTAGCTGCATAGCAAGAACCTTGACCTTTTTCATCTGCACAGCTGATCACACGTAGTCGCAGGTTATAAATGCTCTGCATAATGAGGTGTTAGATCAATAATTGGTCATCTCTCATCGTGGTCACCTTTTGTGTAATTTAAGCTTCAGTTATTGCTTATGACCTTAGATTCACTTCTGCTAGGGAGCCTGTCTGGCGCTGAATGCTGATAGATGGTACGCACACGCGACAGAAATTTGTACCTTCCATGGGTTGCCGTTGCCTACAGATGATGAGAGGCTTCCTGTTGGAACAGGCAGCAATCCGGTAAGTCTTTGTGCTTAGTTGATCTTCTACTTATGTGGTTATTTCATTAGTGTCACTTTTTTATCTTGACTGAAGTTGAAGGAAACTTTTAGTTATTATTAGTGCCTGACACCATTACCTTTGTGATAGTGTTGAGGTTTTTATTCATCAATACTCAAGTAGGTTTTTCTCATCTCAATGAGTTAATGCTAAAGTTGAGATGCTTAAGAAAGGGTGGAAGATCAATCTTTCTATTACAAAGATGTTTTGTAGTTGTTAACCTAATAAGTGGTAATACCCTGTGTACAGGTTTATCTAGTTGGGGACAATGTTATAAAAATACTTGTTGAAGAGGGATTAGAAGTTTGTCTTCATTCTTTGGGCACTGAGGTATATCTGTTCTTCTGGCAGTTATTTTTCCAGCTGATATATTTCTTTGTACTTTATTCATTCAGTTTGGTTTGATCTTTTGTAGCTCGAGTTTTACAGTTCACTCCAGAAAATGAACTCCCCTTTGAGGAATTACATTCCTAATGTTTTATCCAGTGGGATTCTCTATATTGAAAATGGCTTGTGTAAGGTTCAGTGTTGGGATGGCAAAGGAATTCCAGAGGTGATGGCTAATTTTAGACCCCTTGTGGAACATGGGCAAGCTGATTATCCATTTGGCTTATGGAGTAAAAGGCAGCTTGATTATACAAAAGCCGGGATGTCATTAGCCGAACTAGTAAGCACTGGCAGTGGCACAACAATATGGCCATACGTCATAACACAGAGATGCAAAGGGAAAATATATGCTCAAATGTTAGTGAAGCCGATTTCTACAATTGCCTGTATCATTTATATGAAGTACTTGCAGTTGTTTTTTGATGTACTGCTCCTCTTTTTCATTTAGCTTGTGTTTGCTCGCAGAAGAGATTCCATCTCATGGGAAGACACTCTAAATTTGGCCTCGTTCCTGGGAGAACAAATGCGCAACCTTCATCTTGTGCCGTGCCCAGCTTTGAATGATTCAACGTTATTGGAAACCCAGCAGAAAGCAGTACCCACTGCTAATGGGAATCTCGAGGATGACGAGGACAAGATTTGTGTCCCTGCAGAGTGGAATTTATTCCTGAAAACTCTGAACAGAAAAAAGAAGGATGTTTGTGACCGCTTGACCAAATGGTAAACATTTAACAACAGAATACTTTGTTGATCATAAAGCAGCATTCTAAAATCTCAATATTATGTAGCAAATATTCTCCACTGTGATGCTTGAGACCATGTGTCTTAAGGGTCGTTTGGTATGCTGGACAAACATAGATGGTCCTGGGATAAGTTATACTGGGATTAGTAATTAGTACCGGGATATCCCTGCTGCGGGGGAATCTCAGTAGCTCAATTGGTTGAATATTTGAATTTTCACCTTGTTGGTGAGGGTTCTAATCCCCACCCTGTAATCCCCTTCCCCTACCCCAATTTTGAAAAGAAAAAAAAAAGTTATCCCTGCCAGAGGGTCGGATAATAGTACCAGAACTAGGTATCCCAGGATTAAACATTGAAAATGAAAAAAATTATCCCTGAGGTCCCTCAAACCTAAATAAGGTGGAGGGTATTTTTGTAAACAAACAACTTCTTTCTTAGAAATTTTGCAATGCATGTTATATTTAATACAACAAACTGAACAGTAAATAAGAAATAATACCAACATAACTTTTCTTCAAACCGAACGGCTCATTAGAGAATTTCTTGGGTTGATTAGTGTTACTTCAATGTAAATTCTATGTCAGGGATTATATGATTTTTGGCGGGAATCTTGGTTGTCTCTTCATTTGGTGTCAGATCAGCCTATATGTTACTCTGTGACCAGAGCCTTAGCTTGAGATCCACTTTTATTTCAGATAATGTTCAAAGTCTTGAAAAAGTTTCTTTCTTGTTTGACTAATTTTGATTGAAATATAGTAAGTTTCAACTCTATTAATAATACACACACATATGTGTACACACAAAAATATACTATAATTCAACTCATCCTTAATAGTAGTGGTGAAATAATTTATAAAGAAGAACTCAATTTAAAATTCCGCGTGATACCTAAATCTGGACAAAGAAAGTACCTTGTAAAGTCATTTCTTGATTTGAGAAGAAAAAATCCTTAACAACTTCTTTACTACTTATATATTGCATAACCAAGATGGTAGAGGATGCATATTACCGTAGCTTAACTCCCCTATACACCACATTAAGGACATGAATATATTCAGTTCTTATTTAGAATTGGGAAAGAATTATATTTAGACAAACACTTCCTATTAATCTGTGTGTTGGATTTTGGTCTGCTTGTTCTCTACTGGATTAACGTTCAACTCTCTTGCTAAGCTCATCAAAAAAGTTCTTTGTTCCTTTTTGAAACAATTTTTATTCAGACAGTTCTTTTGCCTGTTAATGTGTATGTGTTGGGTACTGCTGTATTTATACATGAGTTTTTTCCTGTGCATTTACATGTGCTGGCACAAGCACAGTAGATTTGAGCTGCTACTGCATAGTTGTATCTGAGACTTTTCTGTTTCAATCTGTAGGGGTGATCCAATTCCTAGAGAGCTGATTGAGAAAGTCGAGGAATACATCCCTGATGACCTCCAAAAGGTTCTTATATTTAAAGATGAAGTTGATTAGACTTCCTTCAATTGGCTAGACACTTCATTGTTTCTTGTCCCTTTTTCCTTCCTGCTAGTGACAATGGAACTTATGTTCACTCTCTGATGAAAATGCATTTCTCTGATTCTTGTTTATGGTTTCCTATTTAAGGTTGACATGGGAGTCAGATCTTGTACCTGGATGCACTCCGATGTGATGGATGACAATATCCACATGGAACCGTGTTCCCTTACTTCTCGCTCTGGAGGGACTACTGATGAGCCTATACGTGCATGGAGACCTACTCATATACTCGATTTCAGTGGTCTATCTGTTGGTGAGTTATTGAGCAACTATTAACTTGCTTTTTGGGGCTTGGTCTGCTGGTTGTTTTTTATTTCTTTTCCTGATGGATGAACCATGTTCTTATATGAACTATATTAGTCTTCTACTACTCGTCCTAAATAATATGTTTTATTATTGTTCATGTCATATGAATCTGGTTAAGTTTATGGTGCATATTAGATGGATGTCAATGATTATCTAGCACAAAAAGATATAGCTAAAGAAAAGAAAATAGAAATTAATATGGAACTGAATTGGATCTTAGAGTTTGGCACCAGTTTAACAGGCAGGCTTTGCCTATTTAAACAAATAAGTAAATAAACAAAAAGAACAAAAAAGAAAAGTTTCAGAGTCATATTCGTAGGTACTTCAAGTTTACTGCTTAGTAAGTACAATTTGTGAACTATTTTCTTTTGTTTTAATTTTACCAATTCTTAAAAAAAAGACTTTCTTTTATTTTCTTGTATGTTTGCCACACCGATTCTAATGTACAGTTGAATATTGCTCTCCTTGAATTTTGAAGATTAGCTTTACTTATTTAAACACGAGAGCTAATCAACAAATCTTAAGGACTAGTGGGTCTATTTTTTTAAAAAAAGGTTTTACCTTATTTTGGGTGGTTTCTCTGACTTTTGACAAGAGAAGCTTTTTGGTGCATATTTAATTGGCAGTCTTGTGTGCAAAGCCATCACTTAACTTCAAGTAGATCAGAGTTAGCACAGTAATCCCTGCATCACTAAAAACCTCATATGTGGAAAGTTGTAAAATGCTGATTCCTTGTATTTTATTTTTCAAAACATTTGAGTTTCTGTGATTAGTAACCAGTTATTTTTTTCAGGGGACCCGATTGCTGACTTAATCCCAATACACCTGGATATCTTTAGAGGAGATCCACATTTATTGAAACAGTTTCTGGATAGCTATAAACTTCCATTTATTAAAACAGGAGTGAATGCATCAGCTAAAAGCAATGGATTTCAGAGACTTTCTTACCGAGCCATGTGAGTACATATGTTCTCATGTCATATTTCTTCTATATTGCTGTCACAAGTTTTCATTAAACAATTGGAGACATTTTTTTCTTCAAAGTTAAAATTGTACTACCAGAGCTTATACAATATTCGACCAATATCATATTCTCAATCAGACCCCTAAACCACTTTCAAAGTCATTAGTTATGCGCATTACTGTTTAACATGCTGAATACACTAGGAGTTTGAACTTGAGATCATTCAGTGGAGGTTTTAGTCAATTATTAGAACTAGAGTCCGGATGTTCTCTGTGTTAGCGGCCAACATGAGCTTTGTGGATGAAGATAGAACAGATTGGAACCTCATCCTCCTTGACTCCTTACAACCGTTGTTTCTATCTACTATTATCTAATCAAGTTATTAATGACCGGACAAAACAAAGAAATAACCCCTCTCGTACAATTAATGCAAACAACCAATTGGAAAGTAAGAGGAGTGCTTTTAATGCTCCAAGCTACAAACAAATGATCTATTTGCCATTTTATTATCCCTGTATCAGCCAAAATATATTAATCGTGATAAAAATATGACATCAAGGGATTTCACTTTTTCATGAATCCATTGATTCTATATGACTTATTACTACTCCCCCTTTCGCACCTTACTCGTACATGGAGTAGTGATTTAAACTCACTTTCAATGACTTCTATCTGTACAGGTGCTACTGTATTTTGCATGATGAAAATGTTCTGGGAGCTATTTTCAGTACTTGGAAGAAACTGAAGATGGCAAAAACATGGGAAGAAGTCGAGGAAGCTGTATGGGGAGATCTTAATAGTTATGCAGGCTCCTGTTGAACTTTCTTTTGTTCTTTCTAATTTTTGTCTTTCAGTTTTATTGATGAATGTTGAATAAGTCCAATCGTGTGTACACTAACATTTGTTTGATGTAATTTATTGATATTTTTTACCTTTTTCCTACTGATCTTTCGTTCAGAATTTTGACAAATTTATTATCTACCATAAACTTGAAACAATGATTGTGGAGTAAGGCTTAGCCTTGGTGGTTGTTCTTACGACCTCTTATTTAACTCATTTGACGTCCTGCTTTCGAAAACAGCTCATCTATGCAACTAAAATGAGAACTTGGTGCTAATAGCAACTTCAGTCAATCAATCTGTATTCTGACCTGTATGAATGTTGTTAAATACGATAAAAGCCCACTAAAATTCTACTTGGTGTAAAAAAAAACGATCTAACTCCAGATTTCAACTAAGCCAAGATTTCAAAAGTAGTTTACACCTTTTAGTCAAAAGGAAAAAAAAAACTATGAGCAACTTATAGGGTGAACTCTTGAGTGTCTACTCACGATATTACAGCAGTTACCAATTGCTCTCTTCTTTCACCCTAATGGTAATTACAGCATTGTGTAGCACATCACAGTAGACCAGCAAAATCAGCACTAGTTTCGATTACATCTTCAATATCAGCTTCATCCAGTTCATCAAGTTCCATACTGCCCCCTAAAGAATGTGTTCCAACCTGCAAAGGAACTTTAGCCTCTTGTATTATTGCCAAAACTTCTTCCATGCTCTGGGATGGGTTATTTACATCGACACACTGGTAACTTCCTCCTTCCATCAGTTCCACTGGTAAGTTCTTTAAAAACCAGGGATGCATTTTAATTTCTGGAATGGTTATTCTCTGCAAAAGAATAATCAGCATGCATTTATGGTTTTGGCACATTCGCAATATAACATGAAACAAGAAACACGAAAGCAAGTTGATGTAACGCCTTTGGTGGGAATGAACCTTGCACCTAAGCAGAATATATATATGTACATCGAGACAATGAGGTAATTACTGATAATGATATTTTCACTTGGACACGACGCAGGAACTATTCTATGATCAGCAGAAGAGCATACCTTTTCAGGGTCTGCCACAAAAATCATGGTTATGAGATGGCGGCATTCAAGGGAAATTTGGATTTGCTCAGGAATTGAGTAGCGAGCGGTGAGTATTTTCTGTCATGGAAACTAGCCAATCATAATGCTGCAGTAAAAAATTTTCAATGCTTCACACTTGCATGAACAATAAATCTAGCAAACTGAGAAACTAAATTCAGAGTAAAGCAGGCTTCTTTTTCATCTACTAGAAATCTGATTATGTTGTCATCACTCACAGAAATAGTCTTTGCAATGTTTTTGGGATCACTTGAATCTTGAAATGGATAAGCTCCAACCAGCATTACATATAAGGTGACTCCACAGGACCAAACATCTGCAAGCTATAGTTTCAAGAATTAACACGAGGAGAAATGAGTGTATACGACAAATATTATGACAATTTCAGCAGGGAAGAAGAAAGATGTAGCACCTTTCCATCATATTCTTTCCTTGTTAGGACCTCTGGTGCTACATAAGCAGGTGTCCCCACAGTGGACTTAGGTTGAGAATGAAAGACGGATGACTGCAAACAAATGTAGCAATTTTAGATGAACTTAAATCTCGAATAGATGTAAGAATCAATAAGACCTCGGGAAAAGATCAGTAACCTTGGAGTACCCAAAATCACATATTTTGACACGTGGTGCAGCACTTCCGTCAAGTAACGTGTTTTCCAATTTGAGATCTCTATGACAGATTTGCTGCAACGGAAGACCAAAGATATACTAAGTCCCAAAAGGAGGACTGAACGAAGTTCACAGCAAGAGAAGTATTGATGTTGTACCATGAAATGGCAGTAGCTAACCCCTGATATCAGTTGTTGAAAGAAGAACCTTGCCTGAGTAAAAAAATAAACATAATCAAGCCACTGAGATGATTTTAAACTAGAAAAGAGTCTGACATAAACACAAGGAGATAGTCAACTGATAACATATTTAAAGGGACACTTCTCATTGCATATCACTCTGTGCTTTCAACTTATAAGATGGCATTCTTGGAAAATAAGAGTTTAGTTTCACTCTTCGACAGAGCCCATGACATGGTAGACTAACTACCCAGCGGAGTACCCACATCAAAGGACCATATGGATGTCATGGTAGACTACTACTTTACCATGAATATAAAAGGCATATTACCCAACCCAACCAAGTAAAGAGGCAGCAAAGATCTGACTATCATAAGCAATGCTTATAAAATCAAATGAAAATACACAGTTTGTTTGTTCTAAGCCAAGACTAACTGCAGGATCTGGTGTAAGTATCGTCCTTACCTCATCTTCATTAAATCTTCCAGCATTACAGATCCTTGCAAAGAGCTCTCCTCCCGCTGCATACTCCATTACTATTGCTAGATGAGTAGATGTAAGCAAGACCTGGAAGTGTTAAGTCCATTCATGTAAAAAAACAAACTATAAACAAAATTGATAAGTCTGTTTGCCATTTAGCTACTATTTTGAACAGCCACTGCAATCCCACTAATTGTAAATTACTATCATCAACCACAAAATATAATATGCAAAGCATCAAGTTACAGCTACTGTCCAGAAAAGTTGATTGCTTTCTACCCAATCCATTAGATACCGAAGATTGCATTTACTTGCGAGCAGCAGAGTCCTTCAAAAAGAAATCATAACACAACATAGTTGTTATAGACCAAACAGGAGAGGCCAACCAACAAGACTAATCTGATCGGTGGGGAGCCCATTTGGCCTATACACTCGTTAACATTTCTCATTTCTCTTTTATCCAATGAGGGACAAATGGAACATAACAATAAGAATCTTGTTACTGTCATTACATTATGAACCAACTCTTCTGTTCTAGAAATTAGACCCATTAATATTTTTCATCATATCATTATGTGAAGCTATCTCCATATCAAAAAAAAAATCTTTAACTTCATGAAAGTTCCTTATAAGCCTAATGACAGCAAAACCAGAATATCAATAGGAATCAAAGCAGATTATAAGAATAAAGAAAAGGGAAGATCCTTTCTAACTGTAAAAAGCAGAGTATACCTCTTTAAACCTCACTATATTTGGATGTTTCAATGATCTATGATTCATAATTTCCCTTTGCACATGTTCATCTATCTACAATCAACCTCAAAACATCAAAACAAATAAATATACAACTAAAATACCCTAGATGGATTAAAGACATCAAATTTAAGTTGATAAAAGATGAAACCTTTTGGCCTCTTTCAATAAACTTAACAGCAAAGAGTTCTTTAGTGTTCTTGTCACAAACAAGCTTTGCTACTCCAAAATTACCAGAACCCAACTCCTTCACTATCTCATAACGCTCCATCATCAAGAAACAAAAGGGGTTTCAGATTCTTCAGAAAGAATCAAACTTTTTTTCTCCACTACTGTTATTGACTTACAGAATTGACAATATTCAACAGTAAAAGCAAAAGGGGTTCAAAATATTCATAGGTTTACTGACTCTGAGTTTATTGGACACATATTCTTGGCAGGTACTACCTTTGTTCAACTATTGTCGTCACTAATTAGCTCAAGTGGGTAGGAAGAATTTTTACTTTTATCTTTAATTGGTGAATTTCAATAAGAATTTACCCATAGGAATCAAAAGCTTAGTCCAGATACATATTTTATATGTAAAAAAAAGAAGAAAAGTCTGGTCACGTCTGTAAGATGTGCAGAAAAAGTTGCCACTAGTTGTGATTAGATTGGTGGACAAATTGATTGGAGTTGTTCATGTTGACCCTGCTCCTTTGAATTTGGGCTCTTTGATCAAACTGGAACACAATTTTAGATGATAGAGTCATTTGTAATCTACACAATTTTAGATGATACGGTCATTTCTTTTCTTTAGTTAAATTTTTTGATCTTACTTAACAATTTTGAATTAACAGAAATCTCTCCTGTATACTTTTCTTTTTTGCTATTTTCTACTGTTATAATAGTTTGAGTAGTAATGTATAAGGTGAGTTATATGGATGGTTCTGATTTTTTCAGATGGTGATCTAGTGGTGAAATTATTAAATACCATATGTATGTCACTATATTTTATATTTTTCATCTTGTGCATATGTCAATTGTATGTCACGTGAATTACTGTACATATAGTGAAATATACATGGCATACAAATGATACATGATATATATGTCAATACATATCATTGTATATTCACATAAAAGGATGCTAAATTGTTAACTACTTACGAAGCTAGTGCAAGTTCATTAGCAGTCACAATTTTTTCTTGTGGAAAGTTGAGACTAAGAGTGTGTTTGGTATGAAGGAAAACATTTTTTGGTTTTCCAATTTTTTCATATTTGGTTGGGACAAAAGTTATAGAAATGTTTTTCAAATCAACTTATTTTCCTCAAAATTAAGGAAAATGACTTCCCTTAAAAAATTAAGGAAAACATTTTCCAAAGCTCTCCTCCAATTTCAAATTACATTTTTCTTTGGGAAAAACATCGATTTAAAAAAAATATTTTTAATTTCAAAATTTTATTTTTTCACCCAATCCCTGACCCCCCCTCCCCCTCCCCGGACAGCCCCCCCCAACCCCAACCCCTCCCCAAAAAATTAACCCACTACCCCCCCCCACCCCCCACCCCAAAAAATAATAGTTTTGATTTTAAAAAATATTTTCAATTTCATAAAATATTTTTTACTCTAGTAAAAATAAAAGATGTCTCTCAAAAATATTTTTCATTCATAAATCAAACACTAAAAATCATTTTCGAAAAATATTTTCTACTCACCAACCAAACATGAGAAAATAAGTTCAAAATCTACTTGTTTTCCAGGAAAACATTTTCTAGAAAAACATTTTCCATGGAAAACATTTTCCTTCATACCAAACACACCCTAAATAACTATTTAAATGGAAAATGACATTTTTGTTAGATGTACTGAAAATTAGAGTAAAATTGGAATGGATGAGCTATTATTTAGGACCTAAGTGAGACCCTCTAAAACATGGGTCAGACCACCAAAAACAATGGAGGAGGCCCATTATAATGGACAGCTTGAATTAGGAAACTAACAAAGGTAAAATTACTCGAAATGACAAACATCTAAAGTATATTATGTCATATAGTTATGATTTTGATTATTTTTAATCCTAAGCTATAGTTTCACATAATTTTGCTATTTGATATTTTGATTGTATAAATTCAGAATTTGTATTGTTCAGACCCAATTGTATTAATCCATAATTTGTATATGCTTATCCTAGCTATTTGTATACGGAGTATGAAAATTTCATAATAAATTACCCTTGTTTGTATATTAGCAAGCGAAATATACAAATGGAGCTTTCAAAAAATAATGTATAAATACATAATGTATACATACTTACCTTGTTTGTACAATCGCAAGCGAAAAATACAAACGAACAATGCAAGTAAAATGTACAAATCGCAACCTCCATTTGTATATACTTATCATGTTTGTACATTTTCAAGTAAAATATACAAACGGACAAGCAAAATATACAAGTTACAGCCTCCGTAGCAAATATAACTACTTATTGATCACAATTATCTAAACTATAATTATAAAGCGTCTATTATCTTTGCTACTTTCGAAATTTTTTCAATGAACATTTGAACGTATACTAATACGATAGGCATACAATTATTTTGCACAATGATACTAACATGATCATATCACAACAAGGTGGATGAGAAGCATGTAAGGTTTCGTCTTACTCAACTAGTGTTGTATTAGACATGACAGGAGAGTCTTACTTAAGTTCATATGACTATTCTCAATATGAGTCGTACATTCAAAAGCAATAAGACCCATTCTTTCCTAGGCATCTTGTCTAATGATTAAATTAGGAAGTACACTTTATATATAGCTTTATGCTTCTTCCTTCTTTTTTAAAAGGGTGGGTGTGTATTGAAAATTGCTTTAAATAATTGAATTCATTTAGACAATTACCTATGATTGGACTTTTAGATACATAATAATATATTTTTTTTATAAACAATTTGAACTTAAGATTTTAAAAATTATATCTGAAATATCACATATTCATGTTATATAATAATAAAATATAGACCGTCTATCTTAATACAGATTAAAATTCAACAAAAATATAGGAACCGCATGTAGTGGACCATAGTAACGAACAAACTCGCACCGTCCATGCCCATCACCCACTACATTCGCCTAAAATGGCGGGGACCTTTCCATTTGACCCCACTCCACTTTTTTTATCCTTCTAATATTAAAATATGAAAAGTATAATTTCCTATATACTACGTGGGTGCATTATGTGTATCATATTAATATATTACTATATGATTATCACTTAACTAGTATTATATAATATAATATATTAAAATAGTAGTGTATTAGATAGATTCATATTGAATGAAGTTTTTGAACTATCTTGATAATTTAAGTGTTTACTTGTGCAGATTATCAAATTGAAGAATATTTATGTATTTATGTCAACATAATTTTATGCATGAATAGGCACGTTTCAGGGACCACTAACATTCCCCATCTCTTTCTTCATTCCCTTTGATATTTTTTAGTATAGCTCTAAAGTAAAGTTGGAGGCACATGAATATGAATATGATATAAATATTCGATACGGATAAATATTTATCGAGAAAATGTTGATAATATTGAGGGTAGGCAAACTTGACCACTTAGAAACAAAAGTTTTGTTCCATGCCCTCAATATTCTCGTTGAATAAATTAGAATTTCGTCCCAAACTTCACTAATACTGTTTTAATATTTTATTTTATTTTTTCAATTCAAACTTTAGAATCAGATTTCTAGGATAACTTTTGGAACATACAAAGACGAATAAGAATTTCGAATTGCAAGGACTTCATTAGGTTACCACTTACAAGGCCGTACACAGATTTCAAATATCTTCATTTGAAATTTATGAAGTCGATGTTAAAGTTGAGTTATGTTTGATTATATTTCTTGTAGTAATATTTAGAATTACATTAATATATAAATTGTTTTTCAAATTGAATTTCATCACCAAACATGAATTTTTAAAGGGATAATTGTATATAATAGCAAACTAATAACCTAAAATAAATAGAGTAGCTAGGGTTTGATTTAATTGTGCTCCATAGCAAACGTTTACCAAAATTTGCCAGCGAATTATACAATTGCAGCGAATTATACAATTTTGGCCAGTGAATTATACAATTGTATATGTATGGTGATGCCAGCGAATTATACAATTTAGGCCAGAGAATCATACAATTGTATATGTATAGCGAATTATACAGTTATATGTTTGCTATGGAGCGCAATTATGCAAACTTTGCTATAACATACAAATATGAATTTTTTATTTGCTATATGTGAAAGTTGCCCATTTTTAAATAATGTGATTTTTTTTTCAAAAATTTTTTTATAGCCAAAGTGTAGTTAAAAGCAACACACAATTTTTGTTTGTTTTTAAAAAAAGTTGTTAAAAGCAACAAAAGCTAAATGTTACAAATGGTGGTAAAAACAATTGGCCAGACGTGATAATCAATGTAAGCCCAATTACGGCCCAAGAACAACTGGCCTAGGCCCAAGTTAGCCCCACTTACGCCTTTAAATACAGCTCAAATCCCTGCTGTCAATCACTTTACAAAATCAACGGTCTAGATTCACTCTAGAAATAAAAGAAAAAACAAAATCCTAAAATCTCTCTACTCCTCTCAATTCAAAAAAAGCCCTCTCTCTCTCAATTTTAAATTCAATTCAGAAAATCGAAAAACTCTCTCATTTCATTCAGATCTCAAAATTTTTTTATCTCTTGAGGAAAAAAATCTAAACATGGCGGTGGCACCGACGGCGCGTGAGGAGAACGTGTACATGGCAAAGCTGGCGGAGCAGGCCGAGAGGTATGAAGAGATGGTGGAATTCATGGAGAAGGTCTCCAACTCCCTCGGCTCGGAAGAACTAACCGTGGAGGAGAGAAACCTTCTCTCCGTCGCGTATAAGAATGTGATCGGAGCGCGTAGGGCATCATGGCGTATCATTTCATCGATCGAGCAAAAGGAAGAGTCTAGAGGAAATGAGGAACATGTTAACTCTATCCGCGAGTACAGATCTAAGATTGAGAACGAGCTCTCTAAGATCTGTGATGGCATTCTCAAATTGCTTGATTCTAAGCTTATTCCTTCAGCAACATCTGGTGATTCCAAGGTTTTTTACCTGAAAATGAAAGGAGATTACCACCGCTATTTGGCTGAGTTCAAGACCGGTGCTGAACGTAAGGAGGCCGCTGAGAGTACTCTCACTGCCTACAAAGCTGCTCAGGTTTGTTTTTTAATTCCCTTAATTGAGATAATGTTTGATCTCTTTATCGATTTGATTAGATGTTACGGATCTGCTTCCTGCATATTTGAGCCTCCTAATTCGTATATTTCTTAGCAGATCTTCTATTTATGAAACTTTTTCCATAATAATATTTTTCCTGCAAGATCATATTTTAAAAAAAATATATATTTGGGGTTAATTAACGAAGGAACAACATAATGTATTGAAATGCTCCTCCGTGATGAGTAGTTGACCTTTTACTGATTCACAACTGCAGGGTACTTGTGTGGATATTGATAACATTTCAGCTCTTAATATTTTTTTTGGTCGCAGTATATGTTAATTGATGTTATCTGGGATATGTGGTCATGGATTTTCTCGTCTATGTAGACTGGGTTATTTATTTCTGTATGTTTCTGGCTCTTGGTAGCTATATCCCTTCAATATAATTGGAAGGTCATTCTTATATGTAAGAGTTGTATGAAAGTTGTGGCATGATGTTATTTAATTAGTCATGACTTCTTGGTTATGGTATGAACAATCTTGTTTTTGTTTATATTCTGTTTTTCTCATTTTCTACAATGCTTGTAGGATATCGCATCTGCTGAACTTGCCCCAACACACCCCATCCGACTTGGACTGGCTCTTAACTTCTCTGTGTTTTATTATGAGATCTTGAACTCTCCCGACCGCGCTTGCAATCTTGCCAAACAGGTAAGGCAATCTCCATATCGATCAGATGTTTTTAATTTCCAGGTTATCTTAGATTTGTCGATACCTTTTGTTCTCTCAGCAATCTATGCATCTCAGCTGCGAAAAAAAGTGTATTCCTTTTGATAGCATGTTCTTCCTATGAAACAGGCCTTTGATGAAGCAATTGCTGAGTTGGACACATTGGGAGAGGAGTCTTACAAGGATAGCACTTTGATCATGCAACTTCTTCGCGACAATCTCACTCTCTGGACCTCCGATATGCAGGTAATATCATGATCATGTTTGTATTTTTGACAAGGGGTGTATGCGGTTTGTAAATGTTATTCATGAATATCTCTTCTATTGGTTTGCAGGATGATGGGGCTGATGAAATCAAAGAAGATCCCAAACCTGAAGAAAAAAATTGAGGGGAATCGAAACCCTCTAATTTGCTTTTCACTTCTCCCCTAGTTGTTTTTGTTGGGAGAAGCTGATTATCATAATTTCCTTGCTAGTATTATGATTTTCCATTAAGAGGTTCTCTTCTTATTGGCAACAAAACAACTTTTATATTGATGTTTTAAAAGTTCCATCTTTAATTTAATGTGGTTCTTGAGGTTAAGAGGTTTCTTTTTTTCAATGTGGTTTCCATCTTGATGTTTTCCATTTAAGAGGTTCTCTTAGCGGCGTAACTAAAGCTTTTGAATTGTTATTGTGTACTTCACATATCAAATACAACAGAAGTGAAACGCAACCATCTGTTTTTGGAAATAATTAAGCTTTAGTTTTGTCTTATCATCCTTTTTCAGAAGTAGTTTGCAGTGAAATCAACTTCATAGGAGTTTCTCACTGTGGATTCAAATATTAATACAAGCAACAAAATCACTATCAAGAAAATTCCCAAGAATCATCGTTTAATTCATGATGAGGGGTGAAATGTCACTTTCAGACCTAAACTAAACTTCATAATTGTCATAGTTGACCTTGATTTGTCTTTAACAATTAGGCACATTTGCGCATAGTCCATAAAAATTTCAACTGTATAATTTAAATGATTCTTCGTCATCGTCGGTGAGCTTTCGAGTTCCGAAGGGGTGAATAGTAAAAGTCATACCTAGCAAATGCCCTCAAATTGCTGATGAAATGCATTGGACCACAATAAGGATAGGCTTCCATTATGGTTCTCTTCCCTCCTCCCTTCCTTTTTTTGGCCAAAAAAGCAACAATTATTTGAGTTGTGTGATGAAGTTTTGGTAGAAGTGGATAATTAATTTGTTGGTGAAGTTGTTAATTGTTTGAGCTCCATTTGAAGCTTGGGGATAGGGACACATCTTAGACAATTTCACGTAGATCAAAAACCCTAAACCCTAAACCCTAAACCCTAAACCCTAAACCCAAAACCCTAAACCCTAAATAGCTTACACCCATGTAAGCACACAAAGCGGTGGCGTTTGGTCATGAATTTGAGTATTGAAAAAAATAATTGTTCTCAAAGTGACAATATTTTTTTGTAAATTTTATCGCTATTAGAGTTGTTTGGCCATAACTATAAATTGGAGCTGTCTTCGAGATTTTATGAATAGTGGGAGTGAGAAATATGAAACAAACTTCTTAATATATTTCAAATTTCTCAATGAATTTCGAAATTTTATGACCGGACATGTTAAGAGTTTTTAATCAATCAAAATAGGGCCTATAGAGTACACATGTCATGATGATTAAGTTTTTATCTAACATGCAGAATTATATAAGTCCCGACTCCTGAGTTAGGAACGGATCATTGTCTCTCTTACTGTTTTTGGTGCCATAAAATATACACATGTACAACAACAAACAAAATCATTAATTAAATATAGTAGTAGTATATTATCAATAAATGAATTGGAAATAGATTTATGTCACAATGAGAGTTAAAAGCAGACACTTTGTACACACAACATTCTCATAGGCAGCTGATATGAGTCGGGATGGAGACAATTTAACTAATGATCATCAAGTGTCAGATGACGATAAGCGTGCAAATAAGGATGGAGAGAAATAAAAAGAATTATAATTCACCTACTATTTATATATGAAATATTTTTAAAATTTATAATATTATTTTAAATAAATTTGAAGTTAATGAAGATGACGGTGTTATAAAGTAATACTCCTTTGATGTTTAGGGTTGAATAATTGTCCGATTTGATATGTATTTTCAAGAGAGTATCTCTTTTGATGTTTAGGGTTGAATAATTGTCCATTTTAATATTGGACTCCTACTCAATCAATCTCCACTCATGAATTTAAGAATTTCAAAATCTATAACCAAATGAATTATTTCAGTTTTTGGCGCATTGCTTGGTATCTTATATTCAACAAAAATAATCAGCTAATTTCAATCTACATTGTTGGATGATTTCGTGAGATGAGTAACTAATATCCAATAATTATGTATCGGAAACAGTAATTTTTATTTGAAAATCTATAGCGAAACGCTAGGAAAAAAAAAGAATGGTCCAACAACAAACGATATCTCTATCTCAAACAAATAAAACTTATGCATATGTAATATTCTCATTCGCTCCATTTAAACTCATCTCGGTATAACTTGTTCCGCAAAGAAGGTAGCATTTGGATGCGGTTGCTCTTCGTAACCAGATAATTGATTCACATTGGCTCATGGGAGTCATAAGTCATAGCCTTGAATGGGAGTAAGTAGCCCCACTGGCCACTACAATGACCACACACACTAAAACACTACTCATAAAGGAAGGATTTTGAAACCAACCAGTCAAAAGGAGGTTCAAAATTAATAGATCAGAAACTAGAAACACATAGGTCCACTTTTCATAATAAAATCATCAACCAAAAGAACTACTCAATCTCTCTCTCCTTACCTTAATTGAGCTATCTAAGCGAAAAATCATCTCAACTTTAGGTGTCTCCATATTGTAGACTTGGATAAACAAGTGTTTTGCACATACCTTGGCAATGGAAAGAGATACATTTGATTAAGTCCGGATAAGCACGAGCTGCTTGAATACCACGATATCACTAGGAAAGAATGTCTTTGATAGAGTAACGACGAACACAAGCTGGCCAAACATCACCATTATATCCCATTCTAAATCAATGCAGCTTAAAGATCGAACTAAGTTGATCACAGTGAATTCAGTATTTTATTATTTTCTCAATGAAGATGATAAGAAGAGCTGGATGAACAAACAAAAAATTCTTCTCTTCATTGTTTTTAACATTCATGTACACAAAAAAGAAGCCCTAATTAGCTATTTAATAGCTAGCTACATCATATTTGGGCATAAAAGACTCTACTCTTTTCAATATAATCCAATGATTCCCCCAAAATGTACATGTACAAATTATAAACTATATTCCTATTATAAAAAACAAAACAAAAAAATGAAAAACTACTAAAAGACTTACCTTTTTTTATGTTTCTATGAAATTCCTCAAATACCCTTCCACTTGGGGCTTGCCACTGGAAGTGTCGGCGACAAAGGGAGCTGCTGAAACCCTAGTTGACGGGACGGTGAAACAAAAAATTCTTCTCTTCATTGTTTTTAACATTCATGTACACAAAAAAGAAGCCCTAATTAGCTTAATAGCTAGCTACATCATATTTGGGCATAAAAGACTCTACTCTTTTCAATATAATCCAATGATTCCCCCAAAATGTACATGTACAAATTATAAACTATATTCCTATTATAAAAAACAAAACAAAAAAATGAAAAACTACTAAAAGACTTACCTTTTTTTATGTTTCTATGAAATTCCTCAAATACCCTTCCACTTGGGGCTTGCCACTGGAAGTGTCGGCGACAAAGGGAGCTGCTGAAACCCTAGTTGACGGGACGGTGAAAGCAGAAGACCGGGAGACAGCAAGCCGTACGGCGACCTTGGTGACGGCAAACACCCAAATGGCAGTGGCGATGAGGGAAAAGCTGGAAACGGTGGTAAAACAAAGGAGGAGTTTGTTGGTGGCGGAGGAATGTTCTGTTGATGCGGCAGCGGAAGTGTCTGAGGAGGTGGAAATAGTGGTTGCTGCTGCGGCGCACCAAAGTTGTTCCACCGCGGAGCTAGTGGTGATAGCCCAGTAGAGAATCGCTTGGTGTCGGAATCAGTCGAAGAAGAACCGATTGAGCTCTGTAGAAACCTCATGTAAGCGGAGATCGGCGATTCCGCCGACGCATGCACCGCCGGAAACGGTGGGAGAGGAGATAACGGCTGTGCCTGTACAGGCCGTTGACCGCCAACAAACCCACCACCAGCAACGGCGTTATTAGAAACATTCACAAACGGAGGTGGGCGGTTGCTAATCTGAGCAAGTGGCGGAGGTCTGATCCTCTGCAACCGTGAACTTGCAGCCTTGGGTTGTTGTATAGGCGGAGGAGTCGAAATCCTTTCATGAGCAGGGGAACCCGTAAGCTTCTGAACAACATCCCTAAAATCACTCTTGTTAATATTATACACCGGCGGCTGTTGCTGCGGCTGAGTCTGCAAATTTTGCGGCCCAGCTGGCGGAGGCGGAGGAGGAGGAGGAGGTGTAGCGTGTTGGGTCTGCGCCTGCGGAGGATTCTGGTTTTCAAAATAAGTAGGTTTTCTAATGGGTTTGGAGATCTTATGAGAGATTTTGTTTAGGTGCTTCAAATACATATCTCTATTACCACTGCTACTACTACTTGCTGAAGTAGCAGTAGAATCACCCTCACCAGAAGAATTACAGCTTTTATCCATTAAACAATAGAGCAGCAGAGCTTCCCAAACCACTCTTTCTCTCTCTAGAATATATTAAAAACAGAGTATCTATTTTCTTCACTAAAAACAGAGCAACAAATTAAAATTATACTATATTCCCTTTATTTTATATTACTAAAAAAGTAGTAGTAATGAAGATTCAAACTTGATACAGTAAGTAAAAAAAGTGAATGAAAAGAATAAAAAGATGGAACTAAGAGGGGGAGATTTGTTTTGCTTTAACTTTTGGGAAATGGGGATTTTAGCTTAAAAGAAGAGAAGGGGGCTTTGTAAATGAAAGGGCTTTAATTAAAGAGGAGAAAATGGAGCCTTGTGGGGGAGGATGATACACTGAAGATTTGTGTGTTGCATAGAGCAAGAAGATGATGATGATGAAAAGATGCGTGTGATATCAGTTTTTGCTAAGATAAGAATGGCTCTATGTGACGGATTACGTTTTACTTTTGTCTTCTTCGCTACTACTCAATTCCGCGCACAGTACGTCTAGACATCTCAACTCATTTTTAGTGTGAAAGTATCTTTTGTAGACCTTAAAAATCATGTGTAGTTCGTTAATTTAATTGTCAGTTAAAACCAAATTAAAATGATTAAATTTTACTCTTAAAATAAGATTAAATTTAAATTATTATTTCTTTTGTTTCAAAAAGAATGTTCTTATTTCTTTTAGTCTGTTTCAAAAAGAATGACCCCTTTCTTTTTTTGACAACACTTTAACTTTAACTTTCCACATGACATGTTTAAGATCACAAGATTAAAGGGCATTTTGATACATTTAACATAACTTTAATTTAGAACCACAAAATTAAAAAGTCTTCTTTCTTTTCTTAAACTCCGTTCCAGTCAAACTAGGTCATCCTTTTTAAAACGGAGAGAGTATGTTTTCTGTCTATCTAAAACTACCTATAGATAGAACTGTCAAAAAGGGTCGGCCCAAGCCTCGCAGGCCGAAGAATTCGAAGGATTGGGGCGGGCGGGCTGGCCCTTCATTCGAAAGGTTTTGAATATCGTCAACCCAACTCTTGAAGGGCCGAGGGCAGGGGTAGGCTAGTCCTTTTTTTTTTTTTCAAACTTATAATTCTATAACAACAAGGAAATGAAAAGATTGTTAAATAAAATAGGACAAACAATGATATTGTTTTAATAACACTAACAAAAAGTCTAGTGTAATTAGCATGTATCTCACATACCATATACGCGAGCGGGATAAGTAAGTGATAAGCAAGATTGGAGGGAGGCGAGGGTGCGAGATTCTGTCTGTGCATCCTAGATACATGTGAATCTACTTTGATAGAGCGTATCTAGAACATATTAACCTAATTTTGAGTCTATATATTCTGAGATATATGTATCTGGACGTACCAAAATCTGGTATGATTCATAATATTACAACATAGCGTGTATTCAAATAATTAAATTATATACTAGTTAGATTATTATAAGTTACCCTAATAAAAAGCTTTGGTCCAATGGTCAACCTCGGTCCGACCCCGATCAAGCCTCAAGGGCTAAGGACTTCTATGGGCCAGACTTATAAGCCCTACTTTTAAAAGGGCTTGAAAAATCTTATATCAACCCTACCCCAATAACGAATAAGTTGGACCGGCCCTATGAGCTAAACCTATTTTAAGAGTTCTACTTATAAGCTTGAACGTTTTATTTGATGCAAATCAATTTTGTAGTATTATTCTAATTATTTTTGTGGACTGGATTATTTGTGGAGTGTCCCCTACAATTTTAATATGGCAAACAAGAAAAAATATAGTTTTTTTTTAGATACGGACATTTTTAATCGATAATTATTGCATAATTAAACAAAAATAATTTATGTATTTATTTTAATTATTGCATTACAATTGTCGTTGGTAATTAATTATACAAGTAGGTACCAAATGTTCGTGCATTTTTATGGACGGTTTGGACAAAGACATATATCTCATATTATAAAGTTAATATCTTTTAGAAATTCTAGTGACATGATATATGTCATTATATTCGATTTGAACTGAACATCTAATTATCTTCAAATCAACTTTTCTTTGTTTATCTTCTGTGTAATAAAGATCATAGGGAAGATTAGTTTTATAAAGAAACTGCAGCCAATTTTACTTCAGATGTTTCTTTTTTTTTATTATATAAAAAGGACCTTAAAATAATAAATTACTCATTAAATTACAGTATGACTAGTGTAGAAAAAATAATTTCCAGCGTGTATAGAACTTAAATTAATTGAAATTAAACGCAATCAATTCTTAAACGGTCTTCTTTTTCTCATTCGATATTATTGATTTATGTACAATTTGGTTGGGCTTTAAAGAGCAAAATAAAGTTAATACTTTACTTAATTCCGAGGCAATAAATGGTTTTCCATTATTTTTTAATTAACCGTTAGAAATTAATTTATTCTTGCTTTATGAACCCTTTTGCCCAACAATACTGGTTTGTCTCATGAAATCAATGAATAATTTAGTATTTTCTGTGTCCTTATTTACTTGTTCATATTTTTTTTTATATTTTTTTTTATTTATTTGTTTATTTTAACAAATCAAAAAAGGATAATAATATTTTTTTTAATATGCCTTATTTAATTCTAGAAAATTTCTAGTACTATTCAGTTGTAATGCATGCTTTTTGAAACCAGAAAATACATCTATTATACTTGGGGAGTTGCATAATCTTTTAAGTTAATGGTAAAATTGTAACTAATCTGTAATAATAATTATTGTCTTAATATGTGTGTCACTTCTAAAATAGACAACTAAATAGTGACAGAAAGAGTATTTAATTTCTAATTTATTCTTATTATTAGTTGTTATAGTTATTTTTTTATTATATTATTCAAGACATTTTATTTATTACTTCACATTCAATGGGTGATATAATATTAAAAGTGTGCAAACTCGATATTGTTGGACATAGAGAATAGTGTATATTTCTAGGACTCATTTTTAACTATCGTTTAAGTTTTTCTAATGTCTATTAAAAAAGCACAAATTATAGTTTACAACATATTCCTATGAAATAAAAGTAAATCAATTTATCTTCTTAAAATTGTGCATATTTTTTTGTGTTAGATTTTGATCTTGAATTTTTAATGTATGAGTATTTTTTTGAGTTAAAATGATAGTGAAAATGGGACGGAGCGAGTTATAACTTAGTAACCTTAGGAATAAATTTGTTTCCAAAGACATGTAATTACTGCAGCCTAATTAAGATTACTTTCATTTGCATTGGTTAATTTACCAAAGGTTACAACCCCAATGACTCTAATTAGCTCTCCTAATTTGATTAGATTAACTATTTCTACATTAAAGCAATCTTTGACCGAGTCAAATTTAATTTTGCCCGAATTATGTTGGACTATTTTCAAAATATATGGAAACAGCAATAAAGCATAAAGGTATGGTGTTTAAAGGATTTTCATGTCAAAATTAATCCTACATCTGTTATATTGAGCAAAAATAAATCTGGTTTATTAATCAAATTATATGTTAACAATCTTTGAGAGAGCATCACTAGATGAATTTCCATGACATGTCAATTTAGTGTCTAGTACAATGTAGGATGTATTTTTAAAAAATATTTTTGCGATAAAATTGATTTTCAGTGTTTAATCGTCTTATATGTTGAATTAAATTTTTCAAAATTACATTTTAAGTATAAAAATATAATATATTTTTTGGTGCAAGTCGTAATTAATCAATTAGAAAATGCTAAATGATCAGAAAATTAAAAAAACTATAATATTCTCGTAAATATTTGTCTAACATTTTGTTTCTCATTCCCCATATTCACTACTCCCTCCGTTTCACAAAGAATGACCTAGTTTGACTTGACACGAAGTTTAAGAGTATAAAGAAGACTTTTAAATCTTGTGTTCCTAAATTAAAGTTAGGTCAAATATACAAAATTGTCCTTTGATCTTGTGGCCTTAAATATGTCACGTGGAAAGTTGTTATCAAAAAAAGAAAGAGGTCACGTGGAAAGTTTAACTACTCCCTCCGTTTCATAAAGAATGACCTAGTTTGACTTGACACAGAGTTTAAGAGTATAAATAAGTCTTTTAAATCTTGTGTTCCTAAATTAAAGTTAGGTCAAATGTACAAAATTGCCCTTTGATCTTGTAGCCTTAAACATGTCACGTGGAAAGTTGTTACAAAAAAAAAAGATCATTCTTCTTGAAACATACTAAAAAGGGAAGGAGGTCATTTTTTTTTAAACGGAGGGAGTATTAGAATTGTGGTGGAGTCTTTTCCAAATACTATACCATAACAAAATCAATCCTTCATTATATAAAAAGAGATGAAACAGTAGTTCCAATGTTATTAAAATTTTCCCAATCAAGTAAAATAATTAAACAAGCAGTCAAAATTCAAGAATAGAAAGTATAGTACTAGTAGTAATAACTAAGTAATAATTATGTGACCCTACCTTCTTCTTTTATTCCCTCAATACACATACCATTTTATTACAAGTTAAATATTAATCAGTTTCTTTATTCGCTTTCTCAAATGGTAAATATTGAGATCCTTGATAAATTCGAATTCAGCTGCATTTTCATTTTGATTTCTGAGGATCAAATCTGAAACTTATAATTAAGAATAAAGAAAATTAAATTATATTCAATATATTAAAATCTTTATGGATATAAATCAATGTGAACTCAGAATTCTGTAATTATTTAATACAATACATAAAATCTTTTGTTTCGTGGATTATTTACGACTTCACAAGCACACAACTTTTATAGGGTGACGAATATTATACAATGGTGGGAATTAGCACATTTTTTTTCTTATTATCTTGAAGTATTGCATTTGAATTTGTGTCCTTGATATTTCTTTTAAAATCTATAATGATAAAGTGAAACTTTTGCCAATTATTCGTTTACAAAATATTTATACAGTATATATGATTCTCATTTTATTTCTCTTCCAATTTATGAATATTAGATCGTGATCCATGATTCTTTTTTAATAAATTAAAAATCATATGAAGTGAAATCATTATATCACAATTATGAAAATGTTTTAAGAAATACTCACTATGTGCAATATATATAATAATTTTTTTAAAATGGTATACATAATGTTGGTTTTTGATTTAATTTTTGTTGGACGTTTTCAGTTAAATCAAACTATATCAATTATAATGGTCTTTTCTTTTAACCCCAAATCGAATCAATCAAATAATAAGTCGGTCTTTTTTAACACTGCTTTGTTAGTTTTGTACTTTGGTATGATTGATCGATTTTCTTCAAACAACTCCTAACTTACACTACTATTTAAATATAAGGACAATATCTATGTGACGATTAAAAAAAAGTAACATTTCCATAAAGGAGATAATGATAAAAGTTTAATTTCAAAGAACTATGCATCATGATATTTAACGGATTATCAAAGAATGTGGTGTAGTGAATGGAATCGTTATTCTTTTAATCATAGGTTTAGAACTCGAGCCTTGAGTATCGAAAAATCTTCGTTAAGGAGCGTTTTTATTCAAATAAAAATAAATTAAACTTAAATGTGAATATCGAATACGAATAAAAAAAATAAATCAAACGTGTTGCTAAGTCATTGTCAATGGACCATAAGATAGACTCTTACCGAATCTTTTTAAGATGTAAAAAAAATATTCAAAACTCTTTTAGCTTTGAGATTAAAAAAAGGTGCCGTCAATTTCAATAAAGAATTAACCAATGTTTCCTCAAGGATGTGGCAAGCAACTTTATAAGCTTATTTTCCTTTTGCATATATAATTCATATCCACCCCACCAATTGAGAAATTAAAATTATAAAGAAAAAAACCCGAAGAAATTAACCAATATGAAAGTGCTTAAGATAATATTTTCATTTTTATCAGAAGAAAGCAATATTTATTTGTTCATTTATCACATTTTTTTAGTGTAATTTATTTAAAATTTCTCCATAAATATATTTTCTTTATTTTAGAATAGTTAAAAGGTTTTAAATTAACTCTGTCTTGAATATTTGTATGTTGAACTAGGGGATAAATGCACAGAAAAGAAGTTGTACATGTCTGTCAAGTCTTGAGAGAGGAAGGCACGAGATCTGGATCAAGTGAAGTGCATCACAGACACGAAAGGCAAAATGTTGATGAAAGAGATACTCACTAAAGAAGATGACAACTATACTTCTATAAATTCTTGAACGGAACTTAATATACTCAATAAGCCAATATATGTTTCTATTACTATTCAAGGAGTGAGATTGTTTTAATGATCTTTTCATAAAAAATTATGAATGATTAACACTTCAATTTCTTTTATAAGTTTGAAATTTCTTGGATCTCAACATTGCTAATTCAATTGTTGATGGTAACATTGCAAATCCAATGGTTAGACAAAATGTTACTTTGTATTGAAAATTAGAGTGGGCTTCACATGCTTCTATGGTGCCCATATCCAAAATTAGCCCAACAATGTAAGTGACCTTAGCTTTCTTACATTGCTGGGCTTTTAGTGTAGATGTCTGGAATCTGGTTCATCCATTTGGTCCCTTATTTTGTAAAGCGATCGTTTAATAGAGTGTATTAACAAATATAAATAAATTAATACATTAGCTCTGTATATTAGTAATATCTTATTTGGTACACTTTTTTATGTTATGTAGTAGTTATACACTGTAGTGTGTATCATTAATACCATGATTTTTTAGGTAATTGTAATATTAGGATTTAATGCATGTATGAGTATAGTTTAAGACTCAATTATATCTCGAAATTCTTTCCACCTCTTTTTCATCATAATTATAGAGTATATTTTTGTAAATAAATATTTATTAATCAATTTTTTTTTTGTTCTATTTTACTTATCCATTATTTAAAAAGGGAAAAAGGACAAATATACCCTCCAAACTATCGTAAATGGTATGCAGATATCCTTCGTCATACTTTTGGTTGATGCCTCTGTCTTCCATAAACTAGAGCATATATGCCTTTCACTATAACGGAAGAATAAATAAAGACACGTGACACAATCTCATCCGTCGATAAATATCGGATCGCTGATATATGTATGTCCGTTAGTACAAAGGTATATATCCTCTAGTTATTGAATGGCATAGACACTAATGTCCCAAAAGTATGACGAAAGGTATTTGCATACCATTTTCACATTTAATATATCAAGAAAAATCAATTAATAATTGTTTGTCCTATTGATCTTCAACATTAATTACTTATTTCACAAATCAATTTTCGGACCTAAATTATCCATCAAACAATATAAATATTATAGTTAAATACTACATACAACTCAAATTAACTTACATTTCTTCAATAGAATCCTTTTATATATATATATATATATATATATATATATATATGTATATATATATATATTGAAGTGGGAGGACAATCAAGGGCAAAAATATAATTTCACGCTAACGAAATCTATTTAGAAAAATAATAAATAATTCTAGAAACATCTTTTAATATGTGAAGTGAATAATGATCAAGAGAATAAATGTAATTTCACACTAACAAAAATCTACCAAGAATGATAACAATAAAATTAAATAGTTCTAGAAACATCTTAAGTTATTGTTATTACCACTAACTTATTTTGGTATTACTTCACTTTCTTTTCTTTTGTGAGTTATTGTGATATCTATTTTATTATTACTCTATTTTACTATTACTTTAATTTAATTCTTATTTTTTTTCAATTCATTATGCTTATAAAAAATGTTTACTTTTTATATAAAAATGTATCATGATTTAATTATTTCCATCTTTATTTTGATTCTAATAAATATACTTGAAAATAAATAAGTGTGATATAATATATATTAGATTCAAATTAAAGAAAAAATGTTAAAAAGTAACTTTACAAATAAAAATGAATAGGATGATATATTTGTATTAAAGACGATCAAGAATAAAAATGTAATTTCATAGTAACAAAAATCTATCAAGAATAAATAATTCTATAAGCATCTTTCTATATATAAAGTGAATGATGATCAGAGGTAAAAATGTAACTTTATGCAAACACAAAATCTACCAATAATGATAACAAGAAAATTAAATAGTTCTAGAAACATCTTTAATTATTTTTATTAGTATTACCTCATTTTTGTTATTTCTTCATTTTTTATGAGTTATTGTGATATCTATTTATTATATAATAGTAAATAAATTATTATTGCGCTTAGCTCTTAATAATTATATATCAAGTATAATATTAGATGGAATCAATCAAAATTAAAACTAAAATTTATATGTATATTTAAATTTTGTGTATTGAAACATTTTTAATTTTGTGATCTTAAATATTCTATATAGAAAAAATTAAAATTCAAAAGTTATTTTCTTTTTGAAATGAAATTAAAAATAAGTTCATATAAATTGAAAAGGAGGGAGTTATATATTAAAAATGAAATATAATGATTTGAAAACTTTAATTCTTAGTTTAATTTCTAATTTGTTACATATTTAAAAAATTTATAAAAAAGAAGCTTAAAAACGCAATGTAACGATTTAAGATATTTTTAGAAAACATACTCCCACCGTTTCAAAAAAAATGATCTCCTTTTCTTTTTAGTCTGTTTAAAAAAGAATGACCTCTTTATTTTTTTTAGTAACATTTTAATTTAGATTTTCACGTGACATGTTTAAGGCCACAAGATCAAAGGACAATTTTGTACATTTGACCTAATTTAATTTAGAACCACAAGATTCAAAAGTTTTTTTATACTCTTAAAATTCGTGTCAAGTCAAACCAGGTCATTCTTTGTGAAACGGAAGGAGTAGTTAAAAAACATAATTGAATTTGGTTTACTCCTTTATTTTTATCGAAACAAAAAAAGTTGCATATATTATTTGAAAATAACGTAACAACTAAAAAGTATTATGAATCATAGTAAAATTACTAAAAATATGTGAGAACCATATAATAAATTTCGTTGTGTTTCCTAAAATCACTTGTATCACATAAAATGAAACAAATAGAATAACATATATTATTCGAAAATAACATAAAAGATATATAAATTAACAATTAAAAATGTTTTTTTTTTAAATACATATAAAAAATTTAGTTCGCTTTTTTAAATTTCATTTGTGTCACATAATTGGAAGAAAAAAAAACTAACATATGTTGATATATATATATATATATATATATATGAACTTGACTACTGACTGTTCAGAATTTTTTAAAACAAATAGATTTGTCTGTTTAATTTAAAACTTTTAAATGTATAAATGTACGTTGAAAATGAAATTCGCAAATTTTACTAAAACAATGCATAATATCACTCCACCTATAAATGTACGTTGAAAATGAAATTCGCAAATTTTACTAAAACAATGCATAAGGAAGAAAAAGTAGCAAATAGTATAATTTCTCGAAGGTAAAATTTACTTGCAATGGGTATTTATATGCATAATGAAGAAAAAGTAGCAAATAGTATAATTTATCGAAGGTAAAATATACTTGCAGTGAGTGTTTATACTAAGTCAATACATGCATGTCATGTGTTTAAATATATAATTCATTTTATTTTATTAAATCACGTAATAATATATTTACATTGACATGATATAAATATCTAATGTAGATAAGTTTTTCGAGACTCTTTCATATTCTCTTCCTCTACTTTTTTTTATAAAAAAAAGACAATTTCCTTCAGGATAAGTAAAAAGAATTGAGAACACAATAATTAAAAAAAAAAGATTCTTTACTTACTTAAAAGTAGTTGTGTAAACGAACCTACTAAAACCAAAAGAGTCAACCACACTAATTACTTCCAAGAACGTTGCTTTCTTTTTACTTTTTTAATCTTATTTATATTCTTAAGTTATAATCTCTAATAATTTAGGGTGCGTTTGTTATGGAGGAAAATGTTTTCCATAGAAAATGTTTTCCTAGAAAATGTTTTCATGAAAAACAAGTAGATTTTGGACTTATTTTCTCATGTTTGGTTGGTGAGTAGAAAATATTTTTCGGAAATGATTTTTAGTGTTTGATTTATGAATGAAAAATATTTTTGAGAGACATCTTTTATTTTTACTAGAGTAAAAATAATTTATGAAATTAAAAATATTAAAATCAAAATTATTAACTTTTTTGGGTTGGGGTTGGGGTTGGGTTGGGGTGGGGGGTAGTTGGTGGGAGCTGGGGGAAAGTAGATTTTGGACTTATTTTCTCATGTTTGGTTGGTGAGTAGAAAATATTTTTCGGAAATGATTTTTAGTGTTTGATTTATGAATGAAAATAATTTTTGAAAGACATCTTTTATTTTTACTCTAGTAAAAATAATTTATGAAATTAAAAATATTAAAAACAAAATTATTAACTTTTTTGGGTTGGGGTTGGGGTTGGGGGTGGGGTGGGGGGGTAGTTGGTGGGAGCAGGGGAAGAGGTAGGAGTGAAAAAATAAAAAATTGAAGTTGATAGTATCTTCAAAAAATATATTATTATTTTTTTGGATGGGGAGTTGGGGTTGGGGGGGGGGCTGGCCGGGGAGAGGGGGTAGGAGTTTAAAAATAAAAATTTGAAACTGAAAATATTTTTAAAAAATAAAAATTAATTTTTTGGGGTGGGGTTGGGGGGTCAGGGATCGGGTGGAAAAAAAATTTGAAATTGAAAATATTTTATTGTAAATTGATGTTTTTCCCAAAAAAAAATGTAATTTGAAATTGGAGGAGAGTTTTGGAAAATGTTTTCCTTAATATTTGAAGGGAAGTCATTTTCCTTAATTTTGAGGAAAATGAGTTAATTTGGAAAACATTTTCCAAAACTTTTGTCCCAACCAAACATGAGAAAATTGGAAAACATTTCCTCATACCAAACACACTCTTAGAGTGTGTTTGGTATGAAGGAAAACATTTTCTGGAAAATGTTTTCCAATTTTCCCATGTTTGGTTTGGACAAAAGTTTTGGAAAATGTTTTCCAAATCAACTCATTTTCCTCAAAATTAAGGAAAATGACTTCCCTTCAAAAATTAAGGAAAACATTTTCCAAAACTCTCCTCCAATTTCAAATTACATTTTTTTTTGAAAAAAACATTAATTTTAAAATAATATTTTCAATTTCAAAATTTTATTTTTTCACCAAATTCCTGACTCCCCCCCGGCCAGCCCCCACCCCACCCCCACCCACTACCCCCACCCCTACCACCACCCAAAAAAAAAATATTTTTTTTAAAAAAAATATTTTCAATTTCATAAATTATTGTTTACTCTAGTAAAAATAAAAGATGTCTCTTAAAAATATTTTTCATTCATAAATCAAATACTAAAAATCATTTCTGGAAAATATTTTCTACTCACCAACCAAACATGAGAAAATAAGTCCAAAATTTACTTGTTTTCCAGGAAAATATTTTCTAGGAAAACATTTTTCATGGAAAACATTTTCCTCCGCAACAAACACACCCTTAATGTCTACTTCATATATGTGCCATCTCTTTCAAATTGAGGTGTTTATTCGATTTTCAATATGCATCATTTTACTATTAAGGTTAGAATAGAAAAATAAGTTATAAACTTTTGAAACGTAAATAGTTAAAATAATTATTTTTAAAAATCACCTTACATCATTTGAGACGAAGGAAATATATCTACAAGGATATTAACTTTAGCACAAATTATTAGTTTTATTTATTATTAAAAACTTTATTAAAAGTCTCAATTTTTTTAATTAAAAGTTTCATGCTCCTATAAGAGTTTGAGACCACTTACTACTTCATATGATGAATTAAACTTTAGAGTATATCTAAATTTAATTAATCAGGTAAACGAGTATTTTTGACACTATCAATAATTTAAAAACTAAACTAATAATTTTTTTGTCAAATTTTAAAACATTATTCTCTCTTTTTGACTTTTTTGAAACAATGTAGTGAAATATATTATATATTATACTGTTAATAGAGAAGTTCAGTTAGAACACGAAAATAAACTACTCTCAATTATGGGGTCGAATTCTGCATCAGCGACAGCAGGAAAGGCCATTAGATGCAAAGGTTTTCTCTTTCTCTAACATTAATTTTTTGTTTTGTTTAATTACATGCGAATCACGCTTGAATATTATCGGAATTGTTTGTTGTTGGATTAAACAGCTGCAGTGTGCAGAAAAGCAGGGGAACCTCTGATTATTGAAGAAATTGAGGTTGCTCCTCCTACTTCTTGGGAAGTTCGGATTAAGATTCTTTGTACTTCCTTATGTCATAGTGATGTTACTTTTTGGAAATTATCAGATGTAAGTTTATCTTTAATACTTTAAATTAGACTAATTAATCTCCATTTTCTTCATAATTTACTGCTAAATTCTAATTAATTTCCTCAGGGACCAGTTTCAGCTTTCCCCAGAATTCTTGGTCATGAAGCAGCTGGGTAATTAATTAGCTTAATTTCTTTATAAAAAATTGCTAATTTTGCTTTCTTTTTTTAAATTAAATTCTCATTTTTATATATAAACTGCTCCTCTCATTTTTATATATGATTTAAGGCTTTAAGTCATAACATACGTTGAGAGTGTAACTCAATTTTAAAAGTTGGCTCATAAAGGGAGTATTGTTATAATATGGTGGCTGGAAAAAAGAGTATATATCTTTTTTTGGTGTTTGTGAGAGCAATTTAAGTATATCATTGACTATTTATTTTTTTACAGATAAAATATTCAATGAGTAGAAAAAGCATAATAAGTCAATCCAATTCCAAATTATGTGGCTATGGTTGATAAATAAAAGTTTTGAGAAAGAAATATAGTATCAGAAAAGTGTGATTTACATGAGAATTTTCTTGGGAATTAGTATAAAAATTGTAGGAAAATAAATTTCATGCGAATTTCCATACTAAATCTCAGAAAAATACCGTATAATTCACAGTTTCTTATAGTGGTATGGTCATGCATATGAGTAAAATGTCTAATTCTTCTAGTCTCCATTCATAGTCTGAGCTTCTTATACCGTTCTGATTTTCTTCTTTAATTATTCCCGTAATTCCTTGTAAGTTCCATTTCCAGTTCATAATAACCTCATTAGAATTGGTAAGATAAAGATAAAGGTTTAGGACTTATTCCTATGCAGATTTTTTGTTTTTATTATTAGTAAAACACCGCCTAGACACACAGTCTAATGGTATAAATTAATTTTAATTTTATTTTATTTTTGGTTTAGTGTGGTGGAGAGTGTAGGAGAAAATGTAGAGGAAGTGAAAGAAGGTGACATAGTATTACCAGTATTTCAAAGAAACTGTGGAGAATGTAGAGATTGCAAGTGTCCAAAGGGAAATATTTGTTCAAAATTCCCTGAGGATTTTCTATGTGGAATGCCAAGAGATGGAAGCAGTAGGTTCAAGGACAAAATGAAATTGTACCATACATTATGGGTTTCCAGCTTTACTGAGTACACTGTTGTTGATGTCACATGTGGGTGAAGATGAATCCTCATTTTCCTATTGATAAGCTTCTTTACTTTCTTGTGGGGTTTCTACAGGTTTGTTTCTATACAACTATTTCTATTTTAATACAAACACATTTATCAAGTGTGGCCGGCCTTCTGATCAATAGCTTTTTAGTGTGACCAAAAGTTATTCATATGTTATGTTGAGTTTGTCATTTTATTAATCAAATACTATAATACTTTATTTTTTTAATAGTTTAAGCCACAAATTTTGAACACGATTAAATACTTAGGTAAAATGTATCTTTTCTGTTTTTGTAGGATTGGGAGCTGCATGGAGAGTTGCAGATATTGAAGAAGGTTCTACTGTAGCTGTATTTGGACTAGGAGCCGTGGGACTAGCGGTAACTCAATTAATGCCTTAAGTTTTCACAATAAAGTTCAAAATATAGTTACACATTTTATTTCACTAGGGAAAAAAATATCATAATACATTAATGTGCCTTTTAACTTGACTTTATTTTATATTTACGTTCTCAAACTTTGGTGTGCACAAAGTAGGCACTTTAATTTGGATAAAGTTTAACAAGTAAACACATGAGTCCTAACTTGGCATAATACATGTAGGACACCACGTAGAACACAAATTGTCATGTAAGATATGTGTGTTGGTATGTTCAACTTTATATAAATTGAAGTATTTACTTGTGCAGATATAAAGTTAGAGGTCATATATGTTATCTGAAGTCAAGTTAAAGACATATTTATATATTATGTCAAAAAAAATTTAACAGCAGATAGTTTTTATAGCCGAACAATATACTAATTCTATTTAATAATAAGTTTGAAATTAATGATAAAAAAAATATGTTAGCTGCGGACGATACAACGACATGTTAACAACGAGTAGCTAATTGTTATTTTTGGTGCATGGTTTGTTTTTAAGTATATTATAAGTAAAATTTGAATTTCTTATTATAATTACCTGGTTGAGTTTTCATATATTCCCTCCGTTTAAAAAAAAATGACCTAATTTGACTTGGAACGGAGTTTAAGTAAAGAAATAAGACTTTTAATCTTGTAGTTCTAAATTAAAGTTATGTCAAATGTACCAAAACGTCCTTTAATCTTGTAGTCTTAAACATGCCACGTGGAAAGTTAAAGTTAAAGTGTTGCCAAAAAAGGAAAGGGAACATTCTTTTAAAAAAAAACTAAAAAAGAAAATAAAAACATTCATTTTTAAACCGATTAAGTAATACAAATGCACCTCTTACTCTTTTTCAATTTATTTATTAATTTAATATAATTAACGATCATCACGATGTATAGACGATTTCTTTTACAAAAATGATTAATCACGTTTTATTACTTGTGGTCCTTTTTTTTTCTGTGTCCCCTCTCATTACAAAACTACTTTTTAGATAGACAGATATTGATGCATTATATATGTTTTTTTTCTCTTCAAATAAGGAATGATTTATATCAAATGAGACCACTCATTAAAACAAAGTGAATCCACTCCTTTTCAAATTTGAGGTCCCATCTAGATGATTTTGAGTCGAGAAGTAATCATAATTGGGATCCCTAAGGATAAAATTTTGTAAATTATAAATCAGGCATGGTTCATTTTAATTGAATCGACTATTTGTTACACACATGATACATTTTACTTTGATTGTGATCGAATCCTCATTTAATTTGTTCGATTTGTGTTATAAATAAAAACTAAATAGACCCGAATAAACATGTAGCCTATGAAAGTTGTAATTTGTTCACCTTAGCTTATTATAACATTCTGAAGTTTGTAAATTATTGTATGTAATAAACAATTTAATAGGTCGTACAAGGAGCTAAGTTACGTGGAGCTTAAAAAATAATAGGTATTGATTTAAATCCAGAAAAATTTGAAATTGGTACGTATTATTACTTTCTTAAACATTCTTCATTATTTATAGAAAAAAAAAGCTAAAATAAAAGAAGAGGATATTAATTGTTTTTGAAAATGTATTTTAAATGTCTAGGGAAGAAGTTTGGACTAACAGAATTTATTAACCCTACAACATGTGGTGAGAAATCGACTAGCCAGGTTTGTTTTTTTCATTCTTTAATTTGTGATATATAAAAGAATAATTACCAATTAATTTGAGTTATTAAATTATTAATAAAGTTTAGTGATAATAACAGATAATAAAAGAGATGAGTGATGGTGGAACTGACTACTGCTTTGAATGTATTGGATTGGCCTCCTTAATGCAAGAAGCTTTTACAAGTTCTCGCAAGGTTTACTTCCCTTCTTATAATTCGATTTTATTTTGTATTTGCCTTAAAAATCTATTAAATATTTAAGATTATTAATTATATTCAAAATTTTATAAATTTTAAATTATGACTCTAATTCTAAACGTCGTGGTTTAAAACAAGTTGATTCATGATATAGTAATCTCCACTAGTCATGTTTCTTTTCATCAGGCTTATTTCAAGTTTCAATGTTATACAAATATAAATAAATGAACGTGATTTTTACTAAAATCACACTTATTTTGAGACGGAAGAATCGAAATATTGATTTTGATGTATAATGGTAGGGTACTGGAAAGACTGTAATACTTGGAATAGAGATGCACGGCTCACCGTTAAGTATTAATCCTTATGAATTGGCGGCCGGAAAAACTATCACAGGATCCATGTTTGGTGGTGTCAAAGCTAAACTTGACATTCCCATTTTTGCTAATCAATATTTAAATAATGTAAGTTTCCTTGTTATTTTATTACACCTTTTCAATTCAATAATTCTAATTTAGTTAATCATTGTGAATATTATATACTAAAAAAGTCTAACCAACCTAGCTACTACATATATAATTCCAAAAGGTTCATTGCACTTTTACTCTCTCGATTATTAATAAACTTTGATTTAATTTTTGTCATGACATTTATTTGAGTCTGGAGTTAAAAGGGCAATCTTTTTCTTTCAAAAAATCAAAATGACATATAAAAAAAAAAACCAAAAGGACAATCGCTTTGTCAGAAGCGATTTTCTTCTGACAAAAACTGACGCGATTCTTTAAAATCGCTACTTTAGCAATGTATTTATAAAAAAAATATTATGTTAAAGTTAAATCGCTGCTATAACAGGGACATTGATTAAGAATTTTTTAAAAAAGTTTTGTTATTAAATGACTATACTTCCACCGATATTGGTTAAGAATTTTTAAAAAAGGTTTTGTTATTAAATGACTATACTTCCAGCTATTTTGATAAAATTATTAAAAAATCAGGATTTTTTTTTATGTGTCTCATCTTTCCCTTTTAAAAGTTTTTTTTTTAATTCAATATTCTTTTATTATTATTTATGATATTTAATTCAATTTTCCTCATGCTTAAACAATTATATTGAGTATACTGTCCATCTTGTTTATTATTTTTATATTATTAATAAGCAACAACAAGCATGAAAATAATAGCACATTAACAATAGACATGAAAACGCTGCCTCTGCAGTGATGTAAGAAAAAAAAGTTCTATCAGACTTAAAATTGATGTTACGACGGTGATTTTGGATTAAAAAAAGGAAAGAAAAAAAATTGGACAAAATTGCCTGGCAGTGATATTTACTTTAACAATGTTATTGTGTCAGACGAAATTGCTTTGTTAGGAGCGATTTTGCCTTTTTTAAAATAATAAATAAATTGATGTACCCTTTTAAAATTTTTGATAATTTTTTTTTGTCCTTTTAGCTCCGAACTCACATTTATTTGATTTAGAATATCTAACCTTTTTGAATTAATTGAATGTGCATTTTATCTCCTTGCCGTTTGTGAATAAAAAGTAATTGAATGTGCATTTTATCTCCTTGCCGTTTGTGAATATTCACATAAGTTTATCTTAGTTGCCAATTGCTTCATCGATTAAGTTTCAATGTGTTATATATGTTACGATGGTATTGTAGTTGTCATGTATCAAATTTAGAATTTACTACGGAGGGACCAAAATTATTATTATTATTATTATTATTATTATTATTATTATTATTATTATTATTATTATTATTAATTTATAAGTAGTTGATGCTTTGTTTTTTGCAATATTGGGTAGGAGTTGAACTTGGAGGGATTCATAACACATGAAGTTAACTTTGAAGATATTAACAAAGCATTTGACTTGCTTGAAGCTGGCAAAACGCTGCGTTGTATCATTTGGATGGACAAATAAAATCCTGTTAATTTAATCTTTCTATCCTGTGTGTGCTTTGGGATATTTATTAAACTAATGTTCTACTTATTGCTATTATTTAATTTACTGAAAAAGAGTTAAATACTTTTATATCTATCTCGTTTCGTTTGTGAGATTTAAATCTGGAAAAAAATATCTTTAGTAAATTCTAGTTCTATGAATGAGACTTATGCTTGTTTGGATGGTTTTACCTTTTTCTAGTATATTTACTAAGTTCAACAATAATATATACTTTTTTTAAAAAAAAATATCAGTAAATTTGAAGGAAAAATGAAAAAGAAGATTATAAGGCGAGAATTGAAGTCTTACTAACAAAATGAAGTTCGATAATCAATTAACTGATTTTGAACAATAACATATTTGGGAATCATTTAATATGAGGAATAAACAATAATAATTCAAAAATAAATAAATAAATATTTTATCTTGTACATGATTAAAAATATTAATTAGTCTCAAATTACTATTTATTTCACTATTTATACTATAATATATGTATTGATAATGAGATAAGTTATCTTATATATCATATGGTATAGTAATTTATAAATAACTTTATTTATTTTATCTTCATACCAAACAACTTCCTAATTGGTATTTTATAAAACTTTTCACTTTTTCTTTCTTTTTAAAAATATGAAATTCACTTAACATATTAGGTGCTTTATTTTTGAGCAACTTTCACTATAATAATAAAAAAATCATATTTGTATGCTAGCAAAGTTTGCATAATTGCGCTCCATAGCAAACATAGAAACTGTATAATTCGCTATACATATACAGTTGAAGCGAATTGTATAAAACGAAGTGTATAAAACGAGAAAGAGAAAGACACTTGGGCATAGACTTGTATAAAAACGAAGTATATAAAACGAATTGTATTATTATAAGTGTATAGAACGATTATATATAATTTGAATTTGTATAAAATGAGAAAGAGAGAAAGACAAAAGAGACTTGGCAGGGAATATACAATTGAATCCAATTGTATAAAACGAGAAAGAGAGAAATTAGATACAATTTGAAATTTGTATAAAACGAGAAAGAGAGAAAGGCAAAAAGAAATCGGGCAGAGGAGTATTTTTATTGTATAATTATAAGTGTATAGGACGAAAATATATGTACTTGCATGTGTATATACAATTTTCCCACGCTTTATACAAACAGAAACGCAATTTATACATTTCGTTTCTGTTTGTATAAGTGAGAAAGGCGAGGGTGGCGAGCGAGATTTGGGAGAGTGGCGAGCGAGATCTGGAAGAGGGGACAGAGGGGAACAAAAATATATGTATTTATACAATTTTCTCTGCTTTATACAATTCGAAACAATTTTTATACACTTGTGTTTGTATAAAAAGTGAGGAAGCGAGGGAGAGATTGGAGGAGAGTGGCGAGCGAGATAATGGGAGAGAGGCGCCTGACAATTTTTTGCAAACGTTTGCTATGAAGCACAATTAAATCAAAACCTAACTACTCCATTTATTTTAGGTTATTAGTTTGCTATTATATACAATTATCCCTTTATTTTATCATGGCCAATCACATGAACCTTCTCTAAATTAATGTTGCCTCACACGCAGCTGTTGAATTTTCTATATCTTCTACACAGATTCTATCATTTCTATAAAATTTAAAATTCCCACTATCAAACCTCATTTCATTTTCATGTCAATTGACCAACGCTACCCTTGAATATATAAATTTTAATTATAAATATTAAGGGTGTGTGGTATGGAGGAAAATGTTTTTCATAAAAAATATTTTTCTGGAAAACAAGTAGATTTTGGACTTATTTTCTCATGTTTGGTTGGTGAGTAAAAAATATTTTTCGGAAATGATTTTTAGTATTTGATTTATGAATGAAAAATATTTTTGAGAGACATCTTTTATTTTTACTAGAGTAAAAAATAATTTATGAAACTGAAAATATATTTTAAAAATAAAATTATTATTTTTTTGGGATGGGGGTGGGGGTGGGGGTGGGTAGTGGGTGGGGGCGGGGAGAGGGGGTAAGGAGTGAAAAAATAAAAATTTGAAGTTGATAGTATTTTTTTAAAAATAAAATTAATTTTTTGAGGGAAGGGAAGTCATTTTCCTTAATTTTGAGAAAAATGAGTTAATTTGAAAAACATTTTCCAGAACTTTTGTCCCAACTAAACATGGGAAAATTGGAAAATCTTTCGTACCAAACACACTCTAAATTTAACTAGTTTGATCTTAGTTTTTAAAATTAATTAAAATGACTTTCAAAAGACGAAATAACATAACTGATTTAAAATATTTTACCAAATTGTCTTATTTATTGAAGTTGTTGGATTAGAGAACATCACAAAAAAGTCATGGGCTCAAATTTTGCAGGAAAACCCATAAGATGCAAAGGTTTTCTATTTCTCAACATTAATTTCTTAATTACATCCAATTAGGTACCTAATTAATATCATCTAATTGTATGCTTCTTTAATTAAACAGCTGCAGTATGCAGAAAAGCAGGGGAACCTTTGATCATTGAAGAAATTGAGGTTGCTCCTCCCAGTTCTTGGGAGGTTAGGATTAAGATTCTTTGCACATCCCTCTGTCAGTCTGATCTTAGTTTCTGGAAATTATCAACAGTAAGTCAACTTTGAAAAAAGCAAATTATATTTAATTACACTAATTAATCTCTATGTTCTTCATAATTTCTTGTTAATTAATTTCCTCAGGGACCATCTTCTGCTTTCCCTAGAATTCTTGGTCATGAAGCAGCTGGGTAATTTACTTTCTCTATCAACAAATGACTCCAAACTTTCAATTATAATCAAACTTGTCGAATCGCATAGTTTGTTTTGATATTTTGTTACTATAGTAAAATATGTTATAAAAAATATATGATTTAATCAACCTAAATCTACTCAAACAAGTCTAGCAATCTCCATTAGTAAGTGATTTAATAGATTAAAATGAACTATGAATTTAAATACATATTGTCTTGAGGTAAACACCTGATGCGGACTACTTATAAAGTTTGGACAATCCTTCATCTTTTGAGCTAGCTTTGGGTATGAGTTACGCCTAAGAACATTTAACATGGTATCAGAGCAGAGTCTGTATCACCCGATATTAGGGCCCCACAAAATCAAAACTGTCCACGCACCAGATGCTAAGCATTAAGCGTGTGGTGGGATATTAAAAAATGACAAAAGTCTAACATCGATTGTTAATGAGATGGGTGGACTACTTATAAGGCTTGGACAATCCTCCTCCTCTGATAGTTGATGCATATGAAATTAATTTTTTTTTTTCTATGGTTTAGGGTGGTGGAAAGTGTAGGGGATTATGTAGAGGAAGTGAAAACAGGGGACATAGTGGTGCCAGTATTTAAAAGGAACTGTGGAGAATGCAGAGATTGCAAGTCTCAAAAAGGGAATGGTTGTTCTAAATTTTCAGTTGAATATCGCTGTGGGATGCCAAAGGATGGAAGCAGCAGATTCAAAGATAAAAATGGAGAAAGTTTGAATCACACATTATGGGTTTCCAGCTTTACTGAGTATACTGTTGTAGATGTCACACATGTAGTGAAGATGACCCCTGATTTTCCAATTCACAAGGCTTCTTTACTTTCTTGTGGGGTTTCTACAGGTTCGTTTCAATCCGTTTATTTTACATTGAAAAAAACTGCGATTTCATAACGAAAAATCATAATTTGTTATTAGCAGGACTGGGAGCGGCATGGAAGGTTGCACAGGTTGAACAAGGTTCAACTGTGGCAATATTTGGTCTCGGAGCTGTAGGACTAGCGGTAACTATATTAGAATATTTTAATACACATCTCGAGTCATTCAAAGTTTCAACGAGACACTTCAACTCAATTATGAGTAACAGGTTGCGGAAGGAGCAAGGTTACGTGGAGCTTCAAAAATTATAGGTGTTGATTTAAATCCAGAAAAATTGAAATTGGTACGTATATATTACTTGCTTAATCATATATACTTCATATATCCCACATATAAAAAACTAAAAGTAAAAAAATACTATTAATAAATGGATTTCAAATAATGACCAGGGAAGAAGTTTGGACTAACAGATTTTATTAACCCTACAACTTGTGGTGAGAAATCGACTAGCCAGGTTTGTTTAGTTATGTATTTATTTATTCAATAAATAATTAATTTGTATTATTCAATAATTATTGTTTTAATTGTGACAGGTAATAAAAGAGATGACTGATAATGGAGCTGACTATTGCTTTGAGTGTATTGGATTGACCTCTTTAATGCAAGATGCTTTTACTAGTTCTCGCAAGGTTTAATTTTCTTCAAACTTTTCTTTATCAAGTCGCTTCAAATTACTTGTCGTGTTTTCTAAATATAGTTATCTCAAATGATTTATCATTTTAGAAGTTAGTTTGAACAAAGGTCATCATTCTTTTTCTCATTATTCATACTAAGAGAAGACGATACATAGATAGGGTAAATATCAAATGAAGAGAGATTATATCTTAAGACATAAATAAGGATAATAAAGTTGAAATCCTTCTTAACTACATAATATTTTATGTGATTTACTTACCAACAAATAATAGATACTTGAGAACACACAAAAGCCTTTTCAAATTATGAGTGAAAAGTGTAAAAAAAAACACTTTATCATGTATTTAGCGAGCATATACCGTACTTCAAGCATTTAAATGGAATATGCATGTTTACAATATTGTAGGATACTGGAAAAACTATATTACTTGGGATTGAGATGCATGGTACACCATTAAGCATTAGCCCTCTTGAGCTGGTATTGGCTGGAAAAACCATCACAGGATCCATGTTTGGAGGTGTCAAAGCTAAAGTTGACATTCCCATCTTTGCTAATCAATATTTGAATGATGTAAGTTTCCTTAATTATGATACTTCTTTTATTATAAAAAAACTATCATACACACACACACACACACACACACATATATATATAATGTGTGTGGGGTGGGGGAAGGAGAGCTCGGAATACTGAGTGTCTCAATCAATATTGAATATCACTTATGACCGAACTTGTTTTTATACTTTACCATGAAAGTTATTTTCTTTATTTTAAAAAAAAACTTATTTTCTTGAAAAAGATATTTGCTGAAATATTCTATAAAATAAAATTAACATGGAAAATTGAAAAATATTAGTAGTATAAGGTACTATTTTATTCCATACTAGATACACCCTATGACATGTGATGCTTTTGTTTTTGGTATGTTGGGCAGGAATTGAACTTGGATGGATTCATTACGCATGAAGTGAACTTTGAGGATATTAACAAAGCATTTGACTTACTTGAAGCAAGGAAATCACTGCGTTGTATAATTTGGATGGACAAATGATATATATCATCCTGTTTTTATATATATAATATAAAATAAACTCTTCATATACTGCAAGGGAAAATTAATAAATGTATTCATGGGATATTCTACCGTACAATTACTGCATTTTTGTACATATACTCATTTTCTGATTTATGAAGGTTCAATACTTGCAATTTTTGATGTCATTGGGTGAATTTCCTTTCTTGAACAAGGGAACAATAGACCTAGGAACCCAGTTTAACCCACAGCCGCTACTATCTCTGTCCTTTGGGTGAGCACTCTATGTGCACGGGGTAACCCCCACTAAGTAATAGCCTGCAAACCAAAAGGGGATGTAAACCGCACTAGGCAAGTGCTATTTGACAGGCTCAACTCATAAAGCATTTAGGCAAATCGCACTAGGCAAGCTCTATGCGATAGGCTCAACTCAGAAGGTATTGAGGCAGAGCACTTTGAAGTGCTATTTGACAGGCTCAACTCATAAAACATTTAGGCAGATCGCACTAGGCAAGCTCTATGCGATAGGCTTAACTCAGAAGGTATTGAGGTAGAGCACTTTGAAGTGCTATGTGACAGACTCAACTCATAAAGCATTTAGGCAGATCGCACTAGGCAAGCTCTATGTGATAGGCTCAACTCAGAAGGTATTGAGGCAGAGCACTTTGTGCGCACGGGGTTATAAATGTAAATCCCGCACTAGACAAGCTCTATGCGACAGACAACAGGGGATGTAAACCAGAAGACATTAAGGAAGGATCGATCCCGGGTCATTCGTGTGTATAACCACCCTCCAAACCAACTGAGCCATCTCGAAGGACAATATTTTATATTTTAAAAAGTTGTTTAAATATAGTATTTGAAAAATAACCTTTTTAGACAATATTAGACTAGAATATTGAATGATATTTTCTCATATATCATTCACCTTTACAGTAACAATATGAATAGATTATTGTTCAATGTTTGCAATAATTTTATTTTTTTTCATAATTATTTTTGCAATAATTCGTGATTTTTTTAAAAATTCATAAATTACTAGGGCGAGAGAGAAAAGGTCATCTACTAAACAGATCTCCATGTCAAACGAGACAAATTAGGCTGATTTGCTTTGCCCACATTCATTGGGATTTGGGTCATAAAGCCCAATAACGACAGAGACTTCAAGGCCCATGGGCTTCACCTCGAGCTGTGAGCCTTTTCAAACGGCAGATCAGATGCTTCTCCATTTTCTCTCCCTATCGCTCCCATAGACTCAATACTGACGAACTGAACATTCTACCAGAAAACCTACTTTAGCTATTGTCTTGGTCTAAGTTTGGACCATCGGCCGCCGTCGCAGCTGAATTCAGCCATGGCCGCAGTCGAAACCTCAAATGTTGCATCCTTATCTGAGGTAAATAGCAACTACTACTCCAATTTTCATCTTTCGATTTGGTTTGCGTTTTCTTATTATAATTCATGATCTATTTTATGCTATCTTTGTTCATAATTTTGTTTTTTTTAAGTACTTGTGATGTTTTGAATCTGGCAATAAAGAGGATCGCACGAGCTCGATCTTTAATTTGTTTTTTTAGTTCTGTGTGAATTAAAATTTATTTATTTATTATTGAATAAAGGCGTTAGTTTTGGAGAAAGAATATAAGAGCATATAAAAAAGATGTTATTCTCCAGTGTTGTGATTTTGCTAGGAGTAGTTCTGATTTAAAAGAATTTCATTTTGTTGTGAATTGCTTGAGTTGCTTTTCATCTGTTAATGGGATTTTGATTTACACGAGCAGTTGATGAAATTTGAAAGTTTTAAGGAGTTAAAGATCTGTGTTAAACCAATTTGTTTGAGCATATTGTCCGTTAAATTTCTGTAATATGGCTGTTAATTGTTTACTTTTGCTTTGAATTTCTTCACCAAAGCAAAATTTTGATTAGAAGCGATTGAATTACTAATAAAGTCAAATCTTGAAGTAAAGCTTAAGTGAATACATAGGATTGTGCTTAAACTAAGTGAAGTACAACCTTATCAGCTTGTGCTCCCTGCTGCGGAGTGTCTAGATTGTTCTGGTTGTGTAAAGAGGTACACATTGCTTGGTAATGTGGAATCCTCTACTGCCAGAATGCTGGACCTTAAAAAGGACAACATGGAGAACTGAAGCATTCTAGAGAAGAGTCCTAGTAACAAATAGCAAAAGAATCCATCTTTTATCCATTTTTTCTCTCTTCTCCATCTTTTAATTTAGATTCGTAAAATGTGATCCTTCTTGCATGGTTCACTTAATGGCTCTCCCTACTAAATGCACGCCTTCTTGAATTGCATGCCCCTCGCAAGCAGCGCTTTGCATTGATCATCAGGTAGAGAAATGTGTTCTAACATCTTTTTTTCACCTATTGGCAGCTTGTATCTTCCATATTGACATGAGGATTTAATGCTACAATCACATTGTTGACTTTCTTATCTAAAAATTTCTGGGCTTTATACTAATTTTTGGATTACCATTTTGCATTGAGATTTTCTTTGCCTTTGATAGAGTTTTTTCCTGCAAATGACAAATTTTGTCCTATTCATGGAATTGCAGCAATACTTACTGAAAGACCAAGAAGAGAAATCCCCAGTGACCGAAAAACCGGTGGAAGAAACTGAGGTTAAGACCCCTTCAGCTGCTCCAGCTGAAGAAGTTATTTCCAAAACTGAGGAGGCTCCAGTGGTTGAGAGCATCAAAATTGCCCCTGCACCTGAGGAAAGCAGTGAAGCTGTAACTGAATCAGCTGAAGCCTCTCCTCCCGTGGAGGCTTCCAGTGATGAAAGCAGCGAAAGTACAGAAGATGAGACCTCAGGAGATCAGGAGTCTGCTGTTGAAACCCCTGAGATTAAGGTTAGATTTAGTTAACCATCAATCTTGACTCCATCTACTAGCCAATAGCATATGCATTGACTGTCTTGTGTTGTTTATATTATGATTGGCAATCAGCTTGAGACAGCACCTGCTGACTTCCGCTTTCCTACTACAAATCAGACGAGGCACTGCTTTACAAGATATGTTGAGTATCATCGGTCAGTTTTCACAGCTATTTACAATCTATTCCTCTTTTGTGTTTCTTTCTGTTTGAGTTGTTTTAATCAAATAAGAAAATCTCACGTATGTATCATTGGTTTGTCTTTCAGGTGCACAGCTGCAAAGGGTGAAGGTGCACCTGAGTGTGACAAGTTTGCCAAGTACTACCGATCCCTTTGCCCTGGTGAATGGGTATGTTTGTTTTAAAATTTTAGACCATATTTATATGCTTTTGCTAGTATGCTAAGTAATCTTGATTTCCATATTTTACTAAGCTTTTGGCAAATGTGGGATATATTACGTTGTGGACATCCACTAATGAGACTTTATTCCTGTTTAGTATTGGATGGATAGTTTCAAGAATAATATGGATTGACCGATTGAGCCTGTGAATTTGAAATTGATAGAAATTATCATCACTGGGGTCATTTGGCTAATGAACAAGTAATATTGGAATTGTAATGCAGAGGATCATATGACTTTTTAGTGGAAAATACATTATTTTAAAATGCTCAGTTCATCGTATTAAAATTAGAGATATGGTGTATAAGTAGAAAGTGTGTTTAGTTTTAAACAGATTAATATTGTCTACAGTCATATCCTTGGCCTTCTTAATAGTTTGTGTAGCAAATGGATAATGTCACAAGAACTAGTCAGATATACTTACCTAACATGAGTACAAATTTAAATTTGAAAATTAAAAAAAAAAAATCGAAAAGGATAACGTCTACAGAAGATTGAGCAGCAAACGGCTGCACTCTCTATCTCTTGTTGATGCAGTAAATTTTAGGAAAAGGAATGACATCAGTGTAAGCTGAAGTTCTGTGAATTAACGGCAGAGCCACTGCAAACATGCAAAAGCACAGCAATAACCTAGTTAATGCAAAGAGGCCATGGTAAAGTTGATTGATGCTAGGTTGGTGGGGAGGGAGTTGACAAAATAAGGAAGAACACGAGAGATATTGACTTATGCTAAAATTGAGCAAAAGAGATGTCTTTTGTGAATTAGGGACAAAAAAACAAGTGAATCTAGGGAATAAAGGATGGCATGATTGACACTTGTTACAGACTGTTGGCATAATCCAAATTGGGAGGGGGCCGAAAGGAAGGGGGAAGGAGTTACAGACCTGCTCACATTATCTCTTTGTAAAGAGGAAAATGGATACTCTTCTGCCTTCGATATCAAAGGGAGCCAAGCTGTGCCAATATCTAGGTGCATGATTGGAGATGACACTCTTGGAGATTATTTCATATATCATGAAATGGGAACCCTACATCCATTGGCATTTGAGTTTACTCTTACAATCTTTTTGTTTAAACTGTAGGAAAAGACTTGGGCTTGTGATTTGAAATCCTTATGGCCATCCAAAGAGGCCCAATATGTCATCCTAGTTAAAAAATTTAGGAGGCAGTCAGGTAATATGCCAGCAAAATGACATCCTAACCACAGCCACACATTCCACAATGTGGATTTATAGATATTACTTGAAGAAGAAGCTTTTGTCTCAATCAAATATACATTCTGGAAGCTAGTGGTGAAGAGTGGGGAATTAAATGATGTTAGCAGTGGTTTTTGGTGTTTGTTGTGGCTGGGACATTGTTGTCAGCAATTGATAGTCATGAAATTACTAGTAGAATTTGATCCGTCTTTGTTGCTAGTTCGGTTAATGGTTCAACTGCTCAGGGGTAGCAGAGTAGTGAAACAGTATATGATTGTTCAGATCTAGACACAATGAAGCAGTATTTGGTTGGTTGTTTCCACATCTTTGCATCTACTACTTGTGTATAGGTTTCCACATCTTTGCCACTTGTAAGTGAAGTTAGCAATTTGTGTTTCCTCCGGGGTAGTGATTGTGGTGGAGATGGCTGAAATGTGCAGTATTGAAAAGCTTACAGCTGTGATCTAAAGTACAAATAAAATCAGTGCTGTGTGGACTTGTTTTGGGTGGAGCAGAGCAAAGATTTAGTGAGGCTGATACATTATTAAACAACATATTGCCTAGTAAGGACTAGCCAAAAGAAAAATCAGCTGTGTGTATGTGTGTTTTCCAGGAGACCAAATCTGTTCTTAATAGACTCTTTTAATGGCTAACATGTGATATCTTCGAAAATCATTAACTTTCTGATGGTGATTCTTTTTTTATTACATGCCGTTAACACTTTCATGTTGTCAGCCTCATGTGTTCTTTGCACTGCAGGTTGACAGATGGAATGAGCAGAGAGAGAATGGAACCTTCCCTGGACCATTATAAATTGCAGTACCCAAATTGTTCTCGTCCTTGCTGCATCTGAATTCTCAAATGAATTGGGGGCTCCATTTTTGTTATTAATAAAATTTGGCGTGCTTATTGGATCTAGCTCAAGCCTTCAATGAGTTTGCCGTTACAACAAAGTTATTTTGGATCATCACTTGAGTTTCCTCTTCCTAAATACAATTTTATGCATCGATTTCCTGTAGTTTATCGGTGATGAATCATCTAGTGGAACCTGTTGACATTTTTATAAATGATGTGAACTGATCATTACAAAATAATTGCTTATTTTCCTCTATTTAGCTCCTTCCACGGGGTATCTGCAGCCACCTAGCTCATACCAAATATTTGCTGATCGAGTTTATAGTCGTTGTCTTCCTCATTATAAGAATAAGTTTATTGTTATAACGATTAACCAACAAATGAAAACCTGCACTTTTGAATGTAATATAAGCTCGAATCAGTGTTAAGCTTTTTACAAATAACAGTAATGCACCAGATGTTTACACATAAACTTACAATAGTTAATTGATTAATGGGTAAGTATGCATTTCATATCAACTTGGTATTAACACTGGGTTCATGTAAGTTTTACTTGGGATGATTCCCTTGGCAAATAACTGATCGCCCCTATGGGCAGCAATCATGGTTTATGCAACGCATTTGTTCGCCAAGTCTTCAAGCATTTGGGAATAGCAAGAACCAGAAAATTCTTAGTAGGTATCCAAAATGATTAAGAATTACCAGGATAGTATGACCAGAGAGAAAGATGGTTTACATGGAGATGCAACTAGCAAAAAAACATGATGAAATTGGGGATACGGTCTGATGATACAGGTGAAAGTAAAATGTCATCATTTGACTACACACACGAACAAAAAAGAAAAACCAAATTGGAGTGCAAACAGAAGGAACTCAAGATATCAGGACAGCAGGACTTATGAAGGCATTTCATTTCTTAATTTAAAAACCAACTAGAATCGGGGACAGCAATTGAAGCAACAAGGTGCAGCTAGAAGTTTCTCACAAAGATTGTGCCACTCATTATTTTCAAATTTACTGAGGAAGAGGGAGAGAGACGACCATCATCTCTATCCAGGTAATTTACATTAATCTTCCTGTGAGTCCTCCGTTATAGAACAGAAAGAGAGTGGTGTATACTAGAGGACATTGTGGGTTATTAAATCTATAAAATCCAAGAGATCTTCTAAAAGCCAACTCAAACATAAACAGAGTATGCTATGTTCCACTCCATAACAGCCTGAATAAGATCTGCTATGTTCCACTCCGGAGGTAATAATTCCTTACCTCTGAGTCAAAGATACTCTGCACTATTTTTTGCAGATGCCATCAAATAACAGAGTTAACTCAGGAGGAGCAGTTTGCACATCCGACCTAGCTGAAGAAGAGCTACTAAAGGAAAGGAAAGGAAAATAAACAAGGAACCTTAGACTATGTCACCCCAAACTCAATTCCATCAAATCCTACCTTTTAAGCTACAAGTTTCAGCAACATTCTAATGAACTCATAGTAGCATGACAGATGAAGCAGTAAATGCTAACCAATCTTATATAGCAAGATATTCAAAAGATGACGATACAAAATAAAATTTCCACTACCTAACATTCACCAAGATCTACTTATCAATATCCTCATCTCAGAAACAACAAAGATGAAAGAACTTCCAGGTTGCAGTTGCAGAATTCTTTCCATCAAGAATTAAGAGTGAAAAAGCAGGATAACCCCTATTCCCTCAACTAGCCAAATGTACAATTTACTTAAGACGAAGGAAGCGAGTGCCGAAAAAAAACCGCTTTCTTAAGGCTGCAAACTACTAGTCATTAAGACTACTATGAATGAAAGGTAAGGAAGTTCTTTTCTTGACTTAGCCTGCGTGCATTACAGTAGCATTTATCAAAATCATTTAGACAACCTCCATTGCTCCGACACTTAATATTACTGTTAAGTATCTTCACAGAAGTAAATTTTCACAGATTTCCTCCCTCAAGTGAAGGACATTATTTTCTAAGAAATTCCACTGTTCTAGAAGCAGATAAAAAGTCTTCAAGGTCTAAAAAATTGATGCGAGGAGGAAAGAACTACATCCAACTCAAGTGTTGGTTGAGAGGCTGAGTAAATAGCTACATCCAACTGCTCTAACGGTGTTCTTTACTGACAACCCTAGTCATACAAGGAAACCAATATGTTTGTGGCCAGATGCATGGAATTCAACCTTCATAAAACTTCGATACATCAGCTGATCCAAGAAGGAAGTTCACTCAAAGCTAATTTATATATCCTTACATACCAACATAAATGACAGCATCTTGAGTAACACCAACTATGATTCTGTTAACCCATGAATCACCAAACTTAACGGGCAAACATTTAAATGCGAAATAAGCAGCTGTAATTACTAGAGAGCAAGATAAATATGGTTTATATCCAAATAGCAAATCACACATAACAAGATCCAAAATATTCTACTTGTAAAGACAATGAGTTGAAACTAAACAAAATGAGCAATTAACAGAACTACAAGCAGAAACAAAACCTAAAAAGGAAGTTTGCCTTAAAATAGTTTACTCTTTCTAGATATCAATCCCAGAAGCATTCATAGCTTCGTCCATCAGCACCCCTTGCTCGGCAATTAGATTCACCCTCCTCAAGCACAAGCGAGCCTCAGCTTCCTTCAAAGATGTCGACTTTTTCTTAATCTCATTTAACTTCTCAATGCTAAGCAAACCGGAATACTCTTCAAGCCACTTCTCCAGAGAAGCAACACTTCCCCCACACGAAATCAAGTTCACATTAGGTGTAACCTCCACGGTCTTCTCCACCTCCGCACTCAGTTTCTCCTCCTTCACTACAACCAAAACCCCATTATCTTCACCTCCATTGTTGTTTCGTCCCTTACTTGCAGTTACATTCTCCACTTGAGCAACTTCAACTGGAACTTTGTCAGTTTTCTCTTTACCCCAAACCTTTTGAGACAATTCATAGGCTTTTTGCTCGTGGGGCTTGGAGAAAGTCCTTTCCTTTCCCTTCTTCTCTTTCCCAGCATTGTTTTCATACTTCTTCTTCAATCTTCTTATCTTGTCTTGCAACTGGGCCTTAGACACATCTACGTGCAAAGACTTTTTGATGAATTCATGAAATGCACTCAAATCCGCAACTGGGTCGGCTTTTTTCTTCGACCTGTAATCAGTCATGCCCTTCAGGATAGCAATTTCGTCATCTTCACTCCACAATCTCTGAAACAGCTGCCTTTTCACGTCATCAGTGGGCGTTTTCGCCACTGGAGTTTCAATCTGTTTTTCTGGTTTCTTCTTAGACCTCTTCGATTCCTTAGCTTCACCGTCATCTACCGGGCGTTTAGTTCCGACAACGGCAGTGGACTTCTTCGGAGAGGTGAGTTTTGCAGTAGCCTCTGCTTTGGATTTAGGTTTCTTCTCAACGACAGGCGCAGCTTTTTTCGGCTCATCCATGGGTTTAGAAGCTATGGGTTTAACAACCGGGTTTGGTCTCTGTGTTTCAGGATCCGGTTCAGACTCGGAATCAGATTCCTCTTCAGTAGAAGAAGAAGAATCATCCTGAGGTTGTGGCTTCTTTGGAGCGGCAACTGGTGGTTTTTTCGGGGGTTGCTCTTGTTCAGGTTCCGATTCCGATTCTGATTCCGATCCCGATTCAGTGTCAGCGTTTCCCGGAGAAGAAACTTCCATCTCCTCGCCGGATTCTTCTTCTTCTTCTTTCTCGGGACGATTCTTAGCCATTGGAGAGTGTAAGCGATTAGGGCAAAAGAGCGTAGCTGCCTTCTCTTAAATAAATAAAAGTAATAAGTGGGAGAGCCCATTGAGAATTTAACACTTATATTTTCAAGGTTAGTCAAATTAAAATTAGTTCAAAATTTAAAAGAATACTATTTCCTCCATCCAAACTTTTTTTCTTACGTTCCATTCATTTTATTTGTCATATTTTTTTTACAATCCTTGAAATAGGGGAAATTAAGTCAATATCCCATAAGAGTGAAATTTCTACAAAACAGGTACTCGTTTACATTCATATCTAGCTAAATAATTACACTATATACTCCTCAACTAATTTCGCTTAATTAATATCAAATTAGTATTATATATTGTATTGATATCATTAAGACTGATATTTTAGCTTAACTAGTACTAAATCAGTATCATAATAATGTATTTGTATCATTAAGAATGATAATTTTATTTAATTGATACTAAAGCATTATATACCGTATTGGTATCATTAAAGATTTTTTGTTCAGAAATTTCTCATTAATCAATGATACTCTTATAGTAATGAGCAATTTCTGAACTAAAAACCTTAATGATACCTAAAATATATGTATACTCTTATAGTATCGTTGATTAATGAGTAAATTCTGAACAAGATACCACAACCATATATTCATACTCTTACAGTTACATTGTCTAATGATTAATTTCGAAATAAAAAACCTCAATGATACCAATACAATACAATATATGATACTGATTTACTAGCAAATAAGTGACAATTACCAAACTTAATGATACTAATGCAGTTTATGATACTAATCTAGTATCAGTTAAGCAAAAATTATTAGCCTTAAGAAATGAGGGGTATGGGCGTATGGCTATAGTTAGTTACTTATGAGAGAATAGTATTTCATGAAATTACTAAATTTGTTAATTATTTTGAATTTTATGGCTCATTTAAATAGTTTCCTTTTGAAAATATATATTCTCTGTTTCATATTAGTTGATCATTATATCAAACATAAAGATCTCGTAATAGTTGATTATCTTATTAATTCAAAGAACCGTTAATTATTATTTTTTTAATATTACACTTGGAATTAGTTCTTTTTAAAGTATATTTGTAAAATTCCCAAGAAATTTTTAATTATTTGTGATTTTTTAAGTATCATTTAAAATAAAAAATAATCAACTAATATGAAACGGAGAAAGCAGTTTGTGTCATTCAAATTTTATGTCGTGTTTTCTTTTACATGTTTATCAAGAAAATATTGACTATAAGATTATTTTATCGTTAATTGTATTTAAAAAAAATTTAATCATTGATTATTTGTTTTATTTGAAATAAGTGGCGTTTGTAGTTCAAAAATGATTACTGCAAAGGGTAAAATAAAAATAAAAAATTAATTTTATCTTTAATTTTGTAATGACAAATAATTTGAGATAATTATTACTCCCTTAGTTTTAAAAGAGTGTTTCTATTTTCTTTTTAGTTTGTTTAAAAAAGAATGACTCATTTTTTTTTTTTTTGCAACACTTTAACTTTAATTTTTCACGTGACATGTTTAAGACCACAAGATTAAAGGACATTTTGGTACATTTGACATAACTTTAATTTAGAACCATAAGATTAAAAAGTCTTATTTCTTTTCTTAAATTTCGTTTGAAGTCAAACTAGGTCATCCTTTTTAAAACGGAGGAAGTATTAAAGATATTATAGATAGTTTAAGCGAAATAAAATTACTTCAAGGAATAATTTGACTAAATTATCTTTTGATCTCAAATTAATATATTGCTATTTATTTTCACATTTAGGGATTGTTTGATTGCTGGTTAGAGTTATGCAGGGTTTAGTTATGCACGTTTAGCTATGTTGGGCTTAATTATGCGGATATTAACTATATAGATATTAATTATATAGATATTATTTAGTTACGTGAAATTACAATACATGAATGCTTAACTATTGAATATTAAACTTGTTGTAAATTATTAATATATAAATTATTAATATATATTATTTATAAAATAATAATACATGCTAATAAAATGTGAAATATATTGAATAATATATAATGTTAATATTTGATTAAGCATATGTACCGTTAAAAAATATATAATCAATTTCTAATATTTAAAAAATATTTATATTTTGCATAAATCAATCAAAATGATAAATATATAAAATAAAATAAAAATTATATATAATAAAAAATAAAAATAACACATGTTCGTAGGAAACAATAAAATTACCAATAAAAAATAATAAAAGAAATTAAAAGAAAGGAAAATGTCTAAATATAAAATAAAATAAAATAAACAATAATTATATTATAATTTTACCTCTAACTCTTTGTCTATGAAGAATCTGTTAAAAACTTAGTATTCCTGATTAAGAAAATGTTAACATTGATTAACTTTAAAGACCAATTAACGTATGTATATAAATTATTAAAAGTTAAATGCACTAAGTCATGTAATAAAAAGATTAAAATCGCAACAATAAGTCAAAATATCTTACGGATAAAAATTGTCATTCACTATTTTAAACAAGTAACAAAATCAATAAGCAGGTTCTGTGACTTGTTGAATTACATTGAAGAATGTATTTTAACATCTGTATGAACTATAAATTTCAAATAAGCTACTAATCAATTAAAGAACGATTAATTTATTCATCCACAAAACTCGATTCAAATCCGTTTAGGTTTCTAATTGATCATCTCGAGAAAACTCTTGGCTTTCTCAATAAAACTTGAGAGTTAACAAGGCTGTAAGACGCAATTGAAAGGCTCTAATGTCATCAAATTGATATCCCCAAAACAGAAATCCACCGAACATTGCGATTATAGTCGGTAGAGTTTCAAACAACTTGCAGAAAACATGATCAGGATGAACATTGAATGTATCTTCCAAAAGAGAAAATACGAATAAAATGGACTATATATTGTCAAATACCCAGTAATCCAAAACCATCCATATCTATTATCCTATCAAATACGACTAACCTAAAGAACAAAGAAAAAAACAGAATTGCAAAAGAGGCTTTAGCAATCTAAGCAACGACAAAGCTAGGCATTCTAAGCCCTTTCTCCCCTAATCCTTCTGGCAAGCTGAATGTCCTTGGGCATGATTGTGACACGCTTGGCGTGAATGGCACACAGATTTGTATCTTCAAAAAGCCCAACAAGGTAAGCCTCAGCTGCCTCTTGCAAGGCCAACACAGCATGGCTCTGGAAACGCAAATCAGTCTTGAAGTCTTGAGCAATTTCACGAACAAGCCTCTGGAATGGCAACTTCCTGATCAAAAGCTCAGTACTCTTCTGGTACTTGCGGATTTCACGAAGAGCAACGGTTCCAGGCCTGTATCTGTGAGGCTTCTTGACTCCTCCAGTTGTTGGGGCAGATTTCCTAGCGGCCTTGGTGGCAAGTTGCTTCCTTGGAGCCTTTCCTCCAGTAGATTTACGGGCAGTTTGCTTCGTACGAGCCATCTGACTGTCTGCACAAAATAAGTATCATCGGTTAATCACAAGAAATACACGAATTTGAGCATAAGAAACTAAATCTCGAAAACTAGGGTTCATATACTCTAGATTTGGATCAACATAGAGTACATCTCGTCCTAATTTCAGATCTTAGAAGAACAAAAAAATAGAAAAAACCCCAATTATGCGAAACTAATCCAAAGAATCCCCAAATCAAAACCCTAAGATTTCAAACTTCAAAAAATAAAAACAAATTTTCACAATTGAAACGAAGAAATCATGATTGAAATTCAAAATTAAACGAATTTTGAAGAACAAAGAAGAGAAACAAGAACTCGAACCTTAAATTTGCTTGAAGTTGAAGGCTTCTAAAAAAAAGCTTGAAAATTCTGAGAGATGAAGAAGTACTTTTGGTGTTCTGAATAAACGTGGATTATGATGAATTGTGTTGATGCTATTTATAGAACGTGTGAAAGACGGGGTTGGTTAGGATTTCTTTTATCGTGTGTGTTTTTTAGAAGTACGGTTCAACGGTTGATAGTAGCTCTTTTTGTGTTTTCTGAGTATCAAATAGACGGTTGAGATCTCGAGTTTCTTTTCTGACACGATCCGCGAGGACTTGTACTCGCTCTCTGATTGGTTCTTATTGTGTCACAGGGATTGAAGGTTCATTAAGTCGGTAAATTTCCTCATTGCCTTTTACAAACATCCGGATCCGGACCCTTTGGAGTATCGGGTTCTACAGCATTATTATTTTTATGATTAATTAATAATTTAGTTTGTCTTGAATATTACATAATTAATCTAGGTAACTCTAGCTAATTTGACATGAATTAATAATCATGCAGATGGAGAAAATTTCACTCATAAAGAGTATTTGAATGGATTATGGATTCATTCAATTGATTGTATACTTCTAAATAAGGTGTTTACCGTTTGGTTAAAAATTGATCTCAATCGAATTCAATTGATTAAATAAATTGATTTTATTAGAATTTGATTTGGTTCGGTTATTTTTGAATATCAATAGTATTTAATTTGGTTATGATTTTATTCAAAAAAAAAAATCTAAGTAATAACCGAATTGAACGGATAAATTATATACATATAATTTATTATTATACATACATAATTTATTAATTTTATAATCAACTTAAAGGTATTGTATATGTTCTCATCAAAATTTATTTATAATTTACTTGTAAAATGAAAAATGTCGAAGATGATAATATTTATCTTATTGATTTCATGTATATGAGTGTCTATGATTATTATTCGTGAGACTGAAAATGTCACTATATATCTCTTCATTCTAGACAAAAATAATGAATTTTGAAGCTTTATTCATCGTAAACTTAATGATCAAAAGTTATGCAATGTCAGTCATTCTAACATTTTTTTGTTTTAAATGGATTATTGTCACCTTTTCACGTGTTTGAATGAATTGTTTCTTTTATTTTTGAGAAAAGGGACAGATTTACCCCCGAATTTTAATAAATGGTACGTATATGTCCTCCGTTATATTTTTCCTACACATGTACCCCTACCGTCCGATTATAGGTACAAATATAACCCTCTCACTAATGGATTCCTATTTTTTTACACGTCTCATAATCCTATTACACTTCTCGTTTAACCCTTTTTTTAACCCATAACCCAACAAACCTTTTTTTGAAGCAGACTTCATAGGAGCAGCGTGAAGAAGAAAGAGAAGCAATTTGGGTGTTTAGATTAGGGTGTGTATTGAGTGGGTTATGTGTTATGAGGCGGATAGTTAAATTATGAGTTTAAAAAAAGGGTCAAACGGGTAGTTTAATAGGATTATGACATGTGTAAAAAAATAGAGGGCCGTTAGTGAGATGATTATATTTGTACCTATAATTGGACGATAGGGGTATATGTGTACGGAAAGTATAATGGAAGGCATATACGTACCATTTATTAAAGTTCGGGGGTAAATCCACCCCTTTTTCCTTTATTTTTTTCTATGGTTAATAACAAAATAACTAAATCAAATCGAACTGAAATCGATAACAAATAAACAATAAATATATATATTATATTTGGTTTGATTTAATTTTAATAATTAAAATTAATAAAATTAATTTAATTTTGATCAATAACTAATCTAATTAACCCCTGAACACCCCTACTCCTAAACATATGATTCATTCATTAGTCTTGATGTGTGAGATTCATATGAGAGTATAAAAGATAATCCTGACACGATTAATCGATTATGCATGTATATACAAATTTAAGATGATTTGAAATGGCAGAAGACAATTCAAATATATCATATGATTTGTTTTGCAGGTCAACAACGGTTACATTTATGGACGATACCACTTGAATGTTACATTACGTGTATACTGTATCTTGAAAACAATTCAAAGTTAAATGTTCAATTAGTGATTCATTGAATCCTACAAATCGTGTTAGTTTGTCTACATTTACACGTCTATAAGATGTATGTTGTATAGATGAGGATAATAAGGTGGATGTATGGTCATAATGGGAAAGATAATATTACAAAAAAAAAATTGTAATAAGGTGGGAGTGACGTTTGTGATGAACAAAATGAGGAAAGTGAGAGTGAGATGATTTAGACATGTGAAGAAGAGATGCATAGACACTCTAGTGTGAGAGGTTGATTATAAGTGTATGAGGAGAGACAGAGGTAGATCGAAGAAGTATTTGAGATAGGTGAAAAGACGTAATATGATCGAAGTTCAAGTTATCATGGACATGACCTTAAATAGGATGATATAGAGGACACGTATCAGGGAAGAATGTTAGTAGGTAGTGTAGTGTTGTCTTACTTAGAGTGATTGATGTTTGATATTGTATTAGTTATATTATTGTAGTTAAATCTATGTTGGTATGTTAGTCAGCTTCGATTATTGTACTATTTTATTGTTACTTTCTATATTTTCTTCATTGTCTCAGTTTTTTTTTTACATGAATTTATTGCATTATTTGAGCCGATTATCTTTCAAAAACAATATCTATATCTTTACGAGACAGTGATAAAATTTATATATATTCTATCATCCGCAAACTCTAATAATGAAATTTCACTAGGTATATTATTACCGTTGAATCCTACAAATAGTGCTTGAAAATGGATTAATTGATAATTAAAAATGATAAATAATAATGAATTTGACAAATTTACCGTTGGACTTGCTAAAATTGCTCTTGAATTTTGAAAAGCGTGGTCATTATTCTGATAAATAGTAGTGCTGTATTCTCCAAATCTAGAATCTTTACCATTAATATATATATATGCATCTATCCTCTTTTAAGCTCAAATTAAGTAATTCCTAAGACTTAAATCATCTCAAATAGAATTTGAATTTTCACTTCCACACAACTTCATTTTCAACCCTTCTCAAATCATCAATTATAATGTCAAAACTTCATAACAATCTCATGATATTGAAACAAATCTTAAAAATATTATTTATTTTTTAAATTGTTTGCATCAATATTTTCATAATTAAAAGGGCGTTATATTGATTAAAAATGACAATTTTACCTATGATAGAGATAATGAGAATATAAAAAAATGATATATAATTATATATATATATATATATATATATATATATATATATATATATATATATATGAGGAATTCTAATACGTCATTTCGTGAGTAGTGTCATAATGGTATAGTGGTGATAGTAACAACAACTTTCAACTTGTGTTTTTGAAAGTGAGAACAAATAATTGTTACAATAATGATTGAGAAAAATGAAGCCGACACAATTTAACAAATTTTATGAGCGTATTTGGATCATTTCAGACAGTTTAACGATAAATATATATGTTTTTATTGAATAAAAGGACACGTGTTAAAAATTATTTGTCGTTTATAATAAGTACGTCGTATTTGAACAAATTCAAAAGGGACAAACATATATTTAACCTCAATTACTAATGATTTCATATTCAAGCCATTTCACAATATTTTTTTTCCCTTATTTTTTTTATGATAGTAAAAAAAAGAACACAAACAACTACAATTTGGTGCATAATTATCATTAGTAGTCATACTTTTCTTAATAATGATGTATAGCTAATGGCTTGGGTGATTACATTTATTGTTCTGTCGCTCAAATTTTTTGTATTTGTTCACTTAAGTTTAATATACATATTAGCTCAATTTTATTGATTGTTCAATTCCATTAGATATTATTTACTGCTCAAACCTAATTGTAAAACATATAATTTTTTTAGGGTATGCATTGGGTGTGTATCGTTGTGATACATGTATATATCACTCATATACACTATTGGATGTATATAACATTTCGTTTTAACTATATTTCGTTGACCACATCATTATTGACTTTAGAGACATATTTTTATGTACACTTTTGACAGTACATCTTTTTTAAACTTTATTTCAATAAATATATTACTATTAACTGTTAATATCAACATATGACTCAATTAAGGCAAAATATAAAGATACATATATCGATAGTTGAATTTGTAAATAAATATATGAAATGCCTGTATGCATCACTATATTCACCACATCTGATCGATTGTATTTTGTATGCATTCATTAATATATTCCCGGTTATATAAAGCAACAATAAGTGGTTAAGAGAAAATTCGCAATATTATTACTGTTAGTTATGGTTTCAAAGATACAGGAACATATGTATGTTTTAAACTCATGAGTACAAGTTGATTGTTGATAGAGTTACGTTGGACAACTTTAATTGTTCATCTTTAATTTTGTATTTTTTTTTTAAAAAAAAGAACATCAAATTTCCTCAAATTTAAAATATGAATTCACCGTGATAAATTCAATCTTCTAAAAGAACACCTATTTATCACTAATATCCTCATATCTAAAAACTTAACTTCAAATTTTAGGATTTCAAAGTTTCTCTTTGCCAATTGATGAGTTTCCTTTTCAAGTTTCTCATAGAACAGTTCTAATCTTTTATATCACAATTCCAAGTTCATATTCCAATTCTGGAATCTCAATTTCATCTATTTCCTTCCATTGGGCTATTCCCAGATCTTTCTAAAAAAACAGAAAAAATCATTTTTAACAATAACAAAAAATGACATAAACAAACTCAAAAGACATCGAAAAAATCTACTTGATATGAAATTTTTGACCAAAAATAAAAATGAGTGATAAAGTATGACAGATATAGACATAATCCAAACTTGAAATAAAAAGCATGCTTGTATTTATCCTTATTCTAAAAATATAATACATATTACGATACTGATAAACAATAGCTATGTATATTGATACTCATGTTTGCTTTTTTTAATCATTATTTTTTTCTTTATTAATGTATTTGTTATTAAACTAAAAATATAATACATATTGTGATTTTGATAAATAACAGCTATGTATATTGATTTCTAAGACCCAAAGCCAGATTTTTATTAGGAATGTATAAGACACAAAATTTAAAAATAAAAATATACGAGACACAAAATCATTTTTATTAGAATTTTTTTCCACTTATAAAATACTTAACTAATTTTATAATATTTACGAGTATTTCAACATAAAATGCTGCTCGACAAACACATTTTTCCTTTTTTTTTCTTTTCTAGAAACCTTCTTCTCCATATCTCTTGTTATTTGCTCATATTATTAAAATATTTTTCTTAAATTATTTCTTAATTTATACAATTAAGATAGATTTCTTCAAAACTTTTTTTATATATATATATATATATATATATATATATATATATAAATATTACAATTTTTAAAAAGGTTCTCTATTGTTAATTTTGATATGCCATATAAAACATGTATTAAAAAAAGTAAAAATAATAAATTAGTAATTATGATTTTTTTTCTTCAAAAATAATAGGATAAGTAGAATATCATTTTGAAAAAGAAGAGAAAAGAAGGATGATAAATTAGCGAAAAAAACCCAGTCACACCTTTCCCCTTACTAGTGCACATCGACGACCAACGAAGCAGACAGCCGGAGCTATGGTACTGCACTGCTGCTTCACCGGAACTACCCTCCATTCCCTCAAACTTGCTGCAATTCCTTACTTCTCCAGAACCCTAACCTCTCGTCTAACGCCCTACTGTCCAAGATCTCTGTTCCCTCTTGCCGTTAGATCCCTTTCTGCCGCCGCCGTCGTCCAAACTGCCGCCACCTCCACAGACGAGTATCAAGGTAATCTATATTGACGTTTTTTTAAAGTTTAGTTTTGTTTTATTAATATACTAAATTTTGCGGCGGTGAATATAGTAGTGAAGCCTCAATGGAAAGCTGCAATTGATTTCAAGTGGATAAGAGATAATAAGGAGTCAGTTGCGGTTAATATTAAGAATAGGAACTCCAATGCTAATCTGGAGCTTGTTCTTCAGCTCTACGAGAAGTTGCTCAATGTTCAGAAGGTCAATTTTCTATCTCACTTATTCACTCTTTTGAAGATAAAGTCAGAACCTTTCCATATTTTGTATCTATCTTCAAAATTCATAATTTAGTTAGTTCAATTGAAAATATAATTTTAGTCAAACTTTTAGCCAAAGGATTCTGAGCATTAGCTAATGCATCTCTGTACGATCTTCGCGAACAATTAACATTTTACGGACATATACCCATACTATAATGGAATTAATGGAAAATGTAATTCAGAAGAGTCTACCATATTATCTGTTTGAAAACCTTCACTAGGAGTATGATCATTTCTCTTTTGATTCTGTTATGAATGGGCCGAGACCAGTTATAGCAAAGCAGCTCAATACCATATTAAGGGGTTGTGTTTGGGATCCAGGTTAATAAATAGCACATTCAAGGGAAAATAGGTTTATGAAAATTGTTAAGAAAAGAATCTGATTCCTCTCATCTCCTTTCTTAGTCTAAGCTTCTCATCCCCTTCTATCTATCTCTGGAATTTCTGATCTTCTTCCCCTTTGATTAACATTCTCAGTTTCGTTTTAAGGATCGTTAGCTGTTACTTGCTTGTTGTTTCCATTTCTCAATTGTATTTTGTGTTCTCAGTGATTATAATATATATCCTTGTGCTGTGGTAACTTGAGTTGTTACATTGGTGCTTTCATTGTTCATACTCCATTAAGAGGATTAATGACAAATAGAATATAAATGGAAGAGATTGTGTAATACTTTTGATCCTCCAACTCAAAAGCATATTACCGTGCCAAGCATTTAACCTTTTGATGACTTTAGCCACCATACTCTTAAAGTAACTACGTCTTTCTGCACCAATATAAGTAGGACATCCAAGGTAAGTAAACGAGAAGCATTTATCTAGAAAACCAGTGCAAGATCTTAATCTGTTAATTTTATAAGCACATGTTTTAGGAGCAGTGAGGAAAAGACTCCTATCCTTGATACATTATTCCTTCCCTTCTGTTTTTCAACTTCCTTGATATTTTCCCTTTCCAAGATTTGACACTATTTAACGTAGTGTCGGATTTTTCGGCAGTGTTTGCAATATTTGGGAACACCCTCATATTCCGATTTTTGCACATAACCTTTAAGAGGAGCATCATCGCATTCAAGTCCAACCCAAACACTTTCCAGAAGTGGTTTAAGTATTTAACGTAGTGGCAACATCCTGAGTAGGAGGAGTTCCAGCAGAGTTCAATAATTGTTTATATAATGCCAAGTATGTAACTGAAAGGGCAAACCTGGTAGAAGAAATCATGCTGGAGCTATTGGTAGATCTTCTTCCAGCGGCGGCTCAAGCATATTAGTGGCCCAAAGCAAAAATCAAACGGGGCCTTATACTTGAATTGTTAATAAATTTTATATTATTAACTTCTTCTAGTTTTCAATTGATGATATAACAATTCTTATTTTGAATTATTTTTCATGAGATATAGTACTCCAAATATGTCAAATTTCTTCTAATATTTCCTTCATTTTTCATGAAAAGTTAACTTTTTCTACAAATAGTATTCAATATTTGTTAACAAAAAATAACTTATAACCTATTATTATTAAAAATGAGGCCCCTTAAATTTGGGGGCCTAAGGCACATTTTTTTTTTTTGTATAACACTGTCGAGGGGTAGCCACCCCTGTCTTCTTCTGGTTTGAAGTCAGGAGGCCATTTTTGTAACCCCATTTGTGCCTCATCGATCTCAGTTATGCACTTAAACCAAAAACTGATTTGAAGTCCTCTTCAATTGTCAGGTCAATGAAAACATTGTAGTTGTCAAAAACACCAATTTTTGCAGAACCCTTAATTTTAATCTTCTCCTTAAATTGGGATCTGATTTTGTCAATTCGGGGTCGGGTTTTGTAGAATCTACCCACAATCGTGTATCGACACTCATCAGCCATTACTCCATAATACTCAGAAACTTTGAAGATCACAGCCAGCATTCCATTATGGGCGGAGTGTCGAGCTTGGATCTTTTTCCTTTCCTGTCGAATTGAAGTCGAAGGATGAGTAGGATTTGTTGTTGGAGCAGTAATTGTACTAGCATATGATGGTTTCTCTGAGATTCTTCTGTCATAGCATTTACCCCTCGAAGAAGGTGATTCCCTCCTTGCGGACGCACCGGAAGATGGCCTCCCGGAGGCTCCATCAAAGGTGGACCTTGTTAGGACGCGCTTCTATTAGCCGTGAATGAACGCTAGAAAAGAGGAGTGAGAAGAGAGGATTGATTGGATATGTTATGCAATGAAGTCCAATAGATGTGATCTGTAAAGCTACATGTCTAGGAAAGGTGTTACAGAGCTACTTCTTGCAAATTGCATTTATATTCCAGATATGACCCTGTACTCTGTGAAGATTCCTTCCTTTTGTCATCTTTCCCTCTCCTTTGCATTATAGGATAATGATACATGACAAAAGGAGCAGGATTTCTGCTCATTACCATTGTCTTGATTATTTCAAAGTTTTTAGTACTTTGTGTTGCATTCTTAGAGCTTCGGTTTGTTCATAGAAGTAACACATTCACATTCTTGAATGATTTTTTGTAGAACTGGTTGTTCTCAATATTAGCTAATTGTTACTCACAGATAACAGGAGGTTGAAAAGTTACGAGCAGAGAGAAATGCAGTTGCAAACAAGATGAAAGGAAAACTAGAACCCTCAGAACGCCAGAAGCTCATTGAAGAAGGTTCATTTCTTATTTTATGTCCACCTTGAAGTTTTTGGTGGCTAGGTTATTCATTGTGTGAATTGTATTTTTCATCAGGAAAGAATCTGAAGGAAGAACTTGTTACTTTGGAAGAAGACCTGCTAAAACTTACAGATGAGCTGCAGCAAGAAGCACAATCCATACCTAATATGACACACCCTGATGTTCCATTAGGAGGGGAAGCTTCTTCAACAGTCAGGAAAATGGTACTTTTGATTTGATATACACAGGTGTGCAGACCACATTGTTTTGGTCTTTCTCAAGCCTCATTTACATTCCTTGTATTTCAGGTTGGTAAGCCTGCTGAGTTTAGCTTTGCTGTTAAGGACCACGTCCAGCTGGGAAAAGAGCTAGATCTGTTTGATTTTGATGCTGCAGCTGAGGTATTCTTTCTCACCCAAGGTATTTGGTTTGTAACCTAGAACTAACTTAGTGGCTGTATATATCATCAATACAATCCATTTGTTTTGAGAAAAAAACCAGTTACTTCCTCACCATGTTACCCTTTGCATACTGGACCATGTTCTTCCCAAACTCTTTCTGCTATTGAGTTATCAAACCTAATGTTATAGCTGCCATTGGCTTTCATACAGTTATGCCAAGCTGGTAGTAAAGTGTGTTTGCTGGTTGAACGTTGGTCTTCCACTACTTCTTTTTTAGCAGAGTGCTTGCATCCAAAGATCGTTGGACATGATTAAGTTTGTATACCACATAGGCAAATTGACCTGCTACCACTGCTTTACTTTCAGAAGATGAGTTGGTTACAGGAAATCTTGATTTAGCTTGCTTATGGTTAAGTTAAATTTGCTTTTCAGGTCAGTGGGTCGAAATTCTATTACTTGAAGAATGAAGCAGTTATTTTAGAGATGGGTCTTGTAAACTGGGCAGTTTCTGAGGCCATGAAAAGAGGTTTTACACCTCTGACAACTCCTGAGATTGTACGGTCATCTGTGGTGGAAAAATGCGGATTTCAACCCCGTGGAACAAACACTCAGGTTTGTCTTTCACTAATGTTGATGCCATTTGGATGATTTTGTCCACAATCTGTGATGTGTCCTTTTCATCTTCTGTCTGTGAACGTAGCCATTGTGTCTGTAGATAGGTGGTATCACTTTGCTTGAAAATCAGATTGAGAGATAACCACAAGAGCCAATTTATGGTTATCTTGTATCTTCTTTAAAGAGCATAATTCTTCTCTCTTTCTTGAACTGATTTTTGATGGTGACGCGAAGTTTTTACTAGAACCAAGTCTTCAGCTACCAAGGTAACCCTGATTTTACTGTAAGAAGAGTTAAATGACCTTGTCATTGTTATTTGAAGCTAGAGACTTATTCTCCTCCATAATTTGGGTTTTCAACTTCATATGCAGATTTATTAATTGATAATAGAGCAAGCTCTTTACATGAATCATATTCATATTATGAACCTCTTGCAACATGTTAGTCTTTAGTTAAATGTATAACTAATGTATATTTACTTTTCTTTTTCATTCTTGGTTATGTTTGTCACTATTCTAGGTAGGCTTTGTGATTTTTTCACTTTATTTTTTGGGCGGGGCAAGGAGAAGCTGAAGCGATATCATTCACTGAAATGAATTGTTTAAATTGATTTAGCTGATGAGTGGTATTTTACTAAATGACTGGTAGGTGTACTCCATCGAAAATAGTGATCAGTGCCTGATTGGCACTGCTGAGATTCCAGTAGGCGGAATACATATGGACTCCATTCTGTCTGAGTCTTCATTACCATTGAAATATGTGGCGTTCTCGCATTGCTTCCGGACGGAGGCTGGTGCTGCAGGAGCTGCAACTAGGTTACTTGTGATTTCTTATCTTCCTGTCTTCCTTTTTAAAAAATATTTTCTTTCTTCACATAATATATGATGACATATGCTATAAAAAGATAATACATATCCATGTTTTGCAACTTCCATACTTAAACTACGGGGTGTTGTATTACCCCCTAAACTACTTTGTTTCCAATTTAAAACCCGCCTGGAATGCCAAGTGGCATGGAAGAGTGACTTTACTCTCTTCGTAACATGTGAGAACACAAATTAGGCAAAAAACAGCAGCCACGTTGCATTTTTCCTCCACTTTTCGTATTAATTAGTCTTATTCCTCATTTGTTTCTTTTTTGTATTCAATTTTCTTGATTTCTTTTTTCTTAAACTGAAATGTGTAGGGCGCGAGAAATGCACACATTAACTTAGTTTCATTCAAGAGGTTTTTTCGGAGGAAACATTGTAGTACATGGGGTAATAATGACATCCAACAATAAGTATAGAAGTTGCTAAATATTGAATAGTTCAGGTTTTATTAATTTATTATCTCATATATAAATTCCATTAGCCCACTAAATGTATTATTTACTTTAATATCTGGTTGTTCTGTGACCTTTTGTGCTTCAAGTTTCTAGTTTCATTACCTAGTGTCCATCAGAAATGGAAAGTCTGCTGAAAGTTTTATATGTGAGCACATGCAGAGTCATACATATATTTTTTTTCTGCATCAAGAAATTAATTACAGTGATTGGCTGCAGGGGACTTTATCGAGTTCACCAGTTCAGCAAGGTGGAAATGTTCATACTCTGCCGACCTGATGAAAGCGATTCATACCATAAAGAACTCATTGAAATTGAAGAAGAGCTCTTCTCATCGCTTGGATTTCATTTCAAGTGCGAATCTTAATTTCATATATACGAGGACCAATTTATGCATGTTTAGTTAATGGTTGATCAGTTTTTTGCACCAAACATACAGTTGTTTTTCTTTCTCCATTTCTTATAAGCAAAGCATACTGTGTGCAGGACACTGGACATGGCATCTGAGGATCTAGGTGCACCAGCATATCGTAAATTTGATGTGGAGGCCTGGATGCCAGGATTGGGCCGTTATGGTGAGGTAGGCAATGACACCAAGTCTATTTTTTTTTCCAGATGTACAATTGTCACATATTTAACGTGGAGCTGCTCTGTCCATAATTTCTGCAACTATTGGATCATTTGGATGAGCGGTTGAACAAAGCTAGAACAACTGAATCACTGCTCTACCTTAACTTGATTCTTTATTTTCTTTTAACAATATTATAATCTGCTATGTTCTTTGTTCAACAGATATCAAGTGCATCAAATTGTACAGATTATCAAAGCCGGCGGCTGGGAATAAGATATCGCCCCGAATCATCATTATCAGCAAGTCCTAAAAAGGGCAAAAATGCAGCTCCGACACAGTTCATTCACACACTAAATGCTACAGCCTGTGCAGTTCCTCGAATGATAGTTTCCTTGCTTGAGAATTTCCAGCAAGAAGATGGCTCAGTTATTATACCAGAGCCACTGAGACCATTCATGGGTGGGCTTCAGATTATTAAACCAAAACATATACAGAACTGAAACAGGAAGCACATTTCATATTAGATTCTGTATCTTTCATCATACTTTTTTCCCATCGTCTTTTTCAGTAGTTTTCATGTTCCATTCGGCAGTAGATTGGACAGACGTTAAGATGAGTTTAAGTTTTATAAAAGTTGAATATTTATCGTCATTGGAATTCACTGTTTGCTTTGAGGTTATGGAATTCTGACAGAATGTGTTTGTTTATATATCATTTTCTACTTAGATACTAGACTTGTTTACAAAAGGATTTGAACCCATGCGCGTCTATTTTTTCAGTAAAGATTTATAGCATGTTTTGTCAAGCTTTTGGGGGTCAAAAATACTTGTTTTTAAAAAGTGAGGTGTTTGGCCAAACTTTTGAAAGAAAGTAAGTATTTATGGGAGTATAGAAAGTTGTTTTTCATAAGTAGAAAAAATATAGCTTTTTCCTAAATGCACTTCTGGAAAAAATACATTTTAGGTTGTGAGTCCTGCTGTATTCAATACTTGTCTTCGACCCCTTATGCTCTTCTAATGAACTGTTGATTAAAGCATGAGTTATCTTGAAAGATAATCCGTGGACAATAATAATCCTGTTGGGGGACAAATACGTATAAGGTTCTACATACACAACATACCAACATATATTAATGTGACTGAAAGATTTTATTGTAAATACAGTTCAAACTAAACAGTTTCCTATCCCCTCTTGTGGGTAAAAAAATAATTCTCAAACCTCTCAGTTACTAATCTGCCAGTAATCATATTTATCTCTGTTGTGCGCGGTGCATTCATAGTGCAAAAACTGCATCTTCCACCTTTCTACAACTTGAGTTTGGTAACATCAATTTTCCTGGGAGGATAAGTATATGCCTCATAGTTTATTACTTGTCCCAAACTGCTTAATTTTGTAACAGTAGTAATCAAATCAACCTGAAATTAGACAGATTGGCTGTTAAGGTTTAGCATTATGCATGAATTATTTTAACATTTTATAACCAATAATGAGTGACTGACTAATCATGTGGACGGAAACCAAAGGGAAAGAGAGAGAACGGAGAGGAAGCAATGGCACGTCTTTGTGCAAATATTCCAGGAAGTTAGTAGCTCTAATATGAGTTGTTGAGCTGTAATGATGGTGGTGCATTCACACAAATAGATAGCCTCTTATTATTTATCCTCAATGAGTTTATCCATAGATATTGCGAAGGTCTTTTATAAGTTTTAAGTAGGGAGAATATACTAGCCTCATAATCAGTTCGAGACACTGTTTCCCTGCTCCTTTGGTACTTCTGAATCCAAGGAAGAACTTCTGGATCACTGGCGAGTAAGGCCTCTGTTGCAGCTTGATCAGGACCCAAGAATGCAGACATTACTGCTAACTGCACAGAAATTGAAAACTATAGTTACTTACTCTTACACATTCACTATAAATCATATATTATTATAACGGGAAGAGAAAACATTACCAATTGATCTTGTTGGTAGATGCAAAACTACTTATTGACAACTGACAAAAGACATGCATAGAAAATATAATGCATTTGTCATTCCTCCTATCTTTTCCCATTTCTAGTTTTTACATGGAAGTGATACTACTTGAAAGAATTGTTAAAGGAATCCCAACTATTTATTCTACAAAAGGAGATGTTACCATAACTAGGTCCAAAATGTACAAATATGTTGTCCCAATAGTAACTACTCTTTCACCTGACGAGGGCCCAAGCCAACAGCTTTGAACTTGTCTTTCATTTCCTGCACACTTGCTTTATCCCACTGAGGCACCCTTCCCTCTGGATCAGGCTCCTGGGCATCTGACCTTCCGAATATCCTATCAAATTGGCCCCACTGTGACCAGAGAATAATACACAATCAATCTTCAGCGATGACTTCCTTTTTTGGAGATATATAACCTGAAGCAACTACTTAATTGAATAACCATACAGGTACTAAATGATCGACATCTCTCTTCATTTTGCTCAGTGTTTTACAAGTGAAGTTTTACAAGTTACTATATATAATTGACCTTTTTATTGTAACTTTAAGAATCAGAAACTGAAGTTATATTATATTGTACTGTGCATTATTCAGATGTGGAAAGAACATACATTAGTTTGAGCGCCCTTTTGATTGCCTCTCCTCTACTGTGTTCATGGCCTCTCTCAATCTCACGATATTTTCTGTTATCTTGTTTTATCTTTTCAGAATGGGATCTTCAAGACATTAAGTAATAAAAAGGGGAAATCCATGGAGTTCAAAGATAACAATGTTTCTGCACTAATCAGGGAAATTAAATACATCCAAAGAAAGCTAACCTGTCCATTAGAACCATATGCAGAGTACAACAAAGTCCCCTTCTCTACATTACCACCACATTTGCTAATTGCAGAAGCGATAAAAGTCGATTTGACTGCACTTTGTGCTGCATCAAGCAAAAGAAACGCAAGTGACAAAATTTGCCAGCTAGGTGATAAAATTAACTGAGGGAATTATGACATTCAAAAGAATCTATCTAGGTGTATTATATTCATTAGTTTTTCTTATCAGTGCAATATTAGCTTGGGACTATATGTGGACACTAAATAACGCTATACTTGGAAATGCAGCAGAAAACAGGTAGGATAGAAGAGATTATAGAAGATAACAGTCAACGCTAGATTTCGGTAATTGTTACATTTGAGAGGCTGCTTGTAAGTGGGTAGATGAGTAAATCCATCAGACCACCTTCCATCAATTTTATAAATTAAGCAAGAACATGAATTTGTTGGTAAAACTCCTCTATGGTGTATTCATATTAATGATGCTTGTTTAACAGAAGCATAAAGCTAAACATATAACAAAACTAGCATCGATCTAAAATCACTTACCGCCAAATTGGATGAGATCTGCATATGAGATTGGTCCACCTTTAGAATCTGAATCTATAACCTTCTTTGATTCCTCCAACAAATTCAAAGCACCATCAAGCCCCTTATTTTCTGGTCTGCTGATCTCTGAGCTTCACATAGGGAATAAGGGTACAAGAAAGATGAATAGAAGGCAAGGTAATATCGCAAGGTCAATCAACTTTCAGCAAAAAACGAGATCTCATCCTATAACACGACACTTGATGCAGATAGTTAACCAAGCTAATGAACACAGTTCATATATCCATAACATTTCCATCAAGTTTGAATCTATGACAGTAGCAGTCCTGAAACCTAAGAGAGAACTTAAATGCATTTGGATTGAATAAAACATGACCAGACAATGGCGATAGCAGGATTTTCATTGAGGGATTCATAAAGTAAAAAAAAGAGACGCGCGAAATTCAACATCTAGTATACATATATAAAAAAAATTTGGCGAAGGGTATTCGATGAACCCCCTTCTAGAGACGGATTCATGATTTCTACTTTATGCATTCCTACAACGACCTCAAGTTAAAACTCAATAAGAACTGTTTTAACAGTCAAATGTTTATGGATATTTAATAGAATTCTTAATATATATACAAGGTGTGAGCAAAACCTACTGGGTTTACATGAACCCATAATTAGGCCTCTACATCCGCCCCTACCCCCTTCCGCCCCCTAGCTCCGCCACTGTGACCAGAGTCTTTTTTATCCAGTTTCAACTTAAGAAAACAGGAGATACAAAAATGGTACATCTGACTTCATGGGAGTATAACACTTAATCCAAGGCAATAGGTTGATGAAAAGAAAGTACCTGAAACGTATGGATCCATTGGGACCCCCGGTTTTTGTTGCCTGCAAAATATTCCTCAATTACACAAGTCTTTTACTTTTCTCAGTCAAGATAAAGGAGATCATGGTCTCTGACCTTATCATATGTTATGGCATCGTTAAGTGCTAAAGTTAGTAAGGATGGAATTATATCCGGATTTGCCTGGAAGAGAACAAAGACAAATAAGGTATAGAAAACTTTTAGAATTTGTATGTTCAACTTGAGTAATTAGCATCTCTTATTAAAGATTTACCTTTATAGCATCATAAAGAGTCAGTTTGATCTTTGCTGTAAATAAAGAAAAAAGGAACCTCAGTTCACTAAAATGAAGCATGCTAGATTTGCTTGTGAGAAGAAAATGAAGACTTTGCCAAGCTTACATTGAAAATCTGATCGCTGTCGGCGTTGTATCAAATCAGCAGCATTAGCTACTTCGATGAATGCACTGGATCTTGCTATCAAGTCCTAACAGAAATTACAGCTGAAAGTAATCATCACCTTAACACTCTTATATTGTTAGATGAGATAACAGTCCACAATGTAAATTTGTAAAATTTATAACTGCATATACATTTGACCACAATATAAATCTGTATAATTTATATCTACATATTCATTTGAATAGTTTTTCCAATACTTGGTCCACAATAACTTTATTTCTAGTTGTACATTTTCCATCTATCTTACTTAGACTACTTTGAGTTTATCTGCATGTAAGCACTTTCTTTTTTCTTCCAAAAGATAACTTATACTAAAATGATGAGTTCAAAAAAAAAAGGTGCTGGAGAAGTTTGTGCCGCCTCGAATTCTAAAAATAGAGAAGAAACTAGTATAGTTTACCTTCAGTCAGAGAAAGAAAGTGCAGACATATATTACCTGTCAGTACTAATAGTTACTCACTCCGTCCTAATTTATATGATGTAGTTTGAATTCTGTTGGAGGGTTGAGAGAGCGAATGACCTTAGAGCCTTTGACAGTAATCATGTGTTACATAATTTGGATCTTTGATAGGATGTATATAAGCACAGAACCTAGATAGTAGTGAACATTATTTTTCAGCACTAAGTTGGTTTTTAATTGGAAATTAGACATTTTTACTCACTGTTAGACACAACGTACGTGCTCACAATGCATATTGGATTGCACTACATGACAACATGTTGAAGTTCAACTCATTTCTTCTGTGACAGTTAATGTTAACAAGTTAGACACAATTGATGTGTTCAAGAAGGACATTGGATGATCACAATACACTACATTGTTGAAGTTAAACTCATTTCTTTCAACAAAGCAATTCTGCTTAAATGGAAATAAGGGACTCACCATGCCTACTGCTGCTCCAACAGATTGAAGAATATCACGTCTATGAAAGCGATCCTCATTATTAAGCTCTGATCCAAACTTACAACAAATCATACCCTGCATTGCTCACAAACAAAAAAAGAAAATAAAAAACAGTCAATACAACTTTGGAGAAAAAATTAAATTCACTTAGTACAATGGGGGTTGATTTCTTAGATGACCACTCAATTAATAGTTATTACTATCTCAGAAAGTCATCCTTCTTCTTCATTTCAATTTTCTTCAACACAACAACAATAAAAAAACGACTTCCTAAGATAATAACTGTCCGTAGAGTGACCATCTAAGAAATCAACTCATACAATGGGCAACATTCAGCCCAACCTCACAACTCCCCATCCATTCCATCAGAGGCGGAGCCAGGATTTTTCAAAATCTCTAGAAATAGATATTCGAAGGGGTTTCGACATCTACTATTTATACATATAAACTTATTTTAACCATGTATAAATACTATAATTTTCCGTCGAAGGACGAACCCCCTTGTATGAAGGTAGCTCCGCCCCTACATTCCATGACTTGTACTAACAAAATAACTCATAAAGTTATAATCTTTATTATGTTAGTGGCAAGAGAAACAAATGTAAGTGATCATGAATAGAATAGCATGCAAGTAAAGATTTTTAAAAAACCCAATAGCATAAATTTCAAGAAAACATGAAGTAAAGCTCATAGAAGTTCAGCATTCAAAGAAGTAAGAAAATAGACAAAGAAAAAGAAAGAGGAGTACAGGTTGAGGAGGGTGTCTTGAGGCATTGCTAATGGAAGATGGTGAAGGAATCAATGAAACTAAAGAGGGAAGTGTTGAAGCAAAAGAGACCATTCCTTATGTGTTGCTATTAATTTCAAGATTCTGTATGTGCAGCACAGGGGAGAAGAAATTGAAAGATAAAAATGGTTGGAAGAGAGGATAGTGATGAGTGAGTGGGGCCTTCAAAATCTTTACTTGTGTGTTGAAGACAATTGAGTTTGTGTTATCCTATCCAAATAATGCCCTTTTGCTCCCTTGCTGGTATTTGGGCTCCATTTCTTTGTGTGTTGTAAAAGAACAAGTAAAACATCCTTTTTCACTTTATTTGAAAATCAATGTCATGCTATTAAAATTTTAATTCAAACTCAAAGTTAGATTTCAAATTTAAAAATAATGTCTTTTTTAACTTCATCTTCATAATTTCAAATAAAAATACTTTCTTCTTTTCTTTGTAAACATTTTCAAATAAAATAAAAAATATTTAATTTCTATTACCAAACGCCTACTAAAATAAAAACTCTGAAAAACATCAATTTATAGCATATGCTTGGAATTTATTTATTTTTTAACAGCAGCCACCTCTTTTTTTTTCCTGGTCTCTCTCAAATTCACTATTGATATCTTCATCTATCTTTGTTCGTCTTCTCTGCTTGATCTTCAGGTCAGTATTATATATCTTTGCTTTATTTACTTTTCTTTTTTTCTGTGTGGAGTATTTGATTTAATCCTAGGGTTAGAATCTGGTAATTTATGTATTTTCCAATTTGTATTCATGGTAATTGAACCTAACTTCCTGTAGCGTTCTTGCAATATATCGAAGGTATAGGGGTTCAATTTAGTTTGTTGTTATCTTGCATTCAATTGCTTCACATGGAATGTTTTGAGCTCTATGCATTCAATTTGGTTTCGTTGAACAAAGGAAATCCTAATACAATTTTGTTATTCTTTAGTACTAATCCACTAGGCTGGACAATTCATGATGAATCCTTGTAATACAGATTTCGTTGTTGTTGCTATATTGTTGAACCGTTTGACATTGATTAAGCTCATTTATGTATCATTTGTTATTGTTGGTTGATTTGATTTGTTGGAGCTGCACCATCCTAAGCAAATTGTATTATTAGATTTTGGTTGTGAGCGTTCTGTTTGGATAAATTATATTGATTCTTGACGTAATGACATCAGAAACTAGTACATTCTACATAGAAGTTCATTGCTCAATTTTGTATTTTCATGTCAGTCATATTGGTAAATATCAGTTTCAGAGTGCATACAGACCGTTTGTTGTTTGGAAATGCTGAACTTCCGGCTACATTTTGATCTTTATACCGTTCTATAGTAGCATAAAGAGGAAAGAAAAACGTTTTCATTCACTAAATTTTCTTAGCTAAAAGACTGGAATTTTACAATATTGTTACTCTTCTTTGCTTCATGATTCACGACTCTAAGCATTAGTTATATAATATAGTTGTTACAAAATACCAACTTCTTACTACATCTGAATGTTTCTAAAAACACTTCTAATTTTGATAAATAAATTGATATTGAAGCCGTGCAAGTTGCTCAAAAGAGTTTGGTTACTCTGTGTTTTACCTGGCTGAATTTCATTTGTGATTGGTAGATGATTTGGAAAATTTAGGAAATCATATGGCGGATAGGGCTTATGAAAGGCACTCAGCTGACTACTTATGTCTGTGTATGCTAAAAAGGGTATTTCAAGTTTGTATCCTCCAGTTTGTGCAACTTCTATGTTTGTTGAACTTGAGTCTGTGGTTGTGGGTAGCCCTAGGATACATAGAGATTATGAAGAATGAAAAGAAGTGGAGGGGGGACAGAAGGTAGGGTCTATACTCCATTGTTGGGGAATAGAGAGGCCTGACGACTAAGTGAAACATATACCTTAAAGATGACTGAACCTAACACTAAAAGTTTTCAAACAATCCTGCAGCCTCACCTATTCTTCAAAATAAAACTTGCAATTTCTCCATAAGGAGGTGGATAGTTAATACAAGAGCAGCATACTTATATTTTGGATCTTGGAACAAACAGTCAGGAAGACAAATAAAGCAAGCTGGCAAGACCAATTAAAGCATGTTGCTTGTGAACTGTTATAGTCTCGCATTTCTTTTTCTCCTATAAAAATTATTATTTTACTCCTATAAGAAAAACATATTATACTTCAAATAGTCCAAGAAAAGTGGAGTTGTGAGACAATTGATACAGAACCAATGAATGTACATGCTTCATGTGCTGAGTTCATTACCCCAGCCTGTGGAAATGCAATCTGGTTTATAGAAACAGATAAATAGATATTCTAATTTGTTAATATTAGTTGCATCATATTCAATTTGTTGCTGCGGCTTCATATATTGTATTTTGGCCACAAAGTAACACAAAAATTTAAAAGGAAAAAATAAAGACTATAGCTTTGATGGTAAACTGGAGTAATATTTATATTAGCTGCACAAATCTAACTACTAGGTCCTATACATGCGGGGAATACGAGCAATTCGTTAGTGATTTGAGACGGATAGTTGAAATATTGATGACTTCTCATGTGGAATCAGTCAAACCTAAGGTCCAGTGCTTCCTAGCAAGCCGGAAGATATTAATGGGTCTAAATCAAAAAGGTAACTAGTAACTACAATGTTAAATGAAGAGAGAGCTTAGAGTATTTGCATACACCTTATAGTTATTCTTATCCAACAATACATCAAAAGATATCAGGATATAAAAGACAAGACCTTCACACTTTTTTCCACAATGTTTAGAGTTGAGAGTGGTATATATGTCAAAGTGATAATTTGGATATTGATTCGGGGATCCAAAATGAGCAAATAATATTCTGGAGATCCTCTATAATGAGGAATTGCAAAACAGTTTGAGTCCATGCTGCCTTGGTACACACAAGGCGTTCCTTTTTCTTTTTTGAAACTAACAAGGCGTTCCATTTTGTTAGAACTATTTTACTTGAGAGATATATCACATAATCAAAAAGGTAAGATAGGAACCCTATTTTGAAGGAGTCCTACTGTGAATGCTAGGAAGCTTGTCAGACGAAAGAATTGCTAACATATATGTAGTGCACATGACTCGAGAAATTTTTTATATATCAAGACACTTACTTTTTTTTTTTGTGACAGTAACAATAGACACTTCTTTTTGATCAGGTAAAAGATTTTGTTAACAATAGCAGGGCCAACTTGGCCGTATACAAGAGGTATACCAAAAAAGAGAAACCTCCAATAGACACCCAATTCTTTATACAAACAGGAACTTCATGGGTGCACCAAAAGAAAATAAGGGATCGGAGAGTACTCCTCAAATGAGCAAAGCTCATCTCCACCCGTTCAAAAGCTCCCCTATTTCTCTCCCTCCAAACGACCCACATAAAAACTAGAGGAGTAACATTCCAATCCTTGCGTCTTCTTCTCCTAGCTCACGGATCTTGGCATTACCTAAGTAACACCAAACCATCTAAAGATATCTTCCCATGACCTTGTAGATAATTTGCAATGTAACAGACTGTGGTCCACATCCTCACCCACCTCCATTCAAAGGAAACACTAGCTCGTAAATACAACCTTTTGTTTCCTAAGATTCTCTGCTAGAAAAATTGCCCCTCTTGTAGCTAAGCGTAGAAGCACACGTTTCTGGGCATCTTAGAATCCAGACCGAGGCATGTGGAAAACTAATTCTGCCCTGACCAGAATCTTCTCATTGAAGGACTTAACTGAAAGCAAATTGTTATTCCCAATTCCAACTCCCAGCATCAGGTCTGTTAATCAGCTGGAAGACCTTCAACGATACAAGTTAAAATAAAGTTTCAGTGGGATATTGCGTATTCAGTTGATTGTGTACAAAGATATATTATTAAAATACATGTTTGTATGCATTTACTTCCCAGGACTATCTACGTAATATGGTTCTTAGTTTTTAGGAGTTCAAGAAATTTGCTACTTCATCAAAAAATAATTTTTGGGATCCGATGCGGACGCAGATCAGATTCAGACATGTTGCATAATGCATATTATTCTAGTTTATGTGTTGTTTTCAGCATTTCTGTAGATTATTCTAACCAACAGTTAATACACATTATTAGCAGCATACAGTTACTTTGCTTTTATTTTTAGATATACTAGATCGTATGCACTATCCTTGTGGAAGTGAAAGTTGTCATTTCATATTTGTTTTTATTCTACTCCATTACTCAACTAACATTTTAATTGTTTCCTCTATTTCTTCAAATAATGATGTTGCAAAAGTTCTTTTTCGATTTACTCTAAATTAGAACTTCAAAATAGTTTTAACTTTATCAATTGGCCATCTGATAATCACCTTCTCCTGTGTTAGCATATGTATAGTTGAAGCTCTGTGGAAGAGTGAGAAGTTGATACTAACTTTGAGAATCATGTATTTTACTAGATTGGTTATTTCAAGTATACTAATGCAGAGCTGAGTGTATACGTTGTGTAAGAATATTTAAACTAACTTTCTTGGCGCTCTAAAAGGTATGATTATAGTGATACAGCAACCACTACCTTTACCATAATAATCAGGTTTTGAGACCTGTGACATTGTGCCAAAATTTTCTTTACTAGTTCCTTGCTTCCGGTATTATTGCACGGAAGCAGATGAGCCGCACAATCATTTGTTAAGTGCCTCTGCTGGTAAGAGCTGTTTTAATCTGGCTTTTGCTTTTGTGTACTTGAACTTCTAAAACTAATTAAAATTTAGAACACTATGATACACATGTTTATCTGGTAATGTTCATTTTCAAAACAGAAAACTATGATAGAATAGCTACTATCTACATGTTTGATTTTTGTTAATTTTTATGGATTTTTCTTTAACGAAGTCGGTGAGAATATCTCAATCATGCCCCTCAATTAACACTGCTTAGTGATTGTTGAGTGCTGGTATTTTTGCTACTTTTGTGTCTTCCATTCCCTAGTAATGGACTTCATAGATCTTTTTATTCTTCTTGTTTGTTAGCTTTCTGACTGGCTTAATTACTTTTGCAGGAAATTGTTGATACCTTACCATACGACAAAACTGTTGATTTTCTGAGGTTTCTCATAGAAATCAACCAACTCACGGATATCAAGAAACTTGAAAAGCAAAGCGACATAGAGAAAGCCTTGCTTTGCAGTGTTTAACGTGGATTAAACCTTGAAACTTTGACATCCTCATTCTTTAAAGATAAAAACAGGGAGATTTCGCACACCGTTCAGAAATAATGGCTTCGTTTGGATCTCTTAAGCAGGCTATCTTTGATAGACAAACAAGAAAACAGCAATACCAAGATCACATACGAGGCCTGAATGCTTATGATCGCCACAAGAAATTCCTCAATGATTATGTTGGATTTTATGGAAGAGAGAGATCCACACAAGAAAAGTTGCCTGTTAGAACAGATCAGGATACTCTTAAAGAGGGATACCGATTCATACGAACTGAGGAAGATGATATGAATCCATCTTGGGAGCAAAGGCTGGTGAAGCGCTACTATGACAAGCTTTTCAAAGAATATTGTATAGCTGATATGACACACTATAAGAGTGGCAAGATTGGTCTGAGATGGAGGACTGAAAAGGAAGTGACATCTGGGAAAGGGCATTTTGTCTGTGGTAACAAACACTGCAATGAGAGAGACGGTCTAGCAAGCTACGAGGTGAATTTTTCATATGTTGAAGCAGAAGAAAACAAACAAGCCCTGGTGAAATTGGTAGCCTGTGAGAGATGTGCAGAAAAGCTTCTTTATAAAAAGAGGAAAGAGAAGGATCAATCTAGAGAGGACCTGAAAGATAAGCATCGAAGGAGAAGGGAAAGATCTACGAGTGATGATGAACATAAGGATGATAATTACGAACGAAGGAAAAGGGGAAGATCTGTGAGTGATGATGAAAATAAGGATGATAATTACAAACGAAGGAAGAGGGAAAGATCTGTAAGTGATGATGATACTAAGGGTGATAATTACGAACGAAGGAAAGGAAGGAGTAGAGGGTCAAAGGCTCCAACTTCATCTGATAATCAAGATAATGAGAATATGGACGAGTATCTGGAGGGAATGTTTCCTTGACAGGAGGCTACTGATGTTTTTGTAGAGATTTTGAAGTTTTCATCAAGTTTATTTAGATTGCAACTAGGTATTTTTGTTTAGACAAAGGAGAGGAAAATTGGTAGGAAAGAAGTGTAGCAAGTGATGTTTCTACTTAGTTTTCAACAGTTTTTGCTAATAAGTAGCTCATCGGAATGTAAATATATGATCCATGTACACTTATGTCGGTTATAAAATTTACTCCTTTGACCTAATGGATGTTTCATCTTTGAAATATTGTAGATCAATTTAACGCACAATGGCACAAGTTCATTGAAAACGTAAGCCTGTATGGTTGTGTGATTTTAGTAGGCAGTGAAATTGATGAATTCCTATTGCTTTCCATAGTTTGCTGTTTGTCAAGTACCCACTGGGCTTCATTAGTTATCAAAAAGGATGAAAATGAACAACACTTTGATATTTGTGAAAATAGTTTTTCACTTATATATGCACTGCTATTTAACTATTTCAATCATGTGTTTAAACTCTTAAGTAACTGTATTTAAGCAAAAAGTAGCAGTCATGCATATTTCAAGTGAATAACTATTCACAAACACCAAAGTGAAGTTCATTTTCATCCTTTTTCAATCATGTGTTCCAACTCTTAAGTAAATGTATTTAAGCCAAAAGTAGCAGTCATAAATTGGTCAATTCCAAGTACCATGGATGAGTTAAATTGATTAGCTTTCTTTTGTTGAGGATGTCAAGAATAAACAGATACACCCAAAAAAGAAGGAAATAAAAAGCTAAAAGTAAATAAGAAAACAGGCATGCCCATAATGAGACCCTCCATCTGTACAAGTGTGACATTTTATACTCTTAATTTTGACTTGATCAACTTCCCCCTCATGGAAAGTCTCATCTCAATCAAACTCCTCTCTCTGCTGAATGGAGACACCTATTTTCTTCAATCATCTACATCTATAAAGTCACTTGGAACAATCTCTTCTCATTGTATATGTACATTTCGCATGCTAATCAGCTCGTTGCCTGCTCCAGCGTCAATAAAATAAGACTGAAACAGCAACACTAATGCAATACATGGATCTTGTGTTATCATCTTAACTACCTGATACTTTGAGAATTATTCATGTATGACAATTCCTTTCGACATAGACAGTCTGGTAGAGGATTTACATAGAATGCCTCCTCTGAACGAAACCTATCCGTCCCCTTTGTACCTGAAATTGGCCCTTTCCTCTTTCTTGGCGATCCTTGCCTGCACAATCAAAAATAATAATTAAATAAAAATACATCAGATACCATTGTATTGGTTCTTGGCAGAAGTTCTCATATCTTCAATCTAATGACCATAAGAAAAATGAGTTTATGCAATGCAGATGGAACAACATACTTGCACCGAGATCCAAGAGGCACTCTAATTGTCACAAGGTTTCAAAGATCTACTGAAGAAGTAGTAAAAGAGCAAACAATACTCCAAATTGTAATTTCAGTTTTCATCTCTAAAAATGGAACCGAAAAAGATATCACTCGTTACTGGCTAGGGCCAGGAAAAAACTTCTACATCCAGTTGCAACCCTTTCCCAAACACACAACAAAGAATACATCATCAGACTCCGGAAAGATAGGACAAGAATAATTGCAAGCAGATAACTGTTTGAATTCATATAGTAATATAACGACTACATCGGCAGGACCATCATCAGCACCTTGATTATATTTCACAAACAGAAAATATATCTACATTTGACATACCGCCTCCTGTGGGTTTCAATAATGCGATTGGACAGATTTTTCCCTTCTTTCATCGTACCCTGGTCAATTTTGTCAAAAAGCCGGACAAGTGTTCTCCTGGTGATTACAAGGAATTAGCAGGAGATGTTATAATCCTCCAAGCAGACTAAATACTAAGTGGGAATTAAAAGATACTGAATATAGCATGTGTAGAAAGGAGGTCTTGCCTATCAGGAGATATTGTTTTCCTATGCCCCAGAAATCGACGATGCCCCTCAACTGCTCTTGCCATATTTCCTGAGTACGTAGGAATGAATATGTCACTCTCAACAGACACGATATAGTCTAGGGCAGCCAATTGAGATGCATGATTGACAAAAGGCTCAAGCTCCTCAATAGAAGCCAACTTTTCCTGCAAGAAAGATGCAAATCACTCTTTAAGTAAGCAGAGCCTATCACATAGATCAGAAGTACTTTGTATTGAGATTATATGGCTTCGATGGAAATCTGCTTCAGACATACGGGATCAAGAACAGAAGGAACACGCCTTGGCAGATTGAAATCACGAAATTGATATTCAATTAAACTTCAAAAGCGAAAAAAGGTGAATAAACAATTGGTTCATGCCAATATTAATGCTGCAGATTCAGCACCTGAACTGTGAACAGACTAACCAAATAAGTTCTCTTTGGGATCTCAAGAAGCATCAAACAAGAAGATGGACTCCCTGACTGAAAAACAATGAATTCAATTTGGTCCGGATAGCTGAAGTTTTTTAGAGACTTTGCTCATCTCAATGGGGACACCACAATTTCCATTTCAAATATTGACAGAGCTTGAAATGGATATCCAAGTGACCCGATTTCTTTATGACAGATTACAGTTAAAATTTTACGGATCTTTCAAAAGATCCAAAACAAATTCTATTATCTTTTCCCTGTTCTATTCTATTCACTTGCTGATGAGCACAAATTGTTTTTGATTTTGCAAAACACAAAAACAAAGATCCACACATACTGCTATAAAGAATGACAATATCAATATTTAGCAAAATTTGTGGATGCTTTTATTCTAATTCACTCTAAGGAAATGTTCAGATTATTATGCTGACTGGACCAACTTAAGTTGTACTAGCTATGTTTTTCAAATGCATATACAGACATTGAGGCCAAGAATTGAGCACATCGAGTTTTTGAATTAGTTTCATGTGATCCCCCCACTAGTCTACGTGGAACTATTTTATCTTTTATTTTAGTTTAATTTGAATATAAATAACTCTAGAGTTGTGTACTAAATGGACTTGACTCAATGTACTTGCGGTTAAGTCTTGGTTATTGCTTTCATGTATTGCCTTGAGATTGATGAACGAGTCCATCAGGTTCTGGGTCATGTGCCCAATTTTGGGTGTGTTTTTTTTTGGATCAATTCGGGTGGTGATATGATGTGTTCGATAGCACCCACAATAAAATTATTTCATCGTGTTGGACTATCTACAGGCTCATTTCAAATTCTTCAATTTTTGACCACTTATCAGAAATTCTAAGTTCATGGGCATGGACATTCATAAAATCCACTAGAAGTTACATAGACAATCATGTGAGATATCTAACTAACAAAAATCATCCAAGACATTTTAAGCAACAATGCAAGGAAGGTTTGCATACCTTATTCATTAATAAGGGGTAGCGCAACAACAGATCAGACATATGGGAATCACCCCCATATATCTCTCCAGCAGCAATATATATAGGAGTGTTTGATGGAAATCCAAGACCGGAAAGGAATAGTCCAACTTCTCTTGGAGTTAAGGGACAATAGCCTTTACTTCTCTGTTCTACAGGATCAATTTCTTTCACCTTCCACCATGTAGTGTTTTCCCTACAAATGATAGAGATCATGAAATGACCATCATCAGATTACAAATTCAAACAATCTAGTCAATGGCATGCTACTAATTCAAATAAAAGTAAGGAATGTGACAGGGGAAGGGCTCCTTCAGGCCAATCACTACACATAGAAACAAACAAGCACCGACATCATAGATTTCTTTTTAGAAGAAATGTACCAAACAGTATTGCATCCAGAGATCCTTTTCTTTGTGAATATTCCTTTTTCTTTTAACTAACTTATTGAAATTGGTGATTTTAAAGTTTGTATACTATACAATTGAACCCCACAGGAACCAAAATAGGAGACCAGTGAGCTAGGCATCTCAGACGTGTCTAATAATCAAGCAAAATGAAAGCATATGGTTGATGTTCAACCTGTTAAAAAGTGTTCTTGCTTCTTAGCAGACAGCCTTTTGTTTGAAGAGGTCAGATATTAGTCTATTACCCAACAAATAATCACAAGCACATGCTTTGGCTATCAAATAACTATACGTCATAACAATCTACCTAATTGCCTTCAGTTCCTCAGCTTCCTCTGGGGATAGATCATGTGTGCATCCACTAAAAGCAAGCATGTCCTTTTCAAATCGCAAATGTAAAGCAATATAGGGGCCATATGATCTCATCCGATCAACCAACATCTGTACATAGAAGTTGAATCAATGAAATAGATCAGGCAAAGAAACACTTGAACATGATTTTGAACTAAGCATCAATAAGTGGTGACCTTTCCCATTGCTTCAATCTTGGGAGCAAATCGAAGGGCTTCATAACAAGCTCGACACCGCAGCTTCTGAATATCAGGAGGCAGGTTATTATTCGCCAATCTTGAATCAGACTTGGCGGCTCGAATGATCTAAAGAGATTAGATTGCATCCATTAATTACAAATGGACATTATTGCTTGCTTGGTACACAGATTAGTTTTATGTACCTGGTATTCATCCCACAGTCGTGCAATCTCTTCCTCATAGTAATCCACACCAGACCAACTCCTAAAATGTTTAACTGCTTTAGTTGCATATGCCAGTTCCTTCGGTAGCTTTTTGACAACATTTACATCGTTTTTCAAAGAAATAATAAAATGGTCTTCATCAAAGACATCGGAGAAGTTGCTGCAATTCAGTCATAGAAGAGTAAATTTTACCAGTTTATGCAGCAAGTATAATACACTCAATCCATAAGGATGAAAAGGATGTTGATCCCCTTGCAACTAACAGTTCAAAATGAGCATGAAACCACAAAAAGAAATTGCTCACTAAAGGAAATTACGCACCTAGAGTCCTGCCAAAATGAGCGCTTATCAAGCTCAGGGATCACAAGGGTAGCATTTATGATACGAGCAACAGCCACCATGTCACATATCTGCAACATAACAACCTTTTCTTTCAGCAGAAAGCCACCAAACAATGACAAGTAAATGTTTAGGCATACATTCTGTGAACTTTACACAGATGACATAGTTTTCATGAATCCACAATAAAACAAAAAAAATATTCATTAAGGACCAATCACCTTATAAAGAAACGAATTAACATGTATACTGGTTTAGGGGAGATGAATTGTCTTCTAGAAGATTTGAAATGTAAACCAAATGCTAGAAATAAGGGACATAAGACATATCCATTGAAGAAACTCATACTGAACTAGAGTATGAGTAATTAAAGATGCATATTTGACATAACAGACTTCCACTCATCCTCCTCCCACCAAAACACAACTTCATTTCTCAGAGTAAAAGTAATGCCTGGTGATAGATGGCTTGGGTTATGATCACCAGTCATCAGTTATTCCAAAAAAAAATGAATGAAAGAAGTTAACTCGCACTAAACTTTTTGAATAATTTCTTTCCTTCAAAAGAACAAATTTTTAACATCTAATAATTAGTAAAGGGTTAATTCCAAAGCTTATGTTTTAGTCATTTGAATCTTTGAATAAAGAGAGACCTCAACAGTCTGAAACATACTTCAAATTTAGTATATTGTCCAACAACATAAATATTCCAGTGGAGCATGATACTGAAAGGAAAAAAGGAAATAATAATCCTGAAATTTAAGAGAAACAAGACATCTTTTATATGTGAAAAGGAAAAGAGATGCAAAGAATACAGACCCCAGCTCTCATCTGATTGAGCCCACCATTGGCATGAACCAGCAGGTAGCCTAGAGACTCTGGAGGAGCTGGAGGTAAATTGCAAATAAAGATAAGCAACATAGAAAAATTCATATACATTTGATTCAAGAAAGCACAAAGCTACTCTCTAATATTAAGGAATTGCTTACGTGTATATAATGGACTTGCAGCAACACAAGGAACATGGTCGCGATTTGGGGGTGGTTTCCATAACTTTTCCAAACTCCCATTCCGACTTGCAACATCTAACTGTCAAATCTAAAGGAGTGAACATGAAATATGCATAACTACATATTTACATAGTCCTATGTCGAATGTCTACAAACATATGTCAAATCATACCAGACCAAACACTAATGCCATCATAAACTCAATTTACTTAAAGAAAGAATATTTTTTCCCTAACCCCACAAAGTGGGATTACACAGGGTAAGCTGTTGAGAGATAAATTGAAATATATATTTTTGAGGGTGTATAAAACCTTGCGAGCAGCGAGAGGAGCCTTTGGCAAATGGGGCGGGGCAAGTTCTTGAATCCAGCTTCTTTCTCTACTCAGCTTTTGGGATGAAAATTCATGTTGCTATAACAATAAAACACCCCAGATCAGTACCTAAGCCTTGAATGATAACCATAACCGCGAAGAAATGTCAAAATGAAAGAAATACTGAAAAAGTATTTTCAATATCAGCCATCACCACAAAACAGGAAAACTTTGACAAAATCCAGAAAATTGATGATACAACTGAATTTCTAGTTAGCATTGATATTTAACAGCTTATGTTAGATCAACAAATAAACACACTTGAAATCCCTTATCCATCTTTTAAGAAATGAAATAGCCCTAGTTTCTAGCTTAGCTCATAATATCACCCTGTTTTAGCCTTCCCTGCATTAATTTTTCTTCAAGTTCAGATAAGTTCCGTTTACAGATGGCATCAATTAATCAACAATTTAGTCAAATAAACCTAAAAAATACAAATTTTATCAGACCCAATACTATAGAAATTACACCTCAACACCAACTCAGCTGATTTCAGGTATATGAATCTTCAATATCCATTTCGTTCTATGTGACACCGTTTCCATATTCAATGATTAGTAAAAGAAAGAAAGTCATAACGAGCAAAATAGAGAAACCCCAATATAGTTCAAGAAATGTGCCTGGGGAAGTTTATCAGGCAACTTGGTAACTTCTGAAGCAGGAAATTCGATATGAACATATAGAAGAGCCATAAGGCCTATTGCAGAGATGGCAAAAGTTAACATCATGCGCACAATAGACACTTTTCTCCATCTTTTCTTCTGCATCTTCTACAACAACACCCTTTCCTTTCAAGAACCCAAAAAAATACACAAAATCTCAGACACCCTTTTGATAGGTATGGCTGATTTTGATTCTTTGTTGCGTGGAATTCGTAACTGTGTTTGATTCTTGAAAGTTGAATCTCTGAGCTTGGTGGGGGTTAAGCTTTTGGTTTTTTTAATGGCATTTATATGCAGTAATTAGTTTTCATTATTATTCATAGTTGGGGGTCTGGGTACTAAGAATTTGAGTAAGAATAGAGTAACTCGGGATAAATATTTTTTATCTCTAATAAAATTTTGGGTTTATAAATTCACCTTTATCAGAAAAGGTTATATTGAGTGTGTATGTATAAATTTAAATTTAATCAAGATTTTAATATAGCTAAAAATGAGGAATAAAAAATTAAAAAAAAAAAAGAGTGAGAATGAATGAGGATGAGAATAATGGACCAATTAAGCAATTACAATGAGATACACAAAAGTAAAAAAGGTCAAAACAGGATTAGTAGATCCTCTTTATAACCTAATTATTCGTGTTTATTCATTGCTAATAAATCAAACACTTTAAATTTCAAAATTCTAATTCCGTATTTAGTAGGTGTTTGACCTGGCATAATATCAATTAAATTATTATAAATCATTTAAATGTAAAGATATAAAAGGAGTAATATTTAAAAATAGACATTTGTTTATTAAGTTGAGTGAACAAGTAAAAATAAACGAGAAATAGCAATTTACTACTATTCAAATTGAATCAGCTCTAAAAAAATCAAAATCCAATTTGAAGAAATCAATAAATTAGGAAATGTGTAAAATTAATTTCTTTTCCTTCCAAAGTAAATAATTCATGATTAGCAAGCTGTTAAACTTGAAAACTTTACAGTAGAGATAAGAAATAAACGTGCCAATTTTAGGATAAATTTTTTAAGAAAATCTTTATAGAATATTGGCTATACTTAGATCCTGAAATGTAGAAATTAACATACGTGTGTGAAATGTTACAGTTGTTTGAATCAACAATAATAATATTTTGCATAATTCATTATTATATGCGTGAGTAAAATCATGTTAAAAATTAACGAATATGAAATTCTATTATATAATTAGATTAGTTATAATTTACCGTTCTAATAGATAAAAGTTTAGTAATTCTATAAATTACGTTAGATCAACTCATGATATTCACAATCTATTTTTAAAAAATCTCGTTTGAAACTTCATTTATTTCATCTATTTTTCTTTTATGTGTAATAAAATTAGAATGTTTAAAGCCAAATTACAACAAGAGTCATTAAAAATAAATACACGCACACGATATTAATCATAATTTAGAGTTGCTTGTGTTTTTGTCTTTGACTTTCTATAAGTATTTTTTATATTAGCCTCCCTCAAATGGTAATAAAATATTCGAAAATAAAAACGAATATTTAAGGGCCAGCAGAATAAAAACAGATCTCAAGATGACCTAAGCTATTAGTTGCATTTAATATCCATCTTAGTAATTGACATGATGCATGCCTTAGAATACGTCTATGTTTTCACAAGATAAATTGGCATTATCCTTTTTATTTTATATCCAACAAGGAACCTATATATATATATATATATATAAAAGGTATAAAATCCAATTGTAATGGAACTATGTAAGAAGTTATTTTACTAGCTCCTATAAGAGGTAAGAATCTTGAAAATATTTTGTATGAAATAATATACAAGTTGTAAAGTCTTTCCAAAAATATAGATACATTAACATAGAAGTTAGATAGTGACCAAAAACACTGAAAATCTTAGAATTAATAGCAAATATAATTATAAATATTAGCTATATATCAAAGTTATTTCATTCTCATATATACATACGTAATGATTTACATGAGTCATTATCGATAACTAAAATTTATATAAAAAGAGCAATAATGTAGATTTATCGTTTTGGTGTATATATATGATTTTGTTGAAATAACTAATCTTTTTTTCATTTTATTTGTGCAAAATGTGAAGTCTAAAAGCAATATATGAACTAAGCATGGGAAGCCTATAGGCTATATGCACTAGACTTTCTATTTGTTTTCACATATGCTTGTAATGATTTTTGTATAATGGTATGGACCATTTTATCAATTTTTATATCTATATATATCTAATGTCATCAAAGTTGGACCATTATTATTAATAATAAAAAACAATCGTTTACATACTTGCAAAAATTTTCTCCTTTATTATTTGTAAGAAAAACCATTAATGCCTCTAAATTTGTTTAAGTAATTGGTTTTGCTTGGCTTGATCTGTCACTATTATCGTTTCATATCAATTCCAAATATGGACTCAACTTTAGCTATAGCTATAACAGCCTAAAACATCTTTTTTCAGTGCATATTACTATTTTTAATTTAAGGAGTAAGTGTTTTGTAGAAGTCTTATTTTATAATGCGAATTAATTAGAAGCAATGTAGACGTTTCTAGATATATATATTGAACTCGCATTTATTACGTGAATTGAACATTATTTATTATAAGAAAAAAAAAAGTGGTATTACATAATTGCATCTTTTCACTAGAGAGATTACTAAAGAGCAAGGAAAAAACAATCTTCTTTGCATTCTTTACTTCACTTATTCTCTTTGAGTTCCCGTGAGTACTCTTGGGCCCTATTTTTAAAATAAATAAATAAATAAATATTTTATACCTTTTTATCTACAAGACGTCAAAGCTTGAGTGACCTTGTTGTGGAAATAATATTATTTGTATTTTGCGTTTATATTAAATAATTAATGTGACGTTCATGATGGAGGAGGACCAACGAGGATAGGGGTTGAGAGCAAGGACTAATAGGTTTTTAGGCTAATAAATTTTCGAAGAAGATTTAGACGAATCTTACATTAAAATGTAAAAGGAGATTGTGAAAGGCTTTATAAAAAATAGTGAAATTTAAAAGATATTATTGTTGATCTAGAAAAATATGAATATGAAGCAAAATCATATTTTCTCATTTTCTATTTACACTTTGTAGCTCCAACATTATGCCAAAGCACATGTATAGTCGTGTCTCGCACTCTCAAACATAGAGAAGCACACTAAATTTATTGATCGTATTATTATTTTTTAATAATTCACGTGATATTATAATCATCTTGTGTGTATTTTGATTAATTCAATAAATTACTTGTTATTTTCCACGTATTAGATAATTATTCTCTGAGCTTGGTGGGGGTTAAGCTCTTGATTTTTTTAATGGCATTTATATGCAGTAATAATAATTAGTTTCCATTATTATTCATAGTTGGGGGTTTTGGGTACTAAGCTCTAGCAATACTAGTCCCATATCCAAAGAAAAAAAAGGGAGAAGAAAGTACAGAAAACACCACAAAACTTTAATACTAATACATACTAAGAAAGTGTTAAACGTTTGGCCAGAATTTTAAAATAAATGGATCTTTTTTTTCTTTTTTTAGTTAAAGGTATTAAAGTTAAAAGGATAAAAATATTTATAAAAATATTATTTTAGCCAAATTTTCTCGCCAAATTTTTCTTCGAGTCCGAAGCCTAAAGGGTGAAAAATGTTAACAAAAATTCCAAAACGATATATGATTTTTTTTTTTAACCAATACGGCAAAATCACTGACGAAATAACGATTTTGTCCGCCCAAAAAATCAAAATCGATGCTATAGCAGCGATTTGCAAAAATTGTTTTTAAACAAATCGCTGCCAAGGCAGCGATTTCCTAAACAATTTTTTATTTTTTAAATCGCTGCCAAGGCAGCGATTAACATAATTTTTTTTTATATTATTTATTTGCTATTTTTTAAAAAATAAAATAAAATGAAATCGCTGCTAAAGCAGCGATTTTGATACAATTTTTTTTTAAAAAAAAAATAAAATCGCTGCCAAAGCAGCGATTTGGTACAAAATTTTATTTTTTATATATGTATGTTCATTTTGATACAAATGGAATGATCATTCTATTTATATCTTTTTATAAATAGAAGGATATATATCTAAAGATATAGATGCCTAAAGAATAAAAAAAAATTGATACAATTTGTATCAATTTTTTTTTAAGAAACTTTAAATAATTTTATTTATGTTTTTGATAAAATGAACATACATATAAAAAATAAAAAATAAATTTTGTATCAAAATCGCTGCTTTGGCAACGATTTCATTTTCTTTTTAAAAAATAAAAATTTGTATCAAAATCGCTGCTTTGGCAACGATTTCATTTTCTTTTAAAAAAATAAAAATTTGTATCAAAATCGCTGCTTTGGCAGCGATTTCATTTTAATTTTTTTTAAAAAAAAATAGCAAATAAATAATAATAATAAAAAAATACGTAAATCGCTGCCTTGACAGCGATTTATTAAAAAATAAAATAAAAATGAAATTGTGTTTAGAAAATCGCTGCCTTGGCAGCGATTTATTTAAATTTTTTTTTTAAAAAAAAAAAAGAAGCAAATTTTGCAAATCGCTGCTATAGCAGCGATTTTGCTTTTTGATAAAAAATAAATCATATACCATTTTAAAATTTTTATTAATATTTTTCACCCTTTAGACTTCGGACTATTTTTCTTCCCCTATGCATAATACTTCCCTCAGTAGTGCTAGTATAAGTGAGCTACGTGACTCCCATTATTACAGAAGAAATTTAATTCGACATATGGTACTCATTTATGTCTTAAGTTTTAACAAATCTTGAAATTAGTATAGAACATAAAGTAATAAGACTAACAAGGAAATGACAAGCACTACAAGGGAATATAATTAACACCACTGTGTGATATTTTATTTTATTTTTCCTACTAGTAATATCAATAGAAGATCTTAAAGCAACAATAAAGTTATCTTTGTGTGATCTATATATAATTTACGATATGTGAAAGTAATTACTAATCATTAGTATCTGAATTGGATAAATTGTCTATATCACATTCTTTAAAATAGAACCCTTCTTTAAATTAAGCTAACACGAAATACTTTATACACCGATATGCTCTTTACCATCTATGTTAGACTTTGTTCATAGTTAACATAAACTTTGAATACTTTAATTCGTTAAATGACATTGATATAATGAGCACCAATAAATTATATATTGATAATTTAGTTTGTATCTTGCATTTTGTTTTAATAATTTATACTCCTATGTACTGATCAGAGTTAGTTTCTATAGACAGTAAAGTAATTAATACTCAATAAAAACCCACTAGGCACAAGTCATTGCTCACATAAGGACGTTGGGGATAATATGGCACATCATATTGTCATTAAATTTTACTAGTATGGCAAAGTCATGAAATTACTTGTCAAATTAAGTTTGAGTCACAAACCACGTTCTAAAAGCTAGCTCAATTTCTTTTTATTCAAATCTTATAATTAAAGAGCTTATGATTCTCCTCACGCCTCAGTTCGGACATTCTTTATTTGGAGTTCCACTCCATACCATATGGAGTGTGACATTCAAGGACCGGGCATATATTCACAACCCCTACACATAGTCCAAGGCCCCACACACCGGATCTAATGTATTTGACTTTGATATCATGTATTAAATTTAATCTTAAATTTAATTCACTTTTGAAAAACTAACTCAAAGAATTTTGAATTGTCCAAATATTATAAGGAGCCAAAAATTCTCATCGTGGTCCAATAATATATGATCATTTTCAACAACAGTATCCTTTGTTTCATTAAAATCAATGTTCTACATATTGTAGCTACTAGATGTTACATTTCAAATAAATAATACATCATAAACAAGCTTTTTAACATTCAAAAATAAAACTTTAATAATTAAGGAGAAACAAATAGATAATTAAGGAAAATTAAATAATCAAAATACAAATTTAAGATTTACTCTAAACGTGGGTAAGGGGCAAAACTCAAAAGCATATTGTCTGACTAAATTGTGAAGAAAAGAACAAATGCACATGGGGAAATTAAGACCCTTGTCTAAGATTTCTTCTACTTATTTCATTTCCATGAGAAATTCATTAAGTACTGTCTTTAATTTCATGTGATCAGTGAGTGTAACAATTAAATTTGCCTCAAATTCAGCTACTTAATTTAAGGCACAAGCAATCAAATTAAGTTCGTTTTCTCAATTAAATGATGTACATATTGTAATTTGTAAGTACACATAACAAAAATTTAACTACATGCTATTTTTTGGTCTATTTTTACTTATTCATTATACGTCTCATCGATGCAATACCAAATATAATAGCACAATCCAACTATGATATTGATCTCTTTAATTATATGTCTAGACTAGTATAATTTTAACATGTGTCACTCATATCTAAAATTTATGCCTTTAAAGTTTAAATAACATACGTATCTTCCATGTTTTGCCAATATACATGTTATTTGTCAAGATAACACCTCAGATAGATCACTCAACTTTGAATAGTTTACATAGAAAGTCACTCAACTTTTGATTGTTTACTTCAAAAGTCCCTCTACTTTGTTTTTTAACTCAAAAGTCACTCAACTATTGGTGTTTCACTTAGAAAGTCACCCAACTATTTATATTTCACTTAGAAAGTCACTTAATCAATTTAAATAATTTTTAAAACTAATTAATATTTTATTTTATTTTTACAAAATTTAATGAAAATATTTATAAATTGTTTGAGTGACTTTATAAGTGAAATATAAATAATTTGGTGACTTTCTAAGTGAAACATCAATAGTTGAATGACTTTAGAGTTATAAAACAAAGTTGAGTGACTTTCTAAGTAAACAACTCAAAATTGAGTGACCATCTGAGATATTAACTCGTTATTTGTCTAAAGTACTGTTGTTGCTAAGAACATTAAAATATTGTACCTAATTACATAAGAATTTTAATAGGAACAATATGTTAGAATTATTGTTTTTACAAACAAAAAAAATCTAAAAAAATTCTACCAACCTAGAATGTTGAACTAGTAAAAAGTCAATGAAACCTCTATCGTGACATTCCATTGATCGTTGAAACGTGATAAAAACTTCAAAACTCTACCAACTATATTTTGTAATGGATATTACTGGTGCTATTCTTGGAATGGGTTATTAAACATTTGATCTGACCGATATAGATTATGGTGTAATGGTGAGACTGTTTCATCCTTAATTAGAGATTTCGAATTTCGAAATTTGAATATGAAGAAAATCTTATTGGGAGAGTCACCCTCGAATGGACCTTGCAGTGCGCGATTAATTAGGACTCCTATACGGACCTTAAACAATAAAAAATTGAGAAGTCTTTGATATGCAAATTGTTTTATTATACGTAATGAATTACGTTATTTTAATTGTCGTGGGGAGGAAAAATGAATGACATAGGCTAAAATTAGTAATAAAAAAAGATGGATATACACATTATTCGTGTGTTGCCAAGTTTATCAAAGAATATGACATACAATATTATTTTCTTAGAGTAATAATTAAAAAATTTAAATATTTGTTAGAAGGAAATAAAATCAGCATTAAACATATTTGGTTAAAGACGAATCAATATACAATTTTTCTAGGTCCCAACCACGATATAATGATTTGCTAATCCATGAGAATGTACTAAAATAAATGAAATTTCTTCTAGCTCATTTGTGTTAATTATTACATACTATCTTAATAGGAATATTGGAATTTACCATTTACTTTTTTTTAATTGATATACATAAATTATATATTGATTATATATAATTATACTCATATTATATATGGATTATAAATACATCACATCCTTCTAATGTTTTTTAAACAGTTATTTACATTAATTCTTCATTCCTAAGGACAAAAGAGAAAGAGAACCCTTCTTCATTTTTTTCTTAATTGGCATCATTAGTGCTTATTCGTGGAATAACACTAAATTAAAATCTCCAATTGACCTAACTAGGAAAAGCACCAAAATTGAAAAATAATGTGATAGCACCAAATGGAACATTCTATTGAGTGATAGACAATTTATTTTGAACAAAGGCGAAGATAAAATTTTAACTTTATGAATTCTGAATTTGATATAGACGATTTCAAATATTAATAAGGTTTTAAACTTAATATTTGTACGTGTAAATAAACTTATTTAACACAAATATACTATCTGAACAAAAATTATTGAGTTTTAAAAAATCGTACTTGAGCTTCTAGCTTAGCCCCTGATTGTGGGTGAGTAGTTTATTCTTTTTCCACTAAAAACTTTCACAATATTGGATTGACTTATCCAAAAGAAAACAAAATTTTCCATATTGGATTTGCTTAGATGAGATGTCTTTTTCACTCTCTAATGGTTGAGAATTAGTTGACTTACACCAAAATATGGAACCAATCCTTTTATTTCTGCTGGACCATAAATATATAAATAAATCTAATAATTGTATTAGGCTGCTAAATATAAGTTTCTTTGTCTAGGTTGATTAGGTATAAACAAACAACATTATCAAGTAACTATACAATGAAAGAAAGAAACAATAATGTCATTTTTTGGAGAATTGTTAGGCAGGTTGATCACTTAACATAACCATTTGATTAAATTACTATCCAAGGTTTATTAAATAGGAAATATTTTAAGTGTGTCATAAAACAAAATCTGTCTAAATTTTTTTGCTATCTATTAGTAAATAAAATAACATTTTGATCTGAAACAGTATAGAGTTGGTCCTAAAATTTTCATTTGGGCTATTAAGGACCCATTTTGAGGCTACTATTTAAATTATGTCCAAGTTTTGAAACTTAAGCCCACTCTATTAAGGACACAAAAAATAAAGAGTGGCCTAACAAGGTCATACTTTACGATAAAGGACAAAAATTAAATACCAACTATTTTAAAAAATAATTTAGTTCCTATAAAATTTATGTCGTTTTACAATCTATAAAATTATACCTTAATTCCTACAAAACTTTTGCCCGACAAAACAATTTTTTTGTAAAATTATGCCTTGCGAATTAGATATTACACAACTTATGTTAGATAAGGTAACAATTCTCTGAATTTATGTTTTTGAATTAGATAATTTACATAATTTATGTACGACAAGACAAAGGTTTCATAAACCTTGATCTTGCAAAATTAATTCATAGTTAAAAGATACTTTGACCCACAAATTTTTGTTAAACATGAAGAAGAAATAAGAACAAAAAATAAAAGTAATAATTTAAAAGACAAAAATTAAAACATTCAATTAGACAAAAGGTTAGATGGGCCTTGAATGACCCAGCCCTTTACTTCTACCAGAAACAAACAAGAGCAGGGGCAGGGCCCAAAACAGGTAATTACATGTTCTTACACCTAATCAATTTATTTTAAAATATGTATTTTTAATACACAAATTTATAACTTAATTATAATTAACAATAAATAATTTTAAACAACAACATAATATTATTACTTCAATTTTTAATTAGCGAAGGTTAAAATGATTCAAATACGTGTAAGTGTATAACAAACAAGTAGTATTGATGAAATATACACTTATTATTGAGTTATTAAAGGAACTTAAATAAGGGAAAATTACGTGGATGAGCAAATTTATACTATTTAATTACTCATAATAACTATAGTTTGCTATAAATACCACTCACGACTAACATTATACATTAATTACATGGGCTGACTTCGAGTTTGTATAATTAGTCATGTTTTCTCAAGATTTACAAATAAATATGTATAATATACAATTTTTTAGCCTATATACATATACAATTCACCTCTCTCCCACTCTCTTCCCTCTCTCGCTCGCCTCTCTCCTCCCTCTCTCAATATCGCTCGCCTCTCACCTCCCTCTCCCAATCTCGCTGCCATTTATACAAATATATATGTATAATATACAGTTATATATAATTATATACATTACAATTCACCTCTCTCCCACTCTCTTCCCTCTCTCTCTCGCTTGCCTCTCTCGATCTCGCTTGCTCTCTCCTCTCTCTCCCAGTCTCACTCGCCTCTCTCCTCCTCTCCCAATTTCTCTTGTCATATATACAATTACATATATATAATATACAATTATCTAACCAATATACATATACAATTCACCTTTCTCCCACTATTTTCCCCCTCTCTCTCCTCTCTCTCCCAATCTCGCTCGCCTCTCTCCTCTATATAACATGTAGTTACAAATTGTAATTATCAAAATATAGCTATGGAGAGTAATTAATTATTTTTAAGTGGCTATATGTAAAAGTTTCCCCTTAAATAATACTGTTTGATGTGATTTATTCAATTATTTAAAAGTTTAAAGGTGATAATTAAACTCATGACTAAATACTTTTGAGGATATTTCTAGTTAATGACCTGGAGTCTTCTGAGTAAGTTTCATCATAATTATATTCTAAAGAAAACACATTTTTCTAACTTATCCCATCAATGAAAAGTTGAATTGAATTAGTCTAATTGTAGACTAAAATGAGGCCCAATTAGAACATGATCCTCAGTCAAACATACAAATCTAGTTTTCACTTGGTTACATTCAAAGTCTAGCTCCCTTTGTGATGTGTTGAGTGATTCATTTGAATCCAGGAATAGCGGAGTCAAAATTTTAAATTATAAATATAAAAATTTAAATTAAAGTTATTAAATTTTATCATGTATTCAGGATTCTTCCTGTCCACAAAACCACTCCCTAATTCCCATTTTTTTTAATTAATACATTAATAAAGTCATTGTATGAGCTGGCATAGTTGTAATATTTTCAATGCAAATAAATCTTTTCCATGGAAAATAGTGTAAATGTCGACCAAAAAAAATGGGGGTGGACCAAACTTGGCCTTACCTAAGTAGTTGGCATGGCAATTATGGTCCTTTTTCTTTGGACACAAGATAAAGTAAAGTAAAAGAGACAAAGGAAGAAGGCTATAAGCTAACGTACTTGTTGATAGTGACAGTGACAGTGACGAAGTCAGAAAATTTAAATAACTTATTTAAGAAAAATATAAAAAATTATCATGATTAAATTTATAACAAGAGAAAAAAAAATTGTATAGACATTCATTCAATTTTTTTATACAAATGTAATTTTTTGATTAACGAATTTCATCTACTAATTAGAAAGGTAGCTACATACGTAATGTCCTTAACATGACACAAGATCAGAAAGCAAATTCGCCAACTATAAACCTGCCCTACTTGTTTGTTTATGTTCCAATTTAGTTTTTGTATATAGGATATATAATTCTATAAAATTGAAATATAAGATTAATGATATAATATATTTTAATACATTTTCTCAACAACTTTAAAATTAAAACATATTATATATATATATTCAAACGTGTAAAAATATTATGTATGAAACTAAGCAACTTTACTGCGCACTCAAATTCTTTAATCTTCTGTTCAGTATTACTATATAATATTCAACTTTTAATAAATAAAAAATGTAGAGGAAATTGCTGAGAACATTACAGTAGCTAGGGTTCATAATATCTCTCTCTTAGCTGTCATGGAAAATGTTAAAACTTTTGATTACTTTTAAATTTACAAGAAAAAGTAATATATAAGTGATGAAAAAAGGAAATATAAAAATTTAACTTTCTTGTCAACTAACCCATTCAGATGATTTATTTAAATAGTGTTAGCTTTTTATATTCTATTACGCTAAACAATATTTTATATGCTACGATGTTTCTTTTATTTTATTTTAATTATCGTTAGTATTTATATATACAGTTTATGTACGTATTTTTCTTTTATATAATTTTTACTCTTGCACTTCTTCCCTTTATTTCTAAAAAACGATTTTGCTTTAGTCGAACGCCTATCGAAAACTAGCTCCTATCCTACAAAGGCAATAGTAATTAGGATATGTGTCCCAACTTAAAAATCACTATTTTCCCATTGAAATTCGAATATTTTTTATTGAATTGATGAGAAAAAATTAATAATAGTATTTTCACATGGAAAAATTACAAAGCTTTCTGGTATCTCAATGAGAATCTGTTTATCATTATGTGTTTTCCTAGTAAACTAGTTCATGAGAAATGAGTGAAAAAATTATATTTTATAGGAAAAAGGGTGAAAAATATTCTAATTTTGGCCGAAATTGCTGTTATGATATCAAACTTTATGGAGAATTTTTTACCCTGTACTATTTAATAGTGTATTTTAAAGGTATATATGTGTCCACGTGAACACATTACTATTTATAATTATGCAATAGTTATAATGTCCATATGGACACATATATACCTTTAAAATACACTATTAAATAGTGCAGGAGGGTAAAAGGTTCTTTTCCAAAATTTGGTATCGTTACAGTAATTTCGGTCAAAGCTCAAATATATTTCACATATTTTTCCCATTTTTATAACATAAACTTCTCACTTATTTGTGGTGGGAGGAAATCTCTATTTTTAGTAGTGCGTGTATACCCAACCCTCTGTCTTAACTTTATTTGTGAAATTATACTGAATACGTTACGGTGGTAGTTTTAATATTAGGATGAAGTTTCTTGGAGAGATCTTTTTGACACATTCACCAGCATGATAACAGCCTAGCAACAGTACATACAAGCTAAGTTTGGACTTTGGTGCTACGTGAGGAATATTTTGTCTCATCATTAATCTCATATATACAAAAATTTATTCTACTAATTAACTGCTCTGAACTGCATAACAACAAATGCATAAGATCTTTAAAATGATCTGGCTAATTAATTTTTTGGGTTAAGTACAATGATTTGCCAGTGTTTTTTTTCCATTTTTCTACTGGTACATGCATGTGTCTAGCTAGCTAGCTCCATTGTGTACTGTGTCTGTAATTTAGAGGTGGCATAATTAGTGGATTAATTAAATTCTTAATTATAAAAAGGACACGTTTCGTAATTAATATTTATTTTTCTACGATAAATAAATATTGGAGTCGATTTCGAATAACTAGATGCATTAATTGAGTAGTTTAAGAGGTCAAATTGCCCCAACATACATGCATTGATATCGAAAACAAATTACGTAAATATTAACAGCTGTACTTTATGGGCTCGAGAAAGAAATTTTAAAAAAAAAGGTTGAATGGAGAGATTTAGTTCTGTGAATTTTTATAAATTTTTTTAGTTATCCTTTTTTGTGAAAGATTTTTAATTTTATAAGAGATTTAAAAAGTTATTTTCGTTTATTTAATTTATAAGTGACCCTCGACTCAATATATAAAAAAAATGATCTTTAGCTATAATTAATTAATAATTACCTTTCTATATATATTTTTAGCGATAATTGACACTCTTTGTATATGTCTCTAAAACTTTAGCGACACTGGATCTAATGACACTTAACTAATACCGATAAAAACTTTAACACTCTTAATAATGTGTCTATTTATTATCGCTAAAAATTATTTTTATTATAGTGACTTTGAACCGTAGCTCTAGTTGTATCAAAACTCCAGTGTAGACGTAGTTCAATGAGGATTAGAAAAATAGGTGGACTAGTTAGCTAGTTGTTCGAGGACTTTAGTACAAGAGATCTTTTAAATGAATAATTTCTCATATGGATAGTCTATATTATACGGTAGTGAATGCATGTTGGTTTGTTAAAGTCCAATAAATATATTATAAGATGAGTGTTGTGAAAATGTAAATGCTAAAATGAATGTGTGGTTATACTCCCTTCGTTCCTTTTTACTTGTCCATTTTTTTAATAGTTGTCCCTAATTATTTATTTATTTTGACAAATCAAGAAAGAATAATTTTTTTACCTATTATATCCTCAATTAAATGACTTATTACTTTGAAAAATGTAGAACTTTTCATTCACTTCATAATTAGTAGAGATAAAATGATAAATTTACTACGTCATTACTTATTTTCTTAATAGGTGTGTCAATTCAAAAGTGGACAAGTAAAAAGGAATAGAAAGAGTATTAAATTAAATAAATATTAAAAGTGATTATATTCATAAAAGGTTTAAGTGTAGCTAGTACTCATTAAAGATAAAATGTGAGAAGACCGTTGAGGATGATTTGGATATGTACTTTATCAATCTATCGAGGCATCGATCCGTAAGTATGAAACTATGGTACTAAGTGAAGGTTCTGAAAATTGGAGATGAGATAGTCGATAGACCTAAAATTACATAGAAGGAAATGGTCTTAAGAGACTTGGAATTGTGTTGTATCCATATCAATATAGACTAAACTAAAGATAAGATTTAATGAATTAAAGAATATAATCTATATAGCTAGGAAATTGCTTTTAACATACTTTCTACTTTTATTATTAATGATAATAATAATATGATACGTGTTTAAATATCGAAATAAAAATTTAGCTAACCCCAATTTATTTGATACGATCAAGACATAGCTGTTGTAACAGTATCTCACATGATCACTTGTACATCAAAATCATTTCTTTTTTGCTTTGCAAATACATGAACAAGAAACATTTTTTGATGAAAAATAACTCCTTTTTTTTTCCCATTTAATTGGTGAGGTTACAAATATATAATCGTAGCATTATAAATGAGAAATGAAAATTGTTGTATACTGATCAAAAGTGATTGCTTTTTTTTTTTTTTACAAGCACACCAATGAATTCCAATAGTATCATACATATGTATACTTCATATATCTTTTTCTTAATTTTGTGTAATTAATCTACCTAACTAAACTAAGCTAAAATAAAATACAACAGATCTCATTAAAAAAATAAAAATCATGGTGCAGTAATTTTAAATCTTGTTATTACCCTTTCTCTCATTGTTCTTGAATGTGTCAATACTTCATCCTTTCTATTTCTCTTAGGATTTAATAATTTTGACAAAAATCCTTCTTTTTTCTTCTTCCTTATATTATTATCTTCCAATATAATTCCACCTTCTTTTCTTCTCATAATCAAAGCCAATGATCTACTCTTCATGAGCACATTAGTGTTTGGAGATGAACACGAAGACACGTCCGAAGACGACGACAAAGAAGATAAAGAAGAAGAAGAACAACATGAAGAAGTAACAGTTGTTGTGTTACTTGTTTTTGAAAGCAAAGAGAGTTTTTCACTAAGACAGATAGAACAAACACCGGGATTTTGCTTGTGCTTAGGATGCTTCTTGCATAATATAATAGAATTGGATTTTGATTTGCTTTTGTTGATTTGCATTTGAAGATCTCTAAAGTTCTTGAAAAATCTCCTTCTATTATTATTTTCCATGTTTTTTTTTTTTGGTAGATGTTCTTGGAAATGAAGGGGGGGTGTGGGGTATTTATAATAATGTTTAATAGAATGAGAAAGGTTGGCAAATGAGGTTTCTATGATATTTCATGTGAGGTTCGTAATGAGGTTCATTAAAATGACTTTTTTGACCTGTTACGTGACATTTTTTTATTTTTATTTTTGAAAAGTCTGGTTCATGGCCCAATATGCACGGCTGGAAAATTTGTGACTAGTTGAAAATTAGGAAAATGTGTAATAAAAGTGTTTTGATTCTTTTCTAACTCGTTTCATTAATCATTCATACACGTATATTAACATGTTATAACTGATTAAATTATGATAATATTACATAAGCCAAGTCAAAAAATTTATTTTAGGAGTTTTAAACTTTATAACGATAATTTCAAGTATAAATAATTGTATTCTAAACTTACTCTAAGTATATTTATTTTTTATACATATATATTATTTGAGCAAAAGTTATTAGATGCTTCTAACATCACCCGTGGACAATCTAAAAAATTCTATATACCATCTTTATATAACTTAAATTCACAATATAATATTTTATTAAATTAGTTAAAAGATTATTACTGATAATTACTTGAATATTAACTAGTAACTTTAAAAATTAAAAAATATATTATTATTATTATAATAATACATTAAAATGTACTGATAGATAATAGCAAGAAATATACTATTATCAACGTCGAATGAATATAAATCACCTAAAATTGAATTATCGAGTCAAATCGAGAATCTCAATACTCGATTCAATAGCCAATTCTTACAACGAGTATACAACTTTGTAAGTAAATCCATAACTGACGGGGGATTTGCTGAGTCGGTGACTAAAAGACATAAATACATCAAGCTTTCTTACGTGGGACAAGCGTGGAAATTGACTCTCTTAATTCTATTTGATTTTAGTATTTTCTCCGTTTCAAAAAATTGGCCCTATTCTTTTTATTTTATTTTCGTTTGATGCAAAAAGAATGACCCATTTATTTTTTTGCAACATTTTAACTTTAATTTTTCACGTGGTATGTTTAAGATCACAAGATCAAAAGACATTTTGTACAATTGACATAACTTTAATTTAGGATCTCAAGATTAAAAAGTATTTTTCTTTTCTTAAACTTCATTCCAAGTCAAACTAGTTTTTTTTTTTTAAACAAATAAACTATGTATATTTTGCGTAAGTTAGACGATTATCCTTCCTGTACGACCACAAGAACAGACTACCAAAATTCCTCAACTTGTTATGCTAGTATATCTTTTAATCATATTTTTATTTTCATTTCATAATTACAAACATGAAATATGATTTATTTATTTTATTTTGCACGTTTAGTCATGTCTTTTGTTATTGCTGTTGTTATCATTTTCTGTTTTAAAAATATTTTAGAATTCAAATTGTCTAATCATCAATTACTTTCTCTGTTTAAGAAAGAATGACCTCTTTTCTTTTTTTAGTTTGTTTAAAAAAGAATGACCTCTTTCTTTTTTTAATAACAATTTTTCGCATGACATGTTTAAGGCCACAAAATTAAAAGACAATTTTATACATTTGACATAACTTTAATTTAAAACCACATTCAAAAGTCTTTTTTATTTTTTTAAATTTCGTGTCAAGTCAAACTAGATCATTTCGAAACAGAGGGAGTACTATTTACTGGACCAGATATGATCCAAGATTTTAAAACCGTTGGTTACAAATAAAAAAAATTCATTCTCACTCTTGTTATTAGCAAATTATCTCTACTTTAACCTTGTCATTTACATAGCTCCCCGTATGAAATGGATGAACTCCACGTGATGTCCAAATTTGCAAGTGCCTTTGTCTATATTTCAAGAAATATATACATTGAGGATTTCAGATTAAATTCATTCTCTTGTGTTATTTTCAATAAAATAATACATTGGTGTAAATGGAATATTTGTAAAAGAAGAGAGTTAGTGCACCTACTATATCACGCCTTGTATCTTTTTTGCAGAAAAGGTTGTGCCTTTAAGTATCTTATTTGATGTAATCTAATCAGCAAAGATACTTTTGTTTAAACTTTAAAGCTTTGAAGCTGCAAAAATTATTCCTCCTACTTCTGCCAGTTATTCCAACATACTGATATTATTTCCATCCTAACAACCTCACCGTTTTCTGGTCCAAGAGGGGTATTTAACCAAACTAGTTTAATCAACATAAAGAATGTAGCTACAAAGGCATCAAACAAGAATGATCATGTCACCCATGACATATTTAGATGAAAAAGATGAGTACCTAAAAAGGAAAAAGACAACTTTTTTACCCCAACAAAAGTAGACGTTGTAGAGGTCTGCAAGAATGGATCAAACAAGTCGGTGCCTTCATGTTAAGCTAGAAAATGAACATAGAGAAGACCTAAATATCCTTCAAGAGGGGAAGGAAGTGTTCATCATTTTTCTCCTTTCTTTCTTATTTTGCCGTTTTGTTTGCCTCCGTACTTGCACTTGTAGTTCCTATTGGGCATTGGGTTACATATGGCTTCAGCTGAAAAAGAAAGAGAAAAGAGAGGAATTATTCAATCTCGACGTTTTATAAACTTCACAGCAATCGACTAAATGAAAAAGTCACAAATTTCATAAACATTTCTCTACGATCTAGTGAACACTTGAAACTTTTTCTAACACTAGATAGAGTGACTAGTTTCCTTTACCTAAAATTATAGACCAAGTTTTTTTCTTTATGAGACGAGGAGCACTATCTTGGAAAATAGTGGAAAGTGAACTCCCTTCAATATTGAATGCTAAGAGGAGAAAAAACAGCAGCACCACAGAACACAAGAAAATGTAATCCATTTTGGGGTATGCTGAAAAGTCCAAGCCCTAATCCATGGGCTAGAAATTGCTAGTTCTGACCTACCTCTAGCACTATCTGTTTCAAAATTTCAAAAGACTTGGAGGAAAAGATCAAAGTGATGGAATTACCCAAAGAATGTATAATATTCGATACTTTTTGGACAAAAAGAAAGTGAATGGATGTAAAGACAAATCAGAAGAAGGTGGTGATCTAAGCAAGTGCTGGTCGGTGGGCCCAACGGAAATCACAAGTGACAATGTATTTCCTGGAAAGGACTGGAAGTTAGACACAACTTTCTTTTGATAAATAAAAAAGAGTTCATTAATAATACACCAAGATAGTGTTATCTTGACAGAAAGTGTCTTGTAAAAGTTATGAAACTGGCAACCTCTAGCTGACCAATGTATTTGGCATTTATATCATTATCTACTCTTTTAAGGCTGTTGGCTCATCTAAGATACACCAAAAGAATAAAGGAAGAATGAATGAAATAGAACAGCTGTTATCCTTCAAAATATATGTGTATGCTACATAACAACCTTTTACCTTTCTCTCTCCCACAATTTTTTTTTGAAACTAAAAAAAATATATGGGAGAGAGAAAGGTAAAAGCTTGTTATGTAGCATATATATATAAAAGTATCTAAAGTTTTATATAGTTCTATATAAAACTATATATAAAACTGAAAAGAACAAAAGAAGGTGAGTAAAGTTTCTACATGACATCTTTTAGATTATGAAAGACACGATAAATCTAGATTTTGAGCTTGATAGAAACATATGTTTAATATAGCAAGTACTTGGGAAAATTACTGATAGAACTTTTTCTTCATTGGCAAAGGCATATCCTGATCCCCGCAAAGTAGGGGTAAGGTCTGCGAGCGCACACACACACTTTCCATTTGAGACCCCATTTGTGGGATCACACTAGGTATGCTATTGTTGATGTAAAGGCAGATCATAAACCAGGAGCAGGAGGTACAGTCAGTGTATTCGGAGTGTTAGCTGGGTTGGGAGAAAATACACTAGGTAAATGCTTACCCGCACGCAGTGTTTACACCTAACCAATAAATGCAAGACGCATGTCTTTCACATACATATTTAACACTTAACCATGGTTAATGTATTTTCCCATATTTGTTAACCTATAAGATTAACTTTATTTGTTTGATGTAAGCACCTGACGCGGATAAACTTTTACCAATACACCGACCCGTTGCTCCCAAAATGATTGGCGCTCTGCCCCTACTTGTGGGCTGCACTTTTAAGACCTATACAACTCTTAGGAGTAGTTTGGTAGATAACAAGTTATCTCGGAATAATAATATGGAGATTAAGTAATACAGGATTATTCAGTGGGTATACCAACTCTTAGGAGTAGTTTGGTAGATAATAAGTTATCTCGGAATAATAATATGGAGATTAAATAATACAGGATTATTCAGTGGGTATACTTCTATTGTTGGATGTTTGGTTCATTGGAATAAAAATAGGATATTGGGAGGTGCAGTCTGTGTATTCGGAGTGTTAGTTGGGTTGGGAGAAAACCCAGTGGTAGATACTTACCTGCACCAAGTGCTTACACCAAATCGATAAATGCAAGACACATGTCTTTCACATACATATTTAACACTTAACCATGGTCAAGTGATATGTATTTTCCCTTAATTGTTAACTGATAAGGTTAACTTTATTGGTTTGATGTAAACATTCGACGTAACAAATTTTTTCCAATACACTGCAAGCATAGGTTTTTCACTGGAGAAATCCTTCCATTTTGTTATGTTTGGAAGGTCTCCTGATACTTGTATAGACTTAGCACCAGCTTCTTGTTGGGAAATTTCTCCTTTCAATATACTAGCTACTTACATTGTCCAAAAAAAGAAGACGTACTATTATCATTATCGTAAACAGCCTTTTCAAACTATAAACTATTTTAAGCTAGGTACTATTATTTTTTGACTTGAAAGCTACTTTTTTTAAAGCCAAATTAAACGGGCTCTCACTCTTGATCAGTGTTATCAAAAGTGAAAAGCGCAAAAAAGCTACAAGGTCCTTTGGGGCTTTAAGCAAAAAGAGTGTGGCCTCGGATGAAAAAAGGCACAAATGGAGAAAAACTTCAGTTATGTCTGCCTAGTCCAAGATTAATAATCAGAAGCATGAAATAACTAGTATATGGACTAAAAATTTGGAAGAAAATATGATGAAGTGAAATATCAGTTGTTTAGTGTCGCATCTTCAGGATTACACTCACTGTCAAGGTAAAGTATGTCTTCGAGACAAAGCGCCCATAAAGCTAGGGAACCGCTCAACATGTAGTAAGACTCAATTGATGGCTTAGGTGATCCTTTGACAACACTGCTCTTTGTGAATGTAAATGGGAACAGTGAATTCTAATAATTTTAAGTTTGATTGCCCTTCATCAAGCTGAAATGCTGGAAGGTGAGTAATCGAAAAGTACATTGATCAGAGAAAATATGATTAGTCAAGAGTTCAGTCAATGTTAAGTACCTTGAAGTTGGTCAAATCTGGAACTACGTAGTTAGGCAGCTTCTCTTGCACAATAACATAACCACCTGGAACAAGAAAAACGATCTAATATTAGAAATAAACTTAGATGTCTGTGTGTTTCTATGTGACTTAATTGTTGATTCTTTTGACGCTGGAATATTTAGCTTTCAAAGAGAAGGAATTCGGTAATTCTACTTCTTTATCCTGGGTAAATTATGAACTTAGACAAACATGATCTGGGCCAAGCGAAGAAGAAATATAAAGCCCCTAAGCTGTAGCCTAATAACTTGTCAGATGTTGATACTACAACCACATAATCTTTTTACATAAAGCTATAGAAAACCTGTTTCAACAGGGAGAAAAGACAAAAGAATAGCACTCCTAGTTCACAATACTTGAATAGAGATTTCAAACCTTTGCGAGTGTGAAAACCAGTAGGCTTGCAATTTTTTCCCTTGTAGAAGCCCCGAGGAACCTTTTTTGTTGTAAGAATATCAAGAGATGAAGTACGCTTTCTTCTGAAAGATCTCCCTAAACCTAATAACAGTCCCAGCGGCATCGTATAGTCTTCCAACTAAAAGAATTGTGCCTAGAGACAACATAATACAAAGAAAAAATGATATTATATATTTGCATAAGATCAAGATTTTCTAATTTTATCTTCTTTTTTTTGTGGAAAAAAGGGCATTATATCTTTGCATATGATCAAGATTTAACTTGAAGTCATGATCAACATTAAATTTTTAACCCATTATCACCGTCACAACAATCTATTCCTCCAATTATCACCCCAACATCCTACGGCAAAGATAATTAGCATGTCATGAGGAAATATGGAAACAAGGCAAATCCAGAGGCAATGCCAGGAACTTTACCAAAGGGATTAAAAAATATTCAAATACCTAGAAGCTTCTCTTGTATAAATTTGTTTTTTCCCTACTTATACCATGTATTATCGGATGAAGGGGATATAATTGAACCCCCTTACTTATCTTTAGCTCCGTCAGTGGGCAAATCCCTGTTGCTAAACACATAGCTAAGGAAAAAACCCTCTTCATCTCCTGCACTATTCTACACTTGTGACTGAACCTTATTACAGACTCCTGTCATCTATAAATAGTATTTGCACATTTCAATATGAATTACAAATCTACAAGTTTACACAAGTCTACTTTGTTCTTTTGTTCAATTCTAATAGAACTAATTTTAACTATTCAGTATCCTTCAAACAATACTATGAACATAGCTATATTTTGCGCATTACAGAGACCCCATATCTTGAGTTTTCTAAGTTAGATTCCTTACTTTAAAAGAAAAATAGATAAACTTAAAGGCACTGTATAGAATTTCACGAAAAATAAAATGCATAGTGAGAAAAAATCCAGATATTTCTTGCTTACAAAACACTATATATATCAATAATCAGCCATTATTTTAAGCTCTACAGCATATATATTAGAAATCAAGTAAAAAAAAAATTACCAGTATCTGCTCAAGAGTATGCTTGCCCAGTTGGTAGGGCTGGGCATTTGGTCGGTTCGGTTTTTCGGTTTTCGGTTTAACCAAATTTAATTAACAGTGATCTGTGGCCTGTGGCTTCTGAATAATTTTAGTAAATCGAAAAAAAAAGCTTCAGAAATGGTCATATTCTTTTGCATATTCCTATTCTTTTACATGTACCAACACATCCTATGTCTAAAAACGTCCTGTATACCAACTAACTCACCGATCAGTCCCTAACTAACAGACAGAATAGACAGAACTTCCATGGTAGAGGATACTACCAACTGACTAACAATAAGGAGACCCATAATGATATTGATGCACATTAATCCCCATTGTACAAGTCCCCTTAGTTTATACTACAATCAAGCAGCTAAACTGCTAACTGACTTGATTCCCCTACAACGAATTAACTATATGTTGTTACATACTTACATTTACAGGGTATGACAATTACAACTTACAAGTACACCCTTCAATACTGACTACTCATCTCGTATTTGAAATTGAATATAACATATATAAAGATTTCTAGATGAATTTAAGACTTAAGACGCGATGAGCAGTGGCCAATGAGCACTGACCTTCTACTTTCGAATCGCGAGCACTGAGCGATTGCGGGCTGCGATCACTCGGCGAGGAGCCAGGAGCAGCGGCTGGCCTGAGACTTAAGAGACAACGGACGACGAGCTGAGAGATAAGAGATGAGAGATGAGAAATGAGAGACGAGCTGCAGCGTAACTCGTAACTGAGACGAGACGACTGACGAGTGTTGAGAGATGAGAGTTACGGTGGTCTGTGTTAGGTTTCTGATTGGAATATGGGCCTAATTTGAATATGGGTTGTGGGCTATGCGCTGAAAGAATAAGGAAATACAATTTTGAATCTTGGAGTCATCAAATTCAAAATCCACTTTCTTAATTTAGCTAATTTTAACACAGGTCTCATTTTTGCTATATAAATATCGTATAGATGCATTTAATTTTTTAATTATAAATAGCATTTGTGATGATGGACAGCAATTATTCGGCTGTTTCCAAGGAATCTTTTGTTGAATTACAAGTTAAAAGATGATAACTTTAGATATATATACATATGGAAACTTAATTTTGGTACTTGCTTTCTGGCAAAAAATGGGTTAGGTTTGGGTTGGATGGGTCTTTTTATTTGATAAAAGAATTGTGGACCAATGAAAAGTGGCCACTTGTTTAGTACAATTCCATATCACATTTTTTGTTAACTAAAGGGCATTTTTGAACCTAAGAAAAACGTTAAGGACATTTCTAAACCAATAGATGGAAGGAGGGCATTTTTGAACCATTTCTAATAGGTTAAGGGCATTTTTATTTTTTCGGTTAACCGAATTCTTTTTAGCTAAAAATCGAATTGAAAAATTGAATATTGAAATCGAAATAACCTGAACATAAATTTAAAACGATTCAGTACCTTCCCCTTTTTGGAAAAAATAGTAAAGTAGTTAAAATTTCTAACATAATAAGCTAAAACATCTACATTATGAAATAATTATTAAAAATGTCATTATGTCATTATTTTGACAAATATAATATATCCTTATATAATTGATTTACTATCCTTTTATTTCTCAAATCAGTTACCTAGTTTGACTCTACTATCAACTAAAAGTAAAAAAAAAAACCACATTCTGATATTCTCTCTAGTTTTTTTTATCTCAAATCTCTCCACTCTCTCCACTGTTTCCACCATTGATATCCTTAATATTTGATTACTCTCTCTTACGTCTGATTAGAGTCTCTTACGTCTGATTAGGAGTCAGACCTGCTCCATAACGAGCACAATTTCTCTGCTTATTAGGTTCAGGCGATTTTCTTGTCGGGTTCTAGAGCTCCGTCATCGCGCTATGGATGGTTTTGAAAAGACTCTTCTTGAATCCATGAAACTTGATGAATCAATTGTCGAATTAAAGTTCTTAATTATCCATTATTCTCAATTCTAAAGAACCAAAATACGTATTCATCCTAATTGCATATGTAAAATAATTTTTTAAATTTATTCTGCTTATTGTGTATTTACTATACCACTTTGTATACCAAATAAGTTGTATTAAGATTTAATTTCATATTCGTCATAATAGTATACCATCAAGTTTTGTATTTATATTTGATTTTGTATTCATTCTCAATTCTAAATAACCATGATACAATTTATTTATGTTATATATGTATTCCACCTAATTGCATCAATAAAATAAATTTTGTATTATTTTTTGCTCATTTTGTATTTTCAAAATCACTTTGTATACCAGATAGTTTATATTTAGATTTGATGTTGTATTCATTTTCAATTCTGAATAATCAAAATACAGTTTATTTACGTATTCATAATATAATTATTCATACTAATTGCTTAGTAAAATAGATTTTGTATTTTGTTAAACTCGTTTTGTATTTTTAATATCACTTTGTGTATCAACTAGTTTTATTTATATTTGAATACGTATCAAATTTTGAATTGTATGATCTAACTTTTCGATTGAAATAAGTATTTATCGTGCTCAGTTTGTAAAAAGAAGTTTATCCGAAATTTTGAATACACAAAATCATATTTAATGAAGTTCATCCGAACACACCAAAATCGTATTTAAAGAAGTTCATTCGAATACATTTCAAGTGAAATTATATTTAAAAAAAGTTCAAATAAGTAAGGATAAAAAAACTAAGAGAAATATTTTTACCTTTTTGAAATATTTTGTCCTATGATTTTCTCCATTTTGTTATTAAAAATTTGTATTCTTTCAAATTAAATAAATACAATCAACATTATAACAAATTAAAATATTGACATTCTAAATGAATATTGAAAGTGTTGACAAGGGCTCTATCAAATGCTAAAATATTATTATTTTAAAACCTTTTCCCTTTTCGATTTTAACTATATTATGCCAGCCTTACTTGTTGGAATAACCGAGAAGACGACAACTCCAAGGGGTTGAAGAAGGCGTTATTGGGTTTTAATAGTGTGGGCTATTGAAAGAAAAAAGCCCAAACAAGGGAATGTCACATGTTTTGAGTGGATGAAATGGACCTAATAGAGAGGCCCAACAGAAAATAACATTTTTACTTGGGCCGTTGAGGCCTTGTACATAAATCATGTGTGACTTCTTAAACTCTTTCTATTTTTTTTGGGAGAGCGCCAAATTATAAATTGAAGTTTTTTAAATGTGTTTGAATCATGAAGTTAAGGGGTCGTTTCGTATCTATAGTTAAAGTTATGCAGATATTAATAATGTAATAATTAGTTATGAGGGAATCTATATATTATTTTATGTAAGTATTAATTATACAAAAATCTATCATATATTAAATTATACATAGATTCTCTTAAAACGTAAACATATACTGTATTAATTAGTTATGCGGATTTTCAAATTGTAAATCAAACACTATATTAATTTTATGTCAAATTTAATATCTACATAAGTCGCCTCTAAAACAACTATCAAACGATCCCTAAATCTATCAAACTCAAACTTAGCATGATTCGAATACTGCATTTAAATTATGTCTGGTCATGAATGCATGCCACCAACAAAATGCACCTCAAATCCAGACGTAAAAAAGTAAATTGGAATGCAAATCAGTGACAAACTTTTGAAAAAGGAAAAAAAAAAAACAAGAAAAGTTAAAGTATTTTCTTTTGAATAACTCAGTTCACATTGCATAGATTTTATTAGACTTTGGTACATGTGAATTTAGAAGAAAACGTCAACATCGATCTCGATCTACTTCATATAATTAAAAGTAAAGATTTTATTATATTTGTGTTCTTTTGCCTTCATGAAACACATGTTTCACGCTGAAAATCAATTGAATGTCAGTTTGACCATAACATAAAAAATTAAGAAATGAACAAAAAGATACATATTTTCAATTAACGATAAATAATTGCTAGAAGGTTCACATGACCAATGCACAATAAAACAAAAGAATATGAGTGATCACTTATTAATAATTTTTAACTACAATGATCTAAAGGGTTGTTGGATTTGAAAACAAAGTTATGCAAAAAAATACTAATATAAAATAATATATAGATTCCTCAAACAAAATAATAGCTAGCTCCACTAAATAAATTAATAGGACATTGAGAGATCGTTTGGTTACAGTATAACTTACATTTTATTCATGTATAAAATAATATATTAAGTTATACTATGTTTGGTAGTAATTTTTGTTTAGATAGAAAAGTCAACATAACTTATACATGTTTGGTTGCATTTTTGTAGTCCTACATAATTAATACCAACATAACTTATGAGGGAATCTATGTATAAAGTTATGCACTGTAGAAGGTGGAATAAGTTATGTGGATATTAGTTATACATGTATTAAAGTGATAACTTACATATTTACCCAATTAATTTATTTTATTGTTTTTAATTGAAAACTTTATTGTTTTCCTATATATAAGTTTGCTCTTTTTATTTCTTTTTTATATTTAGATCATTTTTATTTCTTTTTGTTTTTTTAATTGGAAACTTTATTGTTTCCTATCAACATGTGTTGTTTTTATTTCTTATTATATATAGATTATTTTTATTCTTTTTATATACTTACCGTTTTGATTGATTTATGCAAATATAAATATTTTTTAATATTAGAAATTGATTGTATATATTTTAACGATACATATGCTAATCAAATATTAGCATTATATATTATTCACTATATTTCACATTTTATTAGTATGTATTATTATTTTGTAAATAATATATATTAATAATTTACAACAAGTTTAATATTCAATAGTTAATAATTCATGTAATCTCTAAACTCTGCATAACTAATAGTACTTGCATAACTAAACCTTGCCTAGCTAATACCTGCATAACTAAACACTGCATAACTAAACCCTGCATAGCTAATACCTGCATAACTCTAACCAATAGCCAAACAACCCTTAATTATATATCAATAACCCAATTATCTCTAAATGTAGATTGTTAATGAGTCTGGACAATTCAATCGTGAAGCACAACTTTATAAGTTTATAAATCACTGCTCAAGCATTATAAATTTAGGTTTGTATTATTTATTATTATATATATATATATATATATGTACATTGCGCAAAAAAAAGAAGAAGTTAGACAAAATTGGAAACAGCGTGTGTTGCTTTGCTTACCGTTCTAAGGAATAAATTGTCAGAAATATACATAACATACAACATTTCAACTTTTAGAGTGTATATATAGACGCTTTAACTTGATATATATGATATCAACAATAACTAAGCACTTCAACTCATTTTTATTGAGTCTCGTGAACAGTTGACACTGATTTGACACATAAACTTAAGAGGTGTGTAGATGATTTTTTTAAAGTTAGGAGATAAGCAGAAATATTTAAATGTGCACATTAAAAGTTAAAATACTTAATTGTTAGTCGAAAACAAATTTGAATGTCTGTTACGTTAATATGTTATGGCATTGAAAAAAAAAGTAAAATATTGTCAAGAGCATTAGTCAAAAAGAGAGAAATTAAATTCTGGCAAAGTATGCCTTTTCAAATTAAATTATACAGTAGTTCTATAGTACTCCTAACACGGTAAACAATAAATAGAAAGTTCGTTCAAAAAGCTGAAATTAGGAATCAGACCATGGAGAAAAATAAAAGAGAGAACTGTAGAGTGCTTTTTGAAAAATGGAATAATAAAGCTTATATATTGTATTATGATATTTTGCTATTTAATTTCTTCCACACTGTATATTACCATTGATGGAGCAAGAAGGAAATTTATAATTTGGCAAGTTCGAAAAGCTTCTTTTGTTCCTCCCCCTAGGTTCGTTTGGTTATAAACAAGTTATTTCAAAATTATTTATTTTGTGATAAGTTATTTCATCATGTATATGCATGAAATAACTTATGATATTACTAAGGTAAAAATGATGAATTAAATAATTCAAAAATGACCTAATTTTTCTAATCAAACACAAAATAAAATAATTATATATTTTATTCTAATACTATTATTCTTTATACCTTACACAAAACGACTCGTTAGAGTAGTAAATACTTAACAAAGAAACTGTTTCTACTGTACATCAGTTGGTTGAGTATTAAATTGAAAGAAGTAAAAAATAAAGTTAATATAGGTTTATATATTCTGTAGTTACTATTTTTATTTAGTATCCAAAACATGACACGTAAAATGAATTTTTCTCATTTTTTAATCACAAAATAAAATGATGTGCAGAATCGGTTCCTTCATTGTCCTAGTAATTCTTGCTTCAAGATATAATAAATAAAATCAAAATTCGAACATGGTCAGGCTGGGAAAATTAAGCTATTTTCATTACTGGACCATTAATCATATTTATGTTAGTAAGGTTAAAAGTTAATATATATATATAAAATTTTAAAAAAATGACCAAATACACATATATATACGATGTTATTTTTCAACAAAGTGAGTTCATGTGAACCCACTTGACCCTCTATGGGTCCACCCCTGAACTAAATAATTGTAGGAAAACTTACATAAATATACTATAATAAAAAATATTTATCATTTATAGCAATAATATTTCTTTTTACTTAATCACTTCTACTATAAGCCCAAGTTATTAAGCATCTAGGATATTCATATCACGTGAATTAGGCTTTTTGCAAGTATAATTGTTTATTAGAGCCTCTTTCTTCCAAAAAAAAAGTGTTTTTTTTTTAAAAATTACGTGAACGTTGCATGAATATTGACTTTACGTTACACGAGAATTTATATGTGATAGATAATAGATTAGACAAAGTGTTGCTAATTAAGTCCAAATTTCAACTACTTTAAGACTTAAGTAGGTGCAATTGTTATAGAAAATTTTAGAACTCGATTTAACCAAATAATTAGGTTACGGTAATGACTAATAATGAACTCTTGACAATCTCCAGCTCCTAAAAGAATGTCGCAAATGAATTAAAAGAATGTTAATTTACCTTGTTAATGTCAATTACAAATCAGAATTTTTACTTAGTGAAGCAAGGTAATTAATAATGAATCCTTCTCAATAAAAAGTATTACACTGCATATATAATTATATTATATTATATAAGAAGAAGAATTATTATTTTAATGTAAAATAGAATTAAATTAACTCTAAGCAATTCAGTTACTTCTTTTTTTAAGGGTAAGGGGTCAAAAATGCTCCTTAAATTATGTGAAAGAAATAAAAATGTCCTTAAACTATGTGAAATGAATAAAAATGCCTTCGTTTGTAGTTTGATCCAAAAATGTTATTTTCTTAATATTTTGGTCCAAAAATGCCGTTAAACTATGCGAAATGAACAAAAAGGCCCTCATTTGTAGTTTGATCTAAAAATGTTATTGTTATCAATATTTTGGTCAAAAAATGACCTTATTGTTATTTAATGGGTCAAAAAAGCTCATTTTTCAAATAATATATTATTATTTTCTTTTTGACACAGTTTTTCAATTAATGTTTTTTTTAAAAAAAATTAGCAAATGTTTATCTTACTTTAATTCAGAAAAAAATAAAAAATGATTTTTTTTTATCATCATTATTTTTTATTGTTATAAAAATATAAATAAATGATAGATATACTATGATCTTATATATATAACATATATTATCTATCAAAAGGATACATGTAATTATTCTATTTTAATTGATAAAATAAGTTAAGAAGAAGAAAAATATTTTCTATATTTTTATTTGTCAATGTGATTTTAGAAGAAAGAAAATAAGAATAGTGTTTCTTAATAATTTTTTAATTAGGAAGAAGATGTGTTTGAAAAGAAAAAAATATATTTATTCGGAAAAAGGATATTTTTGAGTCATTTTGTAACTATAGGGGCATTTTTGAATCAAACTATTTACGGTAAGGACATTTTTGAGCCAAACTATAAACGAATGACATTTTTATTCTTTTTACATAGTTTAAGGATATTTTTGACCCTTTTCCCTTTTTCAAAAATTGAGCTGGAGAAGGGAAAATAAGAAAAATTTAATAGTCAACTAGTTAAGCGGTTAAGATTTCACAACTAATTAATACGATAGACGAAATTGAAGTATATTGTGTACATATGTATATTTGAAAATTTATCAAATAATCAACTCATTTGGAATGGTATTAGGATTCCGTCCAAAATGTGAAGTGAAAGAGAAAGTGAAATGAACAGTTTAAGTGAAGGTAAAGTCGTGATGGGTAGTGGGCCTATTTTTTGAGTGACCACCGACCGCCGCTTTAGGGTGTCTTTTTCCCACTGAAATTGGAAGCCATGAAAATGACTCTCCTTCTTGGCCTTTGGGCCCTTTGATTTTTTGGCCACTCAATGTTTTAAAGAGAGAAAAAAAATCACTTCTTTCTCCTTTTACAAATTGCTCTTTTGGTTTCCTTACTTTTCCTTTCATGGACCAAATTACTTTTAAATTAAAGGTAATTACCACACTAGTACTTATCATGAAATAAATGTTTTTCTATTTGAATGTATGCCTTTATTATTCTTAGAGGATTGACTCAGATTTTGTTTAACTAGGTCTTAGATCTAATTCATACTCTAAAAGCTAGTTCAAAGGAAAAACAATTGTCCAAATATGATAAAAAGTTCACTTATTTCATTAATCACAAATGTAAATCTTTTGTTATTCTTTAACACTCCACCTCACACCTAGTGCTTAGTATGAAGGCCAACAACATTGGGTGATATAGGTCTTGCTCTGATACCATGAGAACACACTTTTATTATTTAATTACTTTAATTATTTAAATATATTCTCAACAGATTTACCCTTTAACAATAGAATACAAAACAAAATTCCTTCTTCGTTTTGAATTTGGTTATAAATATTGCACTCACCATTAATAGACAGACGGCTAAAGTGTACGAGTATCTCATCTAAAAATTTAAATATTATTTATTTTGATATTATATTAAAGTGTGTAATATATCATCTAAAATATTAAACTATTACAAAAAACACTTTTATTAGTTAACGGACCTTCAACAACTTATTTTACCATCTACTTACTTAAAAGATACTCATTTATTATTGAGATGGAGTGCCACCTTCCAAAACAATAAGACTCATAACCACAAAATCTTCTATGAAACAATTTGAACCAAAAAACTACTCAAATTCAAGATGATTTAAAGAGTTGAATTATATTTCATTGCTCATTATATTCTCTGTCTTTTCCCCATTACTTTTCTTACTCATCTGTAATTTAACAGAAGAATATTTTCAATATTAAGTAGTAAAAATTAAAAGAGAAAAGGGAAAGAAATCAAAGTTTGCATTAAAATTTTGGAAAATTCCTAAATTTACCTTGAAGTTGAATTCCTATAAAAATTAAATACAGTTTCAATTTTTATTCATAATCAAACACAATTTCAATTTTTATCATTTTTTCACTTTTGAAAATAAAAATAATCACATTATGATGACCCTTTTATTATGTGACATGTTACATCTGAAAATCCAAGAGACTTTTTGAGTATAAATATTGTTCAGTTTATAGTGTTCCTAACTCCATTTATTAATTTGTGTGGGGAGAAAAAACATCTTCCTTTTCAAAGGCAAGAAGCTAATGTATAAGCTAAGTTTTATAGCTTTTCATCAACTTGATTGTATATATGTGTCATGGTCTACTTCTTACCAACCACATGGGGTTTGATAGGCACCCAACAGCCATGCACCAACCCTATTTTAAATATACTAATAAATTAAAACTGAGTTTAAGTTATTCATAAATTATGAGTGTACGATATTTTTATGTATAGGGTCATCTTTATTCATAAGATTACAAATATCCTATTTTTTAAAAAATTTACTTGTAAATACCAAGTTACCAAAATGATATTTTTTTCCTCCGAAGTTACCAAAATGATATTACTTATACAGATTTTGAGACATAAATAACTTAGTTTTTAATCAGTTATCAACAAATAAAGGTTTTTCTCATCACAAATTAATGAGAAATTTATGTTATAGAATATAGTTTGTTTTCCCACTGAATCAGCTTACTGGGAAAATGCATGAGGCGAAATAAGTTTTCACTGAAAATAGCGGAGAAATTCTTAATTTTTCAATATGAAAATTCTTTCTCACTAAATCAATCAAAATAATATGAAAATAGTAGTAATTTTTTAAGCAATAAACCCCTTAAAAATTACACAAAATTTTAGGAATAAGTATATTATTGTGGGATTGAGTTTGAATTTCTATTTCATTCATGGAATAATTATTATACACCACTTGAGAAAAACTAATCCCTAAATTCCATGGTTTTATCAAAATGTGATCACATCATATGTAGTCAATTTTTGTTGTACAATAGATGGGATGTATAAATGAAAACTTGGCGTATAGTGAAGTCATTTTCTGGAAGATAGTGACTAAAGCAGAAGCACCAATGCTTATAATTCCAAGTAAAAGTCACCATCTCACACATGGGTGCCCAAATGACTACGTAGCCTATGCAACCAAAAGTGACTACATGACATGATCATGCAAAACAAACTTTTCTATTTTATAGACATATTGGCCCCCAACCATACACATTGATGTGTATATTTATTCACATAACACTATTAATTTAATCTTCTTATCCTATCCTCCTTTTCATAATACTTATAACGCTTGTGATTCTTTTTTCAGAAAGTAATCCAACTTACGATTATTTTTTCAAATAATCAACGTGTATAAATAACTAGTTGCGAGAACTTACACTATTGAACAATAGCTAGGTTCTTTTTAACCTAATGCTTGTGAATAGTGGATTTGAACCCACAATTTTTAAACAGATGAATTTATTAAAAAAATGAACTCACAGAATTTAAATTTTAAATTCATCTTTGTTCCTGCTAACAATTCTTTAGATAGGTATAGGTGAAAGTCTTGTGATCAACTTCTTTCTTCTTTATTTTTACTTTTTTAATCTCTTTAAGTAAATAACATCTATAGACTTATATTGTAATGCCTATGACTAAGGTTGTAAAAAAAAGAAACACAAATAGCTTCTTGATGCTTCAAATACTTAGGCTACATGTTATTTAAAATTGATGAAACTTACTAACTTATATAAAAAGCTAATTTCTATGGTCACTAAAGTACCAATAAAGATTTGGTGCTTGATCAACAGAGTAAATGTTGCAAGAATCCTCTGTTGTAAAACCATTTTGCTCCTCAATTCTCCCAACAGCTTGTTGCTGCTGCTGATTATTATTGTTATTATTATTATTATTATTATTATTGTTATAAGCTCTCATTGATGTAGAATTACTTGCCCTTGGATCCATTAACTGTGTGTATGTTGATGAAGATAATGACAAATGATCCAGAGCATTACTGTAAGATGACACTTTAGGCATTAATTGTTGATAATTGAGTGTTGAAATGTTGTAATTTTCTTCATTCATCACTCCACTTGAATCACTATCTGATGATCCATCTTTTGAATCCACAAAATCTGATGAATTCTTCAATTTATTCAGAATTTCTTGTGGCCTTTGAAATACAGGGGATAATAATGTTTCCTCTCCTAGCTTCTCTTTCAGTCCTTTTAACTGCAATTTTGATAATAACCATATCAGCTAAAACATCAAGATTTCGTCCACTTTTACTTGTCCAGTTTAGTATAGTGGACAAGTGAAAATAGACGGAGGGAGTATTAGATAATGAAATGTGAAAGATTTATAATTACCTCAGTAATTAAGCCTTCTTTTTCTTGTTCAACTTTGGTGTAATTATGTTGAAGAGCTTCATAATTGGACTTGAGAATGTTATAATCTCTTTCTAATTGCTTAGTCTTCCAACGGGCACGGCGATTTTGGAACCAAATTGCAATTTGTCTTGGTTGCAGACCTAATTCTTGTGCAATTTTTACTTTTCTATCAGGATCAAGTTTATTATCAACCTCGAAAATTTTCTCCAGTGCTTGAACTTGATCTACTCTTAGCCTCCTTTTCTTCCCTGTTCCACATCCACTTTCTTCTATCCCATCTTCATCTTCCAATCCGTCCAACATTGCCTGAAATTCATTGCTATATCCCAAATTCTCTGTATTTTTCTCTGCACACACAAAAATGAAAGAATATAATGATTAGTCAGTCCTATTAGAACTTCATGTTGCTTCATTTATTTTATATTTTTCTATTTGTTATCATACGTGTATTTTCTCGTACGATTCGAGTATCTATTGAAAATTGTCTGTCATAAGTTATGCGTACATTCGCTCCTGTATAGACTATTTATGTGTACTATTGTGAATTAATCTTTTAACGTTTGAACTAAAGTTACTGAATTTCATGAAATATGTACGTTTAAGGCGGGCTCTCAAAGCTCGGCCCTAAACTAGAGAATAACTTATATATATTGATAGTGTAATAATTACCTTCAGTTGGATAAAGCAATTTGCCAGAAGAATCTGAGAAACTGAACCTCTTCATGATGATAAGATTAGTTTATCTCCTTAATTCTTTGGTTTGACAAAAAACAGAATTGACAGGACTGGAGAATTTGTAATGTGAAAAATGAAATTGTTGAAGGAATTACACAAAAACACCAAATATTTGTATAGTGATGTTTTAAAATAGCAAAATAATACAAGAAAATTAAAAGAGGTGGATATGAATAAAAGGGGTAAACTCAATAGCAATAGAGAAAAAAAAAATACAAATAAAAGACAACAAATTAAAGGGACTTGCTTTTCATCATTAACCAATCAATCAATCTATTAAAATAAATAGGAAGAAGAAGAGAAGAAGAAACTAAGAAAGAGAAAAGAGAAAGACTCTGTATGAGAGAAAAATAAAAGAGTTTATATCGTTTTTTTTTTTTTTGCCTTTTCAAAGGTATGGACTAACAGTAATTTTATATATGCTGCCCAGCTATATATCTTCTTTTAATGATGTGAAATGACTTTTTATAATTTGACAATTACTAATACTACTACTCTTTTTTCCACAATTATTTTTTTTATATATTCTCTCTTTTGATTTTTATGTCTTTCAACTGTGAAATTTGAATCCAATTGTCCAGTTGGCTCCAGAAAGTCCAACTGCATGCTAGTTTTTTCAGATCTAATTTTAGTACAAGACAATCAACAAATTGTTTTGCAACATACATAAATTTGCTATTTTAATATTCCAATTTGCATGAGAACCTTAATTGGTGCATTTTTTAGAAAATTTTCAATTGATTTTAGAATTTTATTTAGCTAAAGGGAGCTTTGGAGTAACGGTAAAGCATAATCTATAGCCTATAGGTTATGCTTTGAGTTATGAAAACAGTTACCACTAATGTTAGTATTATGATAAATTGCCAATATCACATGATCTATATTTGATGCACCATATAGTCTTAGTTATTTTTTCATGATTTGAAAGTTTGTCCAGTAACAAGCTTTACAGTACTGGTGAACTTCAGTTAGTCATATATAAGATGAGGAATAAACTTCATCAATTGGGCACAAGAATAGATAACTAGAAGTTTAAAATTTATTCATGACGTTATCATATATAGGCAAAATGCACACAAATTCTGTGATCTGCAATTTTGTATGACAGTGTCCACAACTAACCACCCATGTATAATCCAACCTAGATAACCATATACTAATATTATACTAATAGAATACGGAATTTACTCGTTATATACGGTGATGCAATCAAAAATTTATTTATAATATAATTATTTGCCTGAAAAGGACTTCGGATGAATTTCTTGGCTCCGCCTATATGGGGATTTATTATTCATATGATATTAATGTGTCTAACATATGGTAGTAGATAACTAATTTTTTTATTTATTTAGATTATACTGAAAGACAATTACTTATATTTGTTCTTTAATTAGTTACCTAATAGTATAAATATCTTTTTACCGTATCAGCATACAAAAAAAAATTCAAGAATTGTACATAGTAGTGAATCCAGTACATACGTTTATGGGTGGTCTGTTGCTGAAAAATTATATAATTTGTATATATGGAAATCGATTCAGAACTAACTAATACTATATACGTTACGATTTTCAGAATTAAACTTATATTGTATTTTCATAAATACGAGTTTAATTTACACCTTATTTTTTGTACTTTTAGTAGATTTATTCCCTACCTATAAATTTATGATCCGACTCAAAGTACTTGGGTTTAGATAACTCATAAACCTGCGATATCGAAATGCTACATCCACCTCAACGTATAAAATTTAAATATTACATTCATATCTATACTCTAAATCTTACCTAATCGAGTATTGATTCAACTAAACTTACTAATCTTGTTTAAATAATATATTCGTTTTAAAAATCCATTATATATATATATATATATATATATATATATATATATATATATATATATATATAAAGGTTTATTAAAAGAGAAAATTTCAAAATAGAAAACATAACAAATACAATAAGGATCTATAGCTATCGTTTCGATAATTGTGCTTTATAGCTATAGTTCCGTTTTCTATGTATATGTCTGTCCGTTAATATATTTCGCTTGCGAATATACAAATAGGGTAAGTATTTACAAGTTATGTCTTTATATATTTATAAAATTTTCAGAACTCCGTTTGTATATTACGCTTCCCAATATATACATAGAGTAATTTATTGTAAATTTTACATAAATCGTATACAAATAGATAGAGAAAGCATATACAAAAATCTGAATTTATATAATCGAACTATAGCTATGAATTAGAATATTCCTAACTAATAACTATAACATTTTTTTATTTCCCACTCGATGTCCGGTACACACATCAGAGCCCGACTAACTACGAATCAGAGTATTCCTTACTAATAACTATAACATTTTTTTTAGGTCACTACAACAAAAATGATCATTAGCGACAATTAATTCTTAAGTGTCATTAAATATATATTTTTAGCGACAATTGTCACTCTTTGTATATGTCCCTAAAACCTTTAGCGACGTTGGTTCTAATGACACTTAACTAATGCCAGTAAAGACTTTAGCACTCTTTATTAGTGTCAATATTTAATGCAGCTAAAAGTTATTTTTGTTATAGTGGATTTTCCATCCGATGTTCGGTACACACATTGGAGCCCGACTAAATTTGGACTCATGCCAGAAAACCCTACATTGAGGGGTAAAGCGCTTCGACCTCTTGATTAAGGACGAATGAATACATACCACTCTATCATAACTCTTGTTAAAAACAGTTATAATATTTAATATGATACGAAATCAGCTTAAAATTAAAAGTGTGAGTTCGAGTGACAGAGAGGTGGGGGTGGATTGCAGAAAAGGTCCAGGCTGTAGGCATGGGAAAGGCAGAGGAGTGAGTGGCTATTGAGCAGAATTAGCAACGTAACCAACCTTTCTGCCAAAATTTGATTTTCTGATCAACCAAACCTTCTCACGTGGTGTGTTACCTTTGTTTCCGACCCTGCAATTTATCACATGCATTTCCCCCTAATTTATTTATTTATTTATTTCCCACTCTTTTTTGTTATTTTCCAACATTCCTTATTTTTATTTTCAATCCTCATTTTCTTCTATGCCACTTATTTATAGTAAAAATATAAATACTAGTATATAAAGTATTGTTGCGTCACCAATTGGTACAAAAAAAATTACTATGATTTATTTCTTACAATTGTTAATCAAATCATTTCTATATATGATTTTTTTCTAGTAGTGATGTCTTAATTAAACAAAAGGTTAGCAGAAACTGTTTCAGGATTAAATTTTATATTTATGTGGAAAACACAGTACACATAGTTTAAATTTTAAATCCGATACAGTTTTTTGAACAAGATAATTTACAATATAAAATAGTAATTAATTTTGAAAACAAAATGATCAAAATGGTCCTGAATGTATGTATGAGGGTTGGACTATTTAATTAGTCATTCATTTTTATACCACATAATTGAAATAATTCTTGATGCATGGAAAATTAATTATTTCAGCTTTTCATATATACATGTAATTGAAATTAGCATTTATGTATAAAATGCTTTTCATATATACATGTAATTGAAATTATCATTTATGTATAAAAAAGTGATCATTTTAGTCCCAAAATTTGTTAAGTTTAATGAGACACTCAATATGTACGCCTACCATCCGCTTGTGCACCTTCACCAATAGAATATATGTACAATTTTCTTATTTTTTCTTATAACAAGCTATGGTTATTAAGCATCGATAGGCTCTTTCAAGACGTCTATAATCACTAAGCTACAACACTTTGTTCTATTAATTATTAAGAATATTCACAACATATTATTTAATCAGTTCACATATCATCTTACCTATATATACGATATTATTTTCCAACGAAGAATATCTAATTTGAACACTTGATTATAACATAGCTACCCCCTAGTAGTATGATTTTTTTGTTAGCGTGCATTGAATATGCTATTGAATTAAGATAGTAGGAAAATTTTTAGAGTAGCGTACGTAGGTAGGTAAATTTTGTCATGGTCGTAAATAGTAGAATGGGTCCAATAAGAGGACAGAGGAGGCACCTAACAATTGACCACTAACTTGCTCAAAATGCACCATCATGTATATTTTTGTGCCCCCACCCTATTTTGGAATCACTTCTACTGCTACAACTTTCACTAAATTCAACTATCTACTGTGTAATTAGACGTGATTGTGTATACATCTTGACTTCTCTTCATCCAATTCATGTACGTTTAGCTAATAGTAATAATAGAATTAACACAAGGACCGCATGAGACTAATAAGTGATCTTTCATTCTAAATCAAAGATTTCAGGTTTAAATCTGTCTGAGTATAAAGTCATCTTTGTTTCTGTTAGATAACGCATTTTATTGGGTTTTATTTACCCTGATTTCTTATCATAAATATATTTTTATTTTAGTAAAATATTTTAATATTTTGACTAGTCCTTTTCTTGTACGAAAAGGTTTAGGACTCTATACATATAGTTTTGTTCCTTCTAACTTAGTCAGTATTCACAATGTACTCCTAAAGGCTTTGAGAGTTTTGGTTAGGGAAGGAGGGGGGACGGGAGGAATTTGTGGACCAGAAGCTTAATGTGTTATCACTTGTATGAACCTCTCATGTATTCTGAGTGAATTGGTTGAGTCTCTCTATGTTTTGTAATCTCATATTTATAGTGGATTGCATCATCTCTGTTGTGGATGTAGGTCGATTGACCGAATCACGTTAAGTCTTCTTCTGGTATATTTATTGTTTGTCTTCTTACTCATGGTCTTTCGAGGCTTACTTTGCTAGCTTCCACATTACACCTAATTATTTTCGATTTAACACATTTACCCTGACTTTCGGACGTGAATGCGAATTTAGTCGAAATTTAATGCGAGCACCGAATATTAGGTGGAAAACCAAAAAATAAATTAAAACAGGGAAAAGGGTCAAAATTATCCCTCAACTTTGTTTTATTGGTTGACACCTACCCTTACCGTCAAAAGCAAGTTATTTTTACCCATGTCGTCAATAAACTTAACAAATATACCCCTTCTTTGATGGGTATTTAGCCAAGAACACTGAGAAGACTAGGAAGAAGATAGGAAATGGGTTGATTTATTATGAGTTTTAATTTGTTTAGTTTAATGGTCGGGCTGTTGTTTGTGTTAAAATTTTTTTTGGATAATTTCAACTAAAATTGGGTAATTTCAATTGATTTAGGGATTTTTATCAAAGGAGGGTATATTTGTTAAGTTTATTAACGGCAAGGGTAAAAATAACTTATTTTTAATGATAAGGATAAAGTCAACTAATAAAATAAAGTTGATGGATAATTTTGACCCTTTTCTCATTAAAATAAGTAGTATTTTAACTTTTATATACCGTCAGTACAAATATATTTTTTAAGCGGTGAGATCATTCCAACGATATTAACAGAAAAAATTTCTTCAAATATGAAATTTGAAATCTTAAAAATAAGATATGTTATCTGTAATAAAAGAAAATAATCTACTACAGTGTAAAAGCTATCCAGATCGATAATGTGTATACTTTATTTTGTTATTTAAACTCGTAATATTTTACTAATTTCGTCTCTTCCATTTCTTTTTAAACTAAATTTATAAACAATATATTATACATTAATACTCACATAGATATAATATGTACATATGGAAAAGGAAAACGAGTTCATTAACTCAATTATGCATTACACATGAATAAAAAGTTCTCCACGAAAATATAACCGTTCATCCATATATAATTTTGTTTAATTTCAAAAAATTAGATTGTATAGATTATTTTCAATGTTCTTTTTGAACTTTATGTGAGATTTAATGATGTCACAAATATTAATGACGAAAGAAATTACTATTTATATTAAAAGCTCACACGTACCGTGTCCGTAACATTCGTATAAGCACGTGCAAGTAGTTCAAAATTACTGATCCTTTGATATATTGATTACTGATCGATCATGATATTATGTATACTTATTAAATGGTTACATAATAAAAAAAGAATGATAAAACAAATTAACAAAATTGAGAGACAAACAATTTTGGCTTTTTTAAAAAAGTCAATAAGAATGACTTTTGTGCCTCATTCAAACAAATTTTGACAATTAAGTAATATGATCGAATAAAATGACATTGATTTGAAACTATAAATTATTTTCAAAAGATTTATATTTTAGAAATATAATGTACACTTTTTAATTTTTATCTATACTGAGCGAAAGTATAAAGTTATAATGAAACTGAAAATTATAGCAATAGTGAAATAAAAGATATCAAACAGTAAACACACGTAATTAATCGTTAAAAATAGGGGTATGAAATTAAAGTAAGAAATAGCCACTAGTAAATAATTTCCTTTTTAAGTAGAAATGTTCTTTTCTCTTTTTATTCTTTTACTATTTTAGTCAATTTTATTAAGAGAGATCAAAAAGTGTTTATTTTTTACCAAACTTAATGGACTAAAATTGTTCAAGCATATCTTTAAAGGATAATTTCGAACCTACCCTCAAACCTAAGGAGTCATATTTGTTAATCGAATAAATCATTAATTTTATCTGACACAATATGTAGAAATAATATTTGAGTACCCAAGATGGATGGATTTAGACAACACAATAATCATATATCATAGTCTTTGCCTAACTAAACTTTTAGCAAAGTAATAGTAAAAAAATTGAAGGTTTAGTTAGATGATTTAAAGGCTAATGAGAAGATAGATACAATGCATCAACCATTTTTAGCAAAAGATACAGTTTTCACCAAATGTTCCCCTTTTGTTAGAAGCATATATATAATTATCTTAACTAAATGGAGAAGTAATTAATTAATCTTCAATAATTGTGACCATGCATGATAGCTACCATTGTTGACTTTTTATAATAGAAGCAGGTTTGGTGATATTTAACCAGACAAACAGAAAGATAAATGTGGTGGTCCTTCATTCATTTAAATGTCCAAAATATTAACAAAAGAAAAAGGGAAATGAAGTGTTAGGGGTTAAAATGTTTTTTGAATTATTTTCTTTTGATAAAAATATAGAGAATTTTCACATATCCAGTCACTCAAAAATAGCTTAATTATGCTCTATAGATATAATTTGCTAATTTCAATTCATAGGTACATGTTATATGGAGGAGAGTAACGAACGAGATTGGAAGAAAGAGACGAAAGACAACTGAGAGAGGGCGCGCAGAGTGTGGAGAGAGGCGAATTATATATTTACATATGTCGAATTGTGTTGTATATCTGTCCAAATAATTGTATATATATAACTGATATATATTTGTATTTGTAAACCTGGCGAGCAAGACGGAAGAGGGAGGAGAGAGGCGAGCGAGAGAGAAAAGAGAGTGGAGAGAGGCGAACTGTTAATTGTATATATGTAACTATTATATGTATCAATTAATGTATTTGTATATATGCATACAATATGAATTCGTATACAATTGAATCGAGTTAAAGCATTTGTATTTGTATTTTCAACCTCTCTCTTTTTATACAAACATAAATTATACATTGTATTTGTATAGCTTGTGTCTGTATAAAGCGAGAGAGAGACAGAGGGGCAAAAGAGAATTGTGCAGAGGAAGATTTGTATAATTATAAGTGTATATAATTTGTATATCCCGTCTCTCTCGTTTTATTCAAACACAAACACAACTTATACATTTGTATTTGTATAAAGTGAGAGGGATTGAGAAGGGAGAGAAGAGAGGTGAAGGAGAAAAAGATGAGAGTGGCGTTCTAGATTCCAAAGAGAGGAGAGAAAGACAAGAGAGAATGTAATTATAGCTAGAAGTAAGTTTCAGATTGTAATTAATGTATACTATAGCTATATTAGCTAATTAACTAATATATATTTGTTTAATAGTGTAATTTTTCCTTAAAAATTATAACTTAATGAGGAAATATCAACATTTAATCGAAGGACAAAGACTATTCTCTGCCTAAATTCTTTTATTTTGTTTCATTTGGTACCTAGCTAGGTCTATGGACACGAAAAGAAAAAAAGAGAGGAGAACTTATGTATTGTTTATTTATTTAGAATATTATTAGGAGTGTGAAAATGACGGATAATATTAAATAGTTTGGGCAGGTGAAAATAGGCTAAATTAATTAATAAGTGAATTGTGAACATGCATTAAACTTACTTGGGACTCAAATCGACTATGTTAAAACGAGTTAGAAATCAAGTCATAGCTCAATTCGTTCAACTATTACTATGTTTAATTTGCGAGTCCGGAGTCTAAAGCGTATAAAATGTTAACAAAAATTTAAAAATGGTATATGAATTTTTATTTTAACCAAAAGGGCAAAATCGCTAGAAGAGCAGCAATTTCGATCGCCGGAAAAAGCAAAATCGCTGCAATAGCAGCGATTTGCAAAATTTAATTATTTTTTAATTTTTTTTTTTAAAGAAATCGCTGCCTTATAATTTTTTTTAATGATTTTTTAATAAATCGCTGTCTAAGCAGCAATTTCTTTAATTTTTTTTAATTATTTATTTGAAATTCAAAAAAAGGGGAATTTTCTCCATTTTTTTTTAAATATATTTTTTAAAATCAATTTTTTAAAAAATTTTGATTACTACTTAATTTAAAAAATCATTAATTTTTTTTTTTTTGGAATAAGTAGTAATAAAAATTTTTAAAAATAAAATTTGATTTAAAAAAATAATAATAAAAAAACTTTGGAGACAAATTGCTGCACTGCTCTTAATTATTGTTTTTAATTTCAAATAAATAATTTTTTTTTTTTAAGAAATCATTAAAAAAAATTATTTTAGAAATCGCTGCCAAGGCAGCGATTTCTTAAAAAAAAATTTAAAAAAAAATCAAATTTTGCAGCAACGATTTTACTTTTTCCGGCGAGCGAAATCGCTGCTCTTCCAGCGATTTTGCCCTTTTGGTTAAAATAAAAATTCATATACCGTTTTGAAATTTTTGTTAACATTTTATACTCTTTAGGCTCCGCACTTTTTAATTTGCTTGTTTATTTTTTATAATTTGTTTCAATATTTATTAATAAATCAGTAAGTTATTATGATTATCTATAACCTATCAAACAAATATGCTTTTTAGAAAAATACTTTGACAATGTTTCACATGGTCATTTTTGCTACACATTAGCGGATTAGCCCAACTCTTAGATGGTGGGTTGAATTGTGAATCTGTGATGGTTAACATAGATTAAAAGTCTTTTAACACATCATTTGTGCCTTGTGAATTGTCTTGTAATTATTTTTGTATGCAATGTATAGCTTGTGCTTTGGAGTGGGTTATGAATTTCTTGAGACATAATTTTCTGAAACTGAAGTTATACCTTGTAAGACATATATAACTCTTGCATTGTAAATTTTGTCTTACAAGATAAAATTTGTGCATTGTGAATTTTGTCTTGTAAAGCATAACTCATAGATTATGAATTTCTCAAGGAATAATGTTCTGAAACTGAACTTATATCTTGTGAATTTTATTTGAAATTAAACCTATAACAAGAATATTTTTGACATTTTAATCTACGTGGTAAATATATTTTTGACTCAATATGACTTAAGCCCAACCAACAAATCAGGAGTTAATAATTCTGATGGTCACTCAACTATCAATTGTTTTCACAGAAAGTCACTCAACTTTCATTTTCAACTCAAAAGTCACTCAACTATAACTTCTTTGCACAGAAAGTCACTCAACTTTCATTTTCAACTCAAAAGTCACTCAACTTTTATTTTCAACTCAAAAATCACTCAACTATAACTTCTTTGCACAGAAAGTCACTCAACTTCCATTTTCAACTCAAAAATCACTCAACTATGACTTCTTTGCACAGAAAGTCACTCAATCTATTTAATTGTTTTTCCTTAAAATTAAGTGACATGAAATTTTAATTATTAACCAAAAATTTAAGAATCAAATTAAATGGTCGGGTCATTAAATGCTTTAAATCGATAAATATATTTGATTCTTAAAATTTTAGTTAATAATTAAAATTTTATGTCGCTAAATTTTAATGAAAAAATAATTAAATTTTAATGAAAAAATAATTAAATAGGTTGAGTGACTTTATGTGCAAAGAAGTTATAATTGAGTGACTTTTGAGTTGAAAATGAAAGTTGAGTGACTTTCTGTGTAAAGAAGTTATAGTTAAGTGACTTTTGAGTTGAAAATAAAAGTTAAGTGACTTTATGTGAAAACAATTGATAGTTGAGTGACCACCAAAGTTATTAACTCAACAAATTAGTGAGATCTAACCAACTAAAATGGACAACACATTCAATAAGCTTGGAGTGACGTGTTGTTTTTAATTATTTGGTATAATACTTAATTAGTGAACCTCAAATAAATTTACATTTAGGTTGTTTAGGACACGAATTTACATGTTTGACATGTTCCACATAGAAATAGCTTTTGGCCAAATTTAGCTACTTGAACTAAAACACACACTTAAACCTCATGTTTGGTAAAATATCACTTATCATATTAAAGTTTTTTTTTCAAAAAATAAATGCCTTTTTAATTCTGTATTAACAAACTGGTTGACTAAAAATGAGTCCGTTGAATTATGAGTGTTCAAAGTACTATGCTCTTAATTAATCTTGAAAATACATGCTCTTATTGATTATTGATAGTGTACAATTAATCCATATAGATTATGGTGCAGTAATATATTAGTACTGAGACTATTTTATTCTAAATCGAAGTCTCGGATTCAAGCTCTGTATATGATGAAAATCATGTTAGGAGTGATTCTTACAATACTTGATCTGAATTTAATCAAAATTCTAATATGAATACCAAACACGGGGTGAGAAAAGGAAAAAAATAGTCCTCCGTACAACTTCTAATTTAAGTTATATTTAATGCTAATCCTAGACTCCTAGCTAGTACCTATGGAGTAGGGCAGATAGATTTAGTTTCAAATTATTACTACCAAATACTAATCTTTGTAAGAAAAAAAAACTAATTGGTGCCATTGGTCGCAATTATTAATTAAGTCTTAACATTAAAGGAATAAGACATACTTGCACGTAATATCAAAAAAAAGAAAAGTTGACTAATGATGTAGAAAGAAAGGGATGTTTTGTCGTTAATATTGCTTTTTTTAATTAGCACATAATCTGGAGTTTTCGTAAAATATAAAAAAAAAAATCGGACGGGTTAATAATCGCATGGTCACAAATTCGAAAAAGTAAGTTATTTTCTGATATTTGATCGTAAAAAAAATATTATTTTATGGAATTCATTCTCACGATAACTGAGAGTTATTTTTCATATATATATATATATATATATATATATTTATATTTTTCACAATTATTTCACACAGTTTTTAATTTGGCATAACCATATATCATATATTAAGGCATTAATTTCTATTCTCCAATGATCGTACTATCAACTATGTTACACTTTGTTTGGACGGTAATTATATATTGTTTGATAGTGTATTATATTATATCGTATTATATTATATAATGAATATAATGTTTGGATCGATTTGTATTGTTTTCTGTCATTACATCATATTTTATATCCATAATTTGAACGATAAAACTAATTACAAGAAAAGTAGGGTACGGAATAGATTACTATGAAACGATAGGCTAAACTAAAATACAATTATTAAATAATAAGTAAAGACAAAATGAAAAAAATATATATTAGGTAACGATGCGATCACACCAAATCAATTACACAAAATGAGTCTTTTTGTCGTTACCTAACAACTGATTTAAACAATACGTACTACAACAAAAATAACTTTTAGCGGCAATAAATATTGACATTAATAAAGAGTGCTAAAGTTTTTACCGGCATTAGTTAAGTGTCATTAGAATTTAGAACCAATATCGCTAAAGACTTTAGGAACATATACAAAGAGTTTTTACCGACATTAATGATCACTTTTTATATAGTAATGGCATACGGCACAATAAACTTTAAGTTATTAATAATCAAAACTAATATTATATCTAAATTAACAATACAATACCATGGTAACAACCACCCAAACAAGGTGCAAGTCTTAATGCTATAATGCTAATTACCATTTACCATTTTTTTAACCCAAAGACAATTATGTGTTTTTGCTTAAAATTGAGGGTACTTTAGTCATATCCAAACATGTGTGATTAGTTGAAATGTCACGTCTACAAGACCACAACAATATTAAAAAAAAATGTCACTGTGAAGTGATTAAAGTTACTTGTATTCTACTGGTAATTTTTAAAAAAAGAACAATTACTATAGCTCTAGCTCCACTGTTATTTTATCAATTTTGTAATGAATATTCTTTAATCCATACAGTACTCTTTTTTGTTCTCAAAAGAGCTAAATGTACAAAAAATAATAAAGATTTGATGTGATATCATGATGTTACATAAACTAGTAGTATTATTTACGAACGGACAAATTTAAAAGAATTCTTTGGGTATATCCTCTTCTTTTTTTTTTTTTTTTTTTGTTACATCCTCCTTTATTTTCGTTCTTTTAAGTATGTTAATTATTACTATGTATTCAAATATAGATTCAAATATTTTAATTTTAACGCAAACAAATGGATAGCTTGCTTGAAAAATTCAAAGAAATGTTTCAATTTTATAACCACCTTATCTAGATCAACTTTTGTTTCAAGAACTTTATACTAAGACTTTTCCACACTCCAATTCCTATTACAAGTTCACAAAGCAAACTTCCTATAGATTGTGATGCCCAAAAAAGGTTAGAGACATGTTAGCCAATTGTACTAGTTTTCTATTTTTTCTTTTTTCTTTGCTTACTTTGAGTGCACTAAAGTAATTACTTGGAATCATATCTAAAGTTCATTTTAAAGAATTTTTTTGTATGGTTGGATAACACATTAAGCAAAATTTTTGAACCTCACTTTTTCTTTCTTTATTTCTTTACAACTAATCACAGCCATAACTTTTTTTTTTCTTTCGTTCTTTTGTTTTGTTGAGTGCGGTACAAAGCTCTAGGTTGAAAAGTCATGAGACAGAATATTTTCCTTGGACTTTGCCCAATTACTTAAACACTTTGTTATCTTAAATAAGAGTTATTACTTCCTTTGGACTATGGGAAAGACGGTTTCAGGATTTGAATGTTATGAATTTTTTGTTGTGATCACCATCTATATATTGTAGATCCAACCATTCGTTGAGACGAAGAAAAAAAAGCTATAAGAATTTAGTGTAATAATGGAGGAAATAGAAAAAATAAATTATGATGTCTAGGAAATTATTTCCTTGGACAGAGCAGAGCTCAATACAAAATTTTCTGGGACAAAAAATAAATACATTTCACTCTTTCAGTGGGAAAAATGACACCTAGTTAGCAAAAAATCGACACTTCGTGTCACACTTTACAAAATTTTCTTGAATGACTGTCTTCCTGTAGCAGCATGTTATAGCACAAAATACACGCTGCTCTTATCGTCAATTCTGTATAAATATGTTCTTCAACTCCTATGTTAAAAAATGTTTATAATTACTGTTTCACTTCTTGATTTTGTGTATCTTCTACTTTATCGGAGAGCGATGAAAATGGAGCACAGCAGGAAGAAATGTCAATCCCAGCAACCTCCATGGCATTGCAGACCCATTCAGGAACATCACCTTGGGGGAACTACAGGTCAAATTTAAGAAGTCACCACGATTTGCACTAACAAATATTTGTATCAGTAATTTAATTTAATGCATGCATAATAGACCAGCAAACGAACAGGCAAAGGTAGCAGAATTTGCAAGTGATTAACGCCTTAAAGACGTGGTCAACAAGTAATATTGTAATACGATGCAATACTCAATGAAATCATTGTCTGAGTGAAATTATTCGTTACCATTTTCTGCAGAAATTGACAGACAAATCTGCAAATTTTAACAAATATGTCAAATGATAAGGTAAAAAGAAGCAAAATGGATGAGAGAGCAGAAAATGAGAATGAGATAGTGATTCATCTTAAAATGCAAGAAAAGTGATGGTGTAAAGGTAGCTTATATTAGTGAGGGCCGAGGGGTGAAATCTATAAGTGAACATACTCTGGAAACCATCCTTCAACAATTGACGAGTGCAAATCTCTGCTAAGCTGCATAATTTGAATGGCTCAAAGTCATGGCTGAGCTAATAAACAACTGAAAATATCTCTAAAAACCTAAGTGTTTGGTACCTTCATCATATAGTGTAGGTTGTGATATGACAGAAGTTGAGATCCCATGGCATCTTTAGTGACAAGGCAATGTATGTAAGCCCTCGTATACGATTTACAAACCTGTCAGGAGATGACTGGAATTTCAAAAAACATCGTATAAATTGAAAATAAGACCATCAGTAGTCGATTATCATCTATTTCACTTTACCATGCAGTCACATGTGGGATCAATAGGACGAATATCATCTTCCATTGCCTTGTGTTTGAGTTTTAGAACTCCCTGCATCATGACACAATAACAGAATTCATATTGAATGGTAGATGATATTTTCATCATAAATTGTTTCAGTTTGGTTTTCAGTGCTCAAGTTTATGAAACATTGCGAAGAAAATTTGTGAACAGATTTGAGGGGAAAAAAACACCTTAAATTAACAATAGAAAGATAAAATCAGATGATAAATTAAAGGAAATCAGATTTTCTCAAACATCGTAAAGTTTTCAAATCATTGAACTACCAGTCTCCAGGAACACTTTATAGAAGGTAATCAATAATAATTTTATCACATGGAAGGAGGGAAGGAGTAGCATATGTGCACAAATTCAACTAAATGGAGTTTCTACTAAAACGGAAATTTTGAGCAGCTTAGCATTATTTAACTAATACTAGATTACTAAACCCACGACATGCTTATCATCTCTCCCTCTCAGTGTTTACAGGTCAGACAAGATTTCTATATAGATAAAGAATACACAAAACATTGGTGTTGGGTTAGAATATCAGCGTTTATAGATTTCTTACATGCAATCTGAGAATCAGTATTAGATTAGTTTCAAAAGAATGCCATTGTGTGATCTCCAGAACCAATTAAGTGATGAACATACAGAGGTAGTGGGCTGAGAAAATTACCTCAGGTACTAGAGCTGTGCCAAAACGAGCGGTACGAGTAGGATAGACACAATCATACATGTCAGCACCTAAAGCACTGCAAACCACAATGTCTAGTGGGTAACCCACGCCCTGGAGCACAGCAGTCAAGTTATCAGAAGCCTGAAGGCATCACATATGAAACTAGAGAATTTGGAAACAGAGGCATCAAGTTATATCTACCAAGGAACATCATAAGAGTGACATTTACCATTACATATCGTGGTTTATGCTCAGGTAGTGCAGCAGTACACTGAGCCACGACACGCCAAAAGGAGTCTTTATCTTCACCGCCTGCAAGACCACCAATAGCATAGCTGTCACACAAGTAAATTCAGTCATTCACTCTGTTGATTGTTGAACCTCAATTCTTCTAGTTTGGTTTGTCAGGTAAGCTACTTTTGAGTTTTATAAGTTATATGAGGAACATGAATGTGTAGATATATACACGTTAAGGTTTTCCACATACAAGGCGATGAACATTTTTGATAAAGTGTACATATTCAGAACTACAAACATACCCAGGCAAATTGCGTTCAACTAAGCCTCTGACACATATATCCCTGATAACAAGAAATAAAAATAACTAAGTTTGTCAAATGAGGATATATTTATGTAAAAAATAAAGCAATCCCGGAAGCAACAGTAAGTCACAATGTAAGTCACCTTAATACTGGATCTAAACCACCTTGCACTATGCCAAATAGATTCTGTTCATGTGGTCTCTTATGAGCTGCCAATGACAAACAAAAGCAGAAAACACACAAAATTGAAAATCTGGTAGTAGTACATCAGCAATTTTAGCTAAGAAACTCTAATTTTAAGACTGGAAAGAAATTCACAAGCAAACTTTGGGAAACAGTTACTTGAAAAGAAAAACTTCAAAACATCCAAGTTCAACCGAGAACCTTACTCAACTACCTGTCAATAGTGTCTACAGGACTTAACCCTTGTTAAGTACTGCTAGTTGATTGCATAGCATGACAAGTGGGGCATAATATTTTAGGACTACTTTACATTCAATAATAATCTCATCCAACTCTACTGCCTAACTTATCACATCTACCATAAAAATGAGCCGATTCCGTCCTTTCATCATCAAAGTGTGCCAAATTAACCAAAAGCTAACAGCTCAATTGTTTTCAAATTCCTCTCTTTCCTAAGATTTCCATTCTCAAAATACCTCCCACCTTCCCGGCAAAAACTAAAAACATCACAATAAGAAGTAGAGCAAATTCCTACACTACAGCTGGTCGTAACCCGATTCTGTAGAGATTATCTTTTGCCGACTGAATGTGATTAATGATGAATTTAAGTAAGATAAATAACCACGTTGAAATGTACAGCCTGCTCCATCATATTACCTGCTATGCACCTATCTATCCAACGAAGAGTTCGATACATAGCCTCTTCAATTCTGGGACCTGTGATAGTAGTTTTCACGACATCATCGAGAGCCATAATAATATCTGCACCAATTCTGTTCTGTAATGTGTTGGACAAGTCAGCAAGATAAGAAGAATCAGTTGTAAAGGGCATCTCAAGAAACATAAAGTGATCTCAGGCTGATGAGAAGATATGATTCAACTAATCAGCACTATTATTGGGAGTAGATGATGTAGAAGCAAAAGCTCGGATACAGCGTTTGTCAGCTCAACAGATGTTATGCAGCCAGAGTACACACTAGTAAATGCAGTACAACAAGTGGAAACAGCATCACATGATATAATTAACTTGTCCATTATAAATGATGAACCCAAGTGTACACCGTTCGCAAAGCCTATCAGACCAAAAAAGAATAAGCAGGGAACACAGGACTACCAATCATTGGCACTCACGCCAGAGCAGTCACCAGAAAAGTGTCATTCTCTATAACTATAAATAGAAATCCAGTCGATCACGCTACACAATGTATATAATCGCAGGGATTAGAATATGGCCTTCAAAGATATTTTGGAGAAGTAAAGCTATCCTGAAAGTGGCTTGATTTGTTTGCATGCCAGAGACATGTTTTACTCAACAAAACTCACAGAGAAGGGGCTTTAGCTTGAGCAACAGATGCTACTGGTGTAACAATTTGTGTGAGACATCACATCCATTTAGCGGTTGCAGTTTCAGCTGGCAGGTATGGAACTTGTTTTTGAATCTTTTTGACGTGCAGTGGACTATGCCAAAAACAGTGAATAGATGTTAGAGAGCCAGCACAAGCATAGGCTGAAAAGGGTGTTTGAGCTTTTTGTAGCACAGCTCTGTATTCATTCTATGGAGCACTTGGATGGAATACAAGCGCAGATATTCTAAGGAAATTTTTATTCTGCTCATGGAATAAATTTTGTATCTAGAACATTTGGACTTAGTGGTGTAAAGGAATCCCTGTGAATTATATGGATTTTGTTATGGACTTGTTGACTCCTTATTTTGTTAAAAAAGGAGTAGCAACAAGTTTCCAAAGATTCCAACAGTTTATAGATCTCGGTGCTTGCATATACAGTTGAGAAACATTGAGATGCAGCATGAAGTTAAGCATCTAACTATTAAAAGTCTAGTTAAGCATCTGTAAACAGGAGGGTATTCCTGGCTCGAGCTCAATCTGCTTGTACAGAACCTGGGTGTGGAGAATAGAAGCAAACGCATATTGACACAATTTTGTAAGGACTAACCTATCATGTGTGTGAATAGTGCACCAGTTAGGAATTGTTATATGTTCGGTTTGCTTGGAGTATGACTTTGAGATACAAATATAGTATAGTACAAGACCTATAAATAACAGAACATCTACATCCCCAAAATGTACTTACTTGTATCTGTATAGATTCTTCAGGTGTAAGGAGCATTGGCTTTCCATCCACCGGTGACTGCAAAAAGGAAGTGAGAAATTAAACCGCGTGAAACAAAAGAGATAAGGATATGAAAAAAAAGGGGGAAAGTAGAAAGGGAATACCTGAAACGTGACACCCTTCTCAGTGATATCAGCCAAATGCAACAAGGAGACCTAAAACCAGAAAGATATTAAGCTCATTTGACATTTAGTGCTCTTCTAAGCAACCAATTTTTTTACATTGTCAAACAATACATCATATAGAACAAAAGAGTTCATGTACGTTCATAAGACGCAACTCAACCAGTTTTGCACACTTTTGAAGACATCCATGAAATTAATAATAATAATGGTGAAAAAAATATGGCACAAAGGTGTATAGGCTTCCTGATAAACATGTATTTAGTACATCCTGAATAAAGATGGTTATAGATTTTCGAATAAAGAAAATCCCATGTGAACATTGAAGAAGCGGAAGAGTGATAAACTACCATTTGAAAGCCCCCAGAGTCCGTAAGTAGTGCCCTCGGCCAATTCATGAACTTATGAAGACCCCCTAACTCATCAATGAGCTCAGAGGTAGGACGTAGTGCCAAATGATATGTGTTTCCGAGGATAATTTGGCAACCAATATCCTCAAGCTGGTGGGTGGTCAAACCCTTTATAGTACCTGTGAATATGAAAAGTCCAAATGGGTGACAATGAAAAAAAATGCATATCATCAACAAATCCAATATTAGTTTCTGTTTTTACAAGTATGAAGAGCAATAAAAGTACTCTCATAAAGAGTTCCAAACGTACAGTCTGTAAGCCGATATTATGCAGAATACAATGTATAGTGTTCTAAGCTGTGGATAGAATCAACTGATACATTTGATTGAAACAAGAAAACAAAATATGATATTAACAGCAATAGAAGATAAGAGACAGAAATTCACAAGGTTCGACCAACTCCTAACATACTCTTACCTTGAGTGCCAACAGGCATGAAAAGAGGTGTCTGGCACTCATAGTGAGGGAGTATAAGCTGAGCTGCACGAGCACGATTAAATCTCCCAAGGATCTAGCATCAGCAATATTTAGGCAGAGTTAGTGGGATAACAAACAGAAAAACAAAAGTTACAAAAAGGATTAAAAACTTAGGGAGACTAGTTACATTGCTTTGTCATATCAGCTGCAATATTCTGTAAAATGCCATCAAGATGTCCCTAAATTAACTGGAAATGGAAAAAAGACTAGCCTTTCCAGACAAAATTTAGCTGAGCTTATCATTTTGCCAAAAAATTGCAACTTAAAATTCTCAATCCTAAGTTGATGGGACACGCTCTTTCGATGAGTACAGTTGATCCAATATAACATATTAAAAAATCTATTACAGTACACTAGAGGCGTAATAATGTTCTTTTGCAACATCAGCTTACTACGACAACTATGCCTCAATTCCAAACTACATTGAGGTCAGCTATATGAACCCTCAACATCCATCCTCATCATTTGAACCTTTTCAATTCAATACTCAATAATTTGTTATTTTAAGACAAATTACAATTTATCAATATTCAACAATCCAATATCATAAGTGCCAGCTTCTATTTATATGAAAAAAACAAAATCTCCGTAGTAAATTAAAATAACGTCAAAGAAGCTCACCTCAAAACGAAGTGCCATTAACGCCACTACGTTCCAACAGGTCAGTAACAACTAACTGAAACCGCCAAAAATAAATACATAGTTAAGCTCATAAAAGTAAAATTTTAACTCATACACACAAATTTTTAATTAACAATGTCACTAAAAAAAAGTGCATTGTAGTTCATGAGGATTAAGAAGTAACAAACGAACAAAACTTACAATTTTTGCTAGAAAATTAATGATTCTATAAGCTTATGCCTAACGTCTAATACAATACATTTTGTATACAAATAATGCATATATGAAGGGTACTGAATATTCAGATAAGCTTACAGAAAACGGTGAATTAATCGACGGCGGCGGCAAGGAGAATCAGAATACGAGCGTGCCCTAAATTAAGTAGCAGTGTGAGGTACGTGAAAGGGGCGGCCAAAATCGATTTTTCCTTATATAGCATAATATTTAAATTTGTCTGACCAAAATCGACATGAATTGAAGTTTCTGCGCGTTTCGGATTTGTCAAACTCTATAAAAGAGAATGAGTGTCCTACTGTCAAAACTAACTTATTTTGGAAAAAAAAAAAAATGAGGTTTGTATTTGAGAAATTTATGAGTTTTTTTTTATATATATTTAATAAGTAAATTGTGTGTAATTCATATATTTGAATGTTAAATAATGATAAAAGACAAGTATTTAGACATACTTATGATTAAGTTATCTAATTACAAATTTAAAAATGAAAACAATCTATTTAAAATCACAATAATATTTAATCTTATAATGGAAGTATATTTATATATAATAAAATTTGATCGTGAAATCATAATGAAATTTTGTTATGCATAATATAGGCATACCACTTCAATAACATATGTATTAACTGTTTAAAATTATTTTATTAAACATCTAAAGAGTGTGAGTTAATAAATGATAATAATAAGAAGAATAATAAATTATACTTATCTCCAACCAATTGTTTAAGTTACCTTTAAGTAAATTTGAATTCTTAAATTCTCAAAATCTATAATTAAGCCGTTTAAGTTATAATTTGACCTTCTCAAAATCTAATGTTGTTATTTATTAAAATCCATAATATATATTACTCTCTTGCTTTAACTTTACTAATCATGTGATTTATAATTATAATGATAAAATTTCAATCTTAATATAAAAAGGGAACAAATTACTTTGAACGTTATTCTCACAAATAACAATTTTTGTTGTTCTTGGAGAATCTTTTATGTCCTTAATGAAAACTTAATTCTTTTTATAAACATATATATAATAAATGATGTTAATAGTTTAAAGCGAACTCAATATAAAAAAAATTGAGAATAAAACATCATCAAGTCTTATCAAATATCCTTTGAATTTGTAAAAATAAAGTAATTTTCTCTATTTTAATGGTAGCTTATATGGTATTTATTTTACTTATACATATTATTTTAGGGTCTAAATGCACCTAGGAAAAAATGTGTCCAATGTTTACGGATTGCGATCCTACTTTATCCAAAATGGGCTCTTTGATTCATCATTTTGCCATTATGATATGATATCTTCGCGTTCAAAATGGTCTTTTTAACAAATCTTTCGATAAAAAATAAATTTATAATTTTTTTATACAAAATATCAAAACAATGAAATAATTTATTATGTTGAAAATAAAACTTAAAAGACTTGAATTATATTTTGAGCTTCTTCTTTTTTCAAGTTAAACTATTGAGACAAAATCTTTTATAGAAATTTAAGATGCACTCAACAAGCTTTTAAAACAGATGTGTCTAAGGAAATGATAGGAAAAAGCTATAAACCTGTAAATACTTGATACTTAATTTGAAACTTTACTTCATGTTTTTCTGAAAATTATCTACTCGCGATATCTAATGTATTATGATCAGGAGAAATGGAACATGTTAAAGATTATCTTCTATTACATTTTTTGGTTAATTTATAACTCAATAAAATTAGTGGCCTAAAATATTTTTTAGTAAAAAATCTTAAATAAATAAGTCAAAGGCTTTACGTACTTATTGTCTTTTTAGTGTGGTATTCCTAAATAAACACACAAGTCTTTAATTAATCTCACATGATTTTTATAAAACTAAGAATTAATTTTAGCTAATAAAATGTTCGCAATGTTTTTGCAATACATCGTCTTGGATATTATTATAAAATATTTATTTATTAATATGATAATTGAGTTATTTAACTTAAAATTTTAAAATATTTTTGATAAAAGGTCAATATGACGATATTTATTAATATAAGATTTGAGTTTATATATATATATACATTTTTCTAAATTGAAGTAAAATAATAAAATTTATTTTCAAAAGTTTGTTGAGCCTAAAACAAATGTTTTTCTTTCCTCACCCTTAAGCCGCTTCTGAATAAACCAATATTTTCCAAAGAATGTCACTTCCCAAAACAACATTCTAAAGCAAGCAGCACATGCGCCATTTTGTGATGCTTGCAATTTAAAACCCAAGCGGCTGTAATATTTGACAAAAAATTTAAGACATGTCGCTGTTATGTTGGTGGAAGAGACCTTCATTAAGCAAATGTGGCAAAATACTTTCACAAACTCTTAAAGCAAAAAAGGGGTCAAAGTTATTATGTTGGATAAATTATCGCACTCTAAAGGACTTTGCGTATTGTTAAGTATTCTAGCATTGGAGAGGTTATACATGTTAGTTAGATGAGAAGGGAAAAAATGATCGGACAGAGATTCTGTTAGAATTTTAAAAAATATTGACAATGCAAATATGGAGTGATTGACTAAGTTGTTTAATGCTATTTTTAAGATGACTAAAATGCTCGGCGAATGAAGGTAAAGTACAATGATTCCATTTCACAAGAACAAGAGGATATTTAAAACTATAACAATTACATGAGTATTAAATTGCTAAGACGTAATGGTAAAGATGAGGGTATAGAGTCCAATTTCAAGAATCAATCTATATTTATGTTGGATTAATCAACTATTAAAGTCATCCATCTTGTATGTAAACTAGTGAAGAAACGTTAAAAAAAAGAAGACCTAGATATGGTGTTCAATGATCTTAAAATGGCCCTATGAAAAGTGCAGGGAGATGTCATCTATTTTGAAGGCTAAATATGTCCATATGATTTATATTAGGTGATAAATGACGTGATTAATGAAGCCAATACTCGAGTTAGAACGGTGGGAGGTGACTCAAAACACTTTCCAATTGAGGTGGTTCATAATCAAGACCATTTTTGAGACTTTTCTTATTTGTCTTGGTGATGAATGAACTGACCTAGTCTATTTTAGATGAGGTTTTATGGTGTATGTTATTTGCAAATGACATAATATTGATTGATGAGATATATGACATAGTTAATGATAGATCGGAGGATTGGATATACACTGTTAGGTTATTAGCGTTTTAGTATTAATATTTAACATATTAAATTGTTTTATTTTGGAGTTATAAGAATGACCGTTGGTAGGCATTTGTGTCTTAAACTACCAATTTAATCATGCTATTCATCTTTGACTTGGTAGTCATGTAATGTCATTACTTTTGGCTTTATTGGCTGAATTCATTGTGAGATAAAAATATTCCAATAAACATTGAAATGGATAACTTCTACATCATCCATTAGCATTGGTTATCCATCACTTTATTTCATTCTTAATTCCTCCATTATTTGTTTGTAACCTATGTAACCTATGTAACTCCTATTATAACCTATATAACCTATGAAACCTATGAAACTCCTAAGACCATTATCTTCACTATTTACTACCTCCATTATCTTCCTATTCATTGCTAGGAAGACTTCTTGTAGTATAAATAGTAGTGGTCTTCATTTGGTTTGGTACACATAACACACAAGAAAATATAGAGTGCATAAAGTTTGTCTAAAAGAGAGTTCTTATTAGTTGAAGGGAGGTGTTCTTTTTGTGGAGCTTTAGACTCAACTCTTGTCTAGAGTTGTTGAGTTATCTTTTGTGTAAAGACTGTTGTATCCTGGAGGGGACAAGTAAAAAAGAACTACTGCTGGACCTGTGAAAACATTTGTTGCAGTGGACTTGAATCTCCTTAAAGAGAACGAGATATCCGCGCCTCAACTTGAAGAGATTTATTTTCTTCATTTCATTTTCAGTTGTAATCTTGTATTTTTTTTGTTATCTTGTAAGTTTTTCACTAACATACACTCTTGCATGAGTGATGGTCAGACCGTCTTTGTTGTAGAGATGAAGTGTTGGTCCGTCAAGGACTCATATATTCAGAAGATGCATGCTTCGTAGGTGAGGATGTTGAGATGGATGTGTGAACATATTATAAGTGACACGATAAAAATGAAATTATCCGAGAAAAGGTGGGAGTAACCTCTCTGAGATGCAAGTTGAGAAAAATGATATTGAGATGATTTGGGCATGTGTAAAGAAGGAATGCGACATCCAATAAGGAAGCGCCCGAGGCTTGTTGTGGGGGTAAACGGAGGACTATGGGTATATCCAAAAAGTATGGAGGTAGGTGATCAAACATGCCATGATACACCTCAGCTAATGGTCTTTGAGAAATAATTTCTCTACATTTATAACGTAGTGATAAGGTCTGCATATATTCTAACCTTCTTAAATTTAATTTTATGAAATTCCACTGAATATGTTATTATATACCGTCGTTGTTTAATGCTTGTTGGCCAAACACCTTTAGTAAGAAAAATAATATTTTTTTAGAAAAAAAAATCTTCTATCTTTTAAAAATAAAAATTTGTTGCGAGGATAACCTTCCTAGAATTTATTGTGATTACATCTTTAATTTGTTTGGTCAAAATTTTAAACTTGTTCGTATATGTAGACATTGTAGAGATACGAGGACATGAGATATTTGACAAAAGACTAAAAGGAAGAAATATTTTTAATAGCAAGATTTAGCTATTGGAAAAAAATTATACTTTGAAAAAATTATTTTTCTCTGGAAATCTTCTTTACTAAAAAAATTATACTTACATAATTACTCATTAATTAACCTACGCGGCACTTAAATATTCACCTCTTTCCTTTTATTATTTAACTATTTTTATATTAATTAAATCAATATATACGTAAGTGCATCTTTTAAAATTAACTAAATAAAAACAAACAACTTAACCTTTCATAAAAACTATTTAAAGTTATTTTTCTATATAAATATTACTGATTGCATAATAAATTTTAAATTCTTAATACTATATCTTCCCATATATTCTCACTCCACAAACAATTACCTTCTTTAAATGATCCAACGCAATTTATTTATTAAATACTAAAAATAAATAAATAATACTTTTCGAATAAATTGATCTAAAGCAAATAGATTTCCAAAATAAGATTACTTTTTAGAAATTTTACCCTTTTCTTTTTGAAAATTACAGGATCAACAAACGAATGTTCATATAATTACAGGTTAATTTGAAGGGCGACTAACGGCGTGCCGGCAAACAAGAAATTATGAAAGAGTTAGTGGGTCCCACTTTCCTGCTGTGAAGTTTCTCTCTGTCTGCAGTTAATCGGTCACCATTCTCAGATCTTCTCATGCTCCTTCTTTTCTTCTTCCGATTCAGCTCAGCCACTCTTCGCCGGCAGGATCCGACCCGATAACAGTCAAGCTTCCTCGACCGGACTTGAGCTTCGCTTGATCCGAATTCAGGTCAGTCACTTTCGCTCACTACTTTTAGTTCAAAGTGAAATTGAAGAGTCATTGGTTGAAATGTCTGATCGAGCACTTTGTTTGTTGTAATTGCTTTGTTGAAAATGTGAAGATCATCAATTCCAGGGACTAGGCAGTTGGAGAGTGAGTGAGGAAAACTAAAAATGCTGCGTATACCGGCTACAATTGAGGAACAGTTGGTACTAAAAGCAATTAGAGAAGAATGTCCCTGGGAGAATCTTCCGAAGCGGCTTCAGTCCACGTTAAATTCCAAAGAAGATTGGCACAAAAGGTTCGTTTTCATTTTTCCAAAAACATGTTTATAGTGGAGCCACTGCTTTTGTCCATTTATGTTTTTGGAAGTTATTATTAATAATTACATTAGTTCAAGTAAGCATGCTTATGTTACTCCGTGAGTTATGGCACTTTGATTCACTCTTGTGTCTCGTATCAAAGCAAAGGGTGAAAGATTTTAAATACGTTTATGTTGAAGACATAATTAAGTAAATAGAAGTGTGGAATCTAATAGTTTAAGCCTTTACACTTCAATATAGTATTAGAGTAGAGTTTATGGTTTCAAATCTCATCACCATCCTTCGTCAAAATTTAAAATAAATCACATGCTTGACCCATGAGAAAGAATAATGCCGGCTGGCACATTATGGCATGAGTCAGAGATCTAATTGAGTAAATTAAAGTGTGTCAACTCTAACCGATTAAGCTTTAAAATGAGGTGTTTTGCTGTTCAATTCATTGAAAGAAAATATGTTCAGTCGGGGACTTTAGGATGATGCAATGCAGTCAACTTTCTAGCAATCTATTAGAACTTTTGTAGGATATATTGACTTCAGGTAAAACTTTTTGTATGGCTGTCTGCAATTAAATTTGAAGTTAACAAGTGTAAATGAGGCTATCAGTCTTGTGCAAACTTGTTATGATGTGGAATGAGTTTGGAATACTTGTGTTTACAATGACTTTCTAGGTTTATTTTGTAAGTGGAATGCTAAACAATTGTGAGTGGTGAGATGATTCATTTTCTTGACATGAATGTTTTGAGGTCTGGTGTGAGTTTTAGGAGGTCCACCTGCTATAACATTCATGAACACTCTATTTGAACTTTAAGGATAGAGTTTGATCCCTATAATGTGCATTTTGTGATAGTAATCCGCTTCTGCTTTATTTTATTGTTGTTTAATATTGCGGACTCACTATAAGTTGACTATTTGTTCTCTGGACCTTCCGCAATCCTCTTCCTTTATTCTGACTTGGACCGGCTATGCCACACTCACACATGTGAATTCATACAGAGAACCCCTAAATGGGTCCAAATAGAGGGTGATATATAGAGGATTCATACGGCCAGTCCCAACTAGTTCGGGATTGGGGATTAGCTTATCAATTACTTAATAGGATTTACATTGTGACAAGATAAGATATAATACAACAATATCTTGGTTCATGAGGCTTTGAATTAGGTTAAAGCAAGATAAGAGACACCCTCTAATATCTTGTTTCATAAAGTTTTGAATCAGGTTTAGTATTTTTGTTGTGTACGAAGATCAATAAGAATGATCGTTTTTCTATTTATTAGAATTTAGAATACATAAACTGATTCAGGGCTAAGCATAAAACTTGTAAATGTTTCATTATAAATATTTTTTTGCTCAGGGACCATCGCCTGCTATTCTTGCATTTAGTAATTTACTTTGCTTATATTTTACTGAATGGGCTTTATGCAGGATAATTGAACATTGCATAAAAAAGAGACTCATGTGGAATACTTGCTTTGCTCGTAAAGTGTGTAAAGAAGCTGAATACTATGAAGAAATGTTGCGGTATCTCCGAAGAAACTTGGCGGTGTGTATTGCGTGGAAGTTGTTTCTCATCCCTTGTTCCATGAAGTTGTTGATTTAGATACTACTCAAAAATAATTCATACTTTGAGAATTTAGTGGCAAAAAAGAAGAAGAAAAGATGTTTTTAACTATTAATATAGTTTTTCTCCTTAAAAAGTTCTTGTTCTATTCAAGAAGACGACAATTTTTTTTGGTTTCCTATTCTGATTAATAAGTGGATAGAGTTCCAACTAAAGAAGCTATGCACTTTTTCAGTGTTTCAATCAGTTTATTTCTTACATGACATGTCTTACATTTTGGAATCAGTATTCATGTGATGTATATTAAACTTAGATAATCATCTGCTTTTTGTGACTCAAGAGTGTGCATAGCTCCATAAGTTCTTACTTAGCGAATATGGAAAATGCATGTCGTTTTAATCGTGAATTATCTTTTAAATTTTACAATGTATTGATTTCACACATACAAATTGCAAGTCATAAAGTAAGCTTGTTTTTGTTGTGTGAGATGGTAATCAAAAGATTTAAGAGAAAACAATATTCAACATCATTTACTGAACAAGAAAGACTTACAAAAACTGTTTCATTTAGTCTCTTTGCTTGTTTCTTTCATTTTTTTTCTGTGTGGGGGTTGGGGAGAACTAAAAAGAATTGTGTGTGAAACTTTTGGGCCTAGGTAGGACTCTTGCTTGTGGACATAAGTACATATGGACCTATATAGACTCGTTAACCCTTTGATGTTTTTTTTTTTTTAAAAAAAAATTTGTTCTCTATTTGTTCTTAATGCCTTGATGCTTAAGAAGCATACAATTCTATACCGAGTTGGTGCACTCTCTGCTAATTTAGTTCTTATTGATCTCCTGATATTAAAGATGACATGTCATCGACTAGAGAAGTTATTAGTAGAAGAGAGAAGAATTAGAGTAAGCGATGTCCAGCTAAAGATAAGGAGAACTTTTTGTCAAATGTTGATTCTTTGTTTCCTTCAAGACCTGTGAAAGTTATACCTTAGATATGCACCTTAGGACTAATGCAGAATAATTTGATGTCATTATGTTCTATTTGCAGCTTTTTCCATATCACCTAGCGGAGTATGTTTGCCGTGTCATGAGGGTGTCTCCTTTCAGATACTACTGCGACATGATTTTTGAAGTCATGAAAAACGGTATAGCCTCCTATCATGTTAGTTCAGAATTGGCTATTGAGGGTGTATAGCGTACTTGGATTATGTCCTAAATTCTCTTTGCTCAAGATGATTGCACTTTTCAACAAAAAATATTACATCTTCCCTCTGGGCATTTGTGCAAGTTTATATGCAACTGGAATGCTTGCACCTTTAATTACTTGTTTGAGGCTAGTATTGTGGAAGAGAACTCTTTGAAAGGGCTTAATAGTTCTATTGTGCTTATGATCCAGACTGCTCCCCCTTTTCTGATTACTGCAGTATGAGCATTCTTGTCAGGAATGCTCGTCATTAAAGTCCGTGTTCCTCTTGTACACATTTTTGCGCAATCATTGTAAAAGCTGGCTGTACATCTCATTTTGACACCATTTGATTAGGCATGGAGCTTAAGATAGTACTTCTTACTAGTTTGACTTGTGAATTATATTAGTAATAATGGATAACAATATTGAAGCGATGGTTAACAAGTCAGTGAGATGGAAAAATACATCAGTTCAAACGACTGGATAGTTAAATATCTAGACTCTTGAGATAATATTGTCGGTCGAGTAAGTTAACATTTTCGGACATTTCAAAACAGATAGGATGTGATTTAAATTGATATGGAGGGAGCATTTACTCATCTTTGATAAGCTATTCTACTTTTCTACTTGTGTCTTATGCACTATGTTGCCCTATATGGTCTCTTTATTAAGCCGTCGAAGAATTATTTGGTGTTTACTGTCAAATGTTTCTGCCAGGATTTCTGCACAGTTTCCTGCATTTGACTGTTCCTCAATGTCATAATTCTATGGATTAAAAGTGTTAACATGTAATTCTTGCTCCAGACACTTAGATTCTCCACAGAAATTTCAGGTTCTTTGCAATTACCAGTCTATTGGGGTTCTGACTCTCTGTTATGATGATTGCAGAGCAACCCTATGATAGCATCCCAAATTTTAGTGCTGCAGATGCCTTACGGCTTACTGGAATTGGAAGAAATGAATTTATTGACATCATGAACAAATGCAGATCTAAGGTATTGTCAAAATAAACTTACTAGTGTTCGAATTTACCGTGACAGATTGTCATAAAGGTTATGATGTTCCATGAAAGCAGGCTTTTTTAAACTTATAATATTCAAGGAGTAGAATAGAAAGTCAAAGTACTGCTGGAAGTTGTTTTTATGGGACGGTTTTGTAGGATTTAGAAAGTCAGACTACTGCTGGAAGTTGTTCTTTTTTGGAAGGGTTTTGTAGGATTTATATTAGGTTTAAAACTGTTTTATTGTGTTTAGAATTAGGGTTATTTTGTGATGTCTTACTCTGTCATGATATTAGGGTCTTTACGGAACAGTTTTGACTCATTATTTTATGTATTCTTTTACTCTTAACAAAAAAACTGCCATTTTGCAGATTATAGCTGTTTTATTGCTGCTTAATTTATCTCTTTTGTAAAATAGAATTTATTGTCATTTCTCAATTTCCTTTTGTTGTTACTTTTCTCCTCTACTTGCTGCACCATGTCAACTACTATGCTTGCAATTTGCACTAGCAAATACATTATCCATGGCACGGGTAATTTTGGCCGAAGGATCAATTCACTTGCTGTTGGAAAAGAAGATTCTTTCCCATTTTCATTTCACTGCTTCTGAATCACGAATTTCTTGCCTTTGTACTGTCATAAATGGCCTAACTCGCTTGCAGAAATGTTAATACAAGTGATTAGACTAGTGAAACCCTCCAATGTTGCTCTTTAACTGAATAAGGTGATCATCTACGGTGGACTCACCAACATTAGAAAGTTACCTGTAGTAATCATTCTTGAGTTTCATTTCTGCTAATCCCATACACAAGGATGCCCACTTTCATGATCTCTTTGTGATAAATCAGCATCTTATTGACACCACACGATGAATCCATGATGGTGTTAAACCTATGTATCAAGATGCCCTCTGGGATTCAAGTGGCAAAGGTTTAGGGATTTGTGAATTAGGCCACAGATTCGAGCCTTGTGCCATGCAAATTAAGCTTGGTATTTAAGCGGAGAAGCATAGAGGGGCGTACCCATTATTTTTGAGTTTCAAAGGCTGCGGGTGGTCCTAAGGGTTGCCCCCGACAGATATTATGGTCATAAAAAAATATGTATAGAGATGAAAATTTGCTCAACTACTCTTAGCTAACAAATTGTTTCAGTCATCTATACATGTGGGAATCTTCTCTTTACATCAAAAAGAAACATGAAACAATTTATTTTTTAATGTTAGCTATATCTATTTCACTTTCATGAATTAATGTTCATTCATTACAAACTGTCAAAATAAGAAGACGACATAATGGTTTATGGTGTAGCTCTCCTGGCAGCATTCCAGCCCTTCTAGATGTTTTGTATATCCTCCTGCTTGTTAATATCCCCTCTTTATGAGGTAATTCGAAAGAGGAAAGTATTTACTACTGAAAGAAAATAATACATGTTTTGTCTAGAAAGACAAAAGAAGAGTGCTATTCGAATACCTTAGTCCTTTGCTCAAATTGTTGGTATTCAGAGAAGATCTATTTAAAATATCACCCTTATGAGCTCTGTGGCTAGTCTAAGGCTTTTCTTCTTGTTCGTCTAATTAATTTCAGTTATTTTGGATCTTGGCAGAAAATCATGTGGAAGCTTAATAAATCAATAGCAAAAGAACTATTGCCTACACAGCCAGTGGACTTTGTTATTGAGCCATGGTGGGGAGTTTGTCTTGTCAACTTTACGCTAGAAGAATTCAAGGCAAGTTGACATCTCATTCAATCACTCACATTTCTGAAGCTTCTAAACTTTTATTAGTGAAAAAATAAATCATTTGACTTGCACCCAAGGGTGTGGAGAAAACATTCACCGGAGGAAAAAAAATACTGGGTAATTCTTTCCATCAGCCTAGGACTTGGTAGACAGAGTTACCTAGTACCTGTGCTGGTAGGAGATAGCATGTACCCAGGTGAATGATTGAGGTGTACGCAAGTTGGCCTGAACTCCACCATCATAAAATAGATAAATTATTTGACTTACTGACTTTGCAATTGACATATGAGTTTTGTTTTCACAGAAACTGACTGAAGAAGAAACAGCAACAATAGATAAAATCTGCAAGGAAGAAGCAAACTCTTTCATTCTTTTCAATCCTGAAATTATAAAGGGTCTTCATCTGCGAGGACTAGTCTATTTTGATGTTCCTGTCTATCCTGATGATCGTTTTAAAGGTAATTCGAACATTTAGACACCATTTATGTTTCTTTTTGTAATATTTGAAATAGATCCATCAATATTTACTACTCCTGGTTAATCTTTCTTCATTTTATTTTTGTACGATCATCTAGTAAATTACATGGGGGTAATGAATATTGCACCTAAAATTTACTTTCATCTGACCTCTTTCCGAATTGCAACCACCTGCAGAGTGCAGAATAAGGAGTTGGTATTCTTTAACATATCTTTTGTTTGGATCTGGTTGCTCCTATCCTCGAATCCCATGCAAGCAAACATCTTATGTGGTCTATTTATATTTGAGTTCAATTGCTTTCTCTTCAACATGATGTCATGCATATATCATATTCATTTAACTTAGTTCTGACCCCTGAACCCAAATTTACATAAAAAATCCTAAATTAGTCTACGGTTGGGTCTACTTAAACATTCCAATTATAACCAAACATAAACTTGTGTGTAACTTCTGAATATCTCTCCAACTTTTGTACTATCTATCGAATTCTGTTATCTGAGATCTTAGGTTCTTCATACACAAAACATTGCAGTTTCAAGGCTTGAAGGATTTGTTTCTAACCGAGAGCAGTCCTATGAAGATCCAATTGAGGAGTAAGGCACTTTCCATTAACTCAGGAATCTCATATCATATTTCCATGTTTTTTACACAGTGGTCTATATATAATATGTCACCTTCATTTTCCAGGTTGCTGTATGCTGTTTTTGTGGTTTCAAGTGAGAATTCAACTGTTGCTGAATTAGCTACGACATTACAGGCTGATCTTTCTCAGCTTCAAGCAGCCGCATCTTTTGCTTGCAGATTGGGATGGGCTGTCAAATTAATAGACCCTGCATCTATTCTGCAAGAACCTAATGTCCCAGGGTCACCTAAGAGCCTTCTGAGTGACGAGGAAGATGGTTCTCATGCCAGCTTGGGCTCTGCAAACGTGTCTGCTGATGGCAGTGCTTTTCAGCAAGTAGAAATTCCATGGACAGAAAATAATAGCAGGAGTTCTGGTTATGCTCGGGTTGCTTTTCTTGTTGATGCTAATATAACTTCTTATCTTATGATGGGATCTGTATCACCAGGTTTCTCTTCTCTCAGCTGTATTTTCATGTTCTGTACTCTCGCGCAACTTTGACAAGCCCCATAAATTAAATTGGTCCTGGATTGGTGTTTCAATTCCATAATGCATCATAAATAACAATTTTCAACTGGTTTTTGTAAATGAAGTGGAGTTTTCGGATAATTTTACGGTATACCTATTGAAGTTTCTGTTGTGGATGTTATGGCTGGTGTTATGTGAGCTGAAACTACTCATGTTTGTCGAAGTTCGTAATGAATTGCTACTGAGTTACTGCCAATGAACAGTATAGTTATATGTGAAAGCCAGTTTTTCTGCAAGTGCTATGAGAAAGCTTGGTTTATTCTTGGGAAACATGACAGATCTTCCCAAAAAAGTTTGTATGTAATTAGATATTAGCATCTTTCTGCCGCAGCTCAAGATTGTTTGTTCTGTGTTTGGAGCACTTTTCTTATGCAGCTCAAATATCTTTCTCCTGATTAGGTTGTAGGGACCTTATTGTTTGATGTTTTCCCTACTGTAAATTCTTGAAGTTGTGCAACTGTTTCCATTTGCTAAATATATTGTCCACCAAATCTTTCATTTGTGTTTTTATTTTTTGATGCTGTTGACATGTTTCATGGATAGACCTCAAGTTCATTGGTTTTTATCAGAAGCATTTCTATGTTTTCAGTATCATAGTATCAGTTTTTTATCCGCAATATCTTCTGCAATGCATTTTGAAGTCTGTAGTAACTGTTTTGCAGGTCTAAAATCTCATGCTGTGACTTTGTATGAAGCGGGAAAACTAGGTCATGCTAGTATTGCAGATCTCTGTAAAGATTTGGGCACACTTGAGGGGGCCAAATTTGAAGGTGAACTGCAAGAGTTTGCCAATCATGCGTTTAGTCTTCGGTGCATCCTGGAATGTCTCACATCAGGTGGGGTTCCAGCTGAAGAAATAGAAAAGACTGGCATTATGTCTTCAAGAAGTGAGGATGCTAATTCAATGACAAAGGATATTTCATTTTCTGAAAAATCAGGAGATGCCCCTAAAGATATATCTGAGCTAACTAATGAAGATTTGCTAAATTCTGAAACACCCAAATTGCCTAAGGATGAAGAAACTCTATCAGGAAAAAAATCTGAAGAAACAGATCAATCAGACTGTGAGTTAAAACAGGAGATCAGTTCTGAGACTGATGAAAAAGCATCTGCTGACAACTTAGATGCTGATAAAGAGGTGAGGAAACAGATAAAATACCGTGTGGATATACTCCGCTGTGAAAGCTTGGCTGCTCTCTCACCGGCTACTTTAGATCGTCTGTTTATGCGTGACTATGACATTGTTGTATCCATGGTACCCCTCCCCCCTTCTTCAGTTTTGCCAGGACCAAAAGGCCCTGTTCATTTTGGACCTCCCTCCCATTCATCTATGACACCCTGGATGAAATTGGTGCTCTATTCTGCTACAGCTTTTGGACCTCTATCAGTTGTTCTGATGAAAGGTCACTTGTTAAGAATGCTTCCTGCCCCATTAGCTGGCTGTGAGAAAGCACTTCTATGGTCATGGGATGGATCTTCCGTTGGAGGTTTGGGGGGGAAGCCTGAAGGGAATTTGGTAAAAGGAAGTATACTTTTACATTGTATAAACTCATTACTCAAGCAGTCTGCTGTCCTTGTGCTTCCCCTCAGCAGATTTGATCTTGATGAGGCTGGAAAAACTGTTACATTGGATATTCCCTTGCCCTTGAAGAACTCTGACGGTTCAACAGCTCAAGCAGGGGAGGAACTAGGACTGTCCGCAAAAGAAACTTTCAATCTGAATTCGCTATTAGCTAGTCTGTCTAACAAGCTTAATTTTTGGACTATTGGTTTTATTCGCCTGTTAAGACTTTACAAAGATAGAGTCCAAGAAAATATTGCACCTGATGATGATACGTATGAATGGGTTCCACTAAGTGTAGAATTTGGTATTCCACTGTTTAGTCCAAAATTGTGCAATCGTATATGTAAGAGATTAGTTTCCTCACAACTACTCCAAACAGATTTATTTGGAGAGCACCATGATGCAATGCAAGAGTTAAGAAAGAAATTGCAAGATGTTTGTGCCGAGTATCAGGCCACAGGTCCAACAGCGAAGTTCCTTTACCAGAAAGAACAGCCAAAGGAATCACCCCGGCATTTTATGAACTATGCGAGTGGAAGGTGGAACCCCAATGTTGATCCTTCTTCTCCTATTTCTGGTGTCTCTAGCGAACACCACAGACTAAAACTTGCTCATCGACAGCGATCTCGAACAGAAGTTCTGAGTTTTGATGGCAATATTCTAAGGTGCATTTTGATAAATCTCACATTTTTTAGATTGGTTATACTTTCTTTACATATTCTCATATTTAGAATTTCCGATATATTACACTTAAGCTTTGATATGTGTAATAAATAGTGCTGTCCTCAAAGGGCTTGTTACTAGTTTATGCATCTGTCTTGAGACTAAGTAAGGGATTGTGAAGCTAGTTTATCACTTTTGAATTGCATGTCGCACTGAAGCTCGGTGGAAGGATAGTTGTAGCACAAAATTGGAAGGGAATCACATTTTTTTCTAACTTTCTGTACAAAACCAAAGTGCAACTGGAAAGGCAAAAACAGCTGTATAAATTGCAACCGAAGTGCAACTGGAAAGGCAGAAATAGTTTATTTGCAACCAAAGTGCAACTGGAAAGGCAAAAACAGTTGTATAATATTGCTTACAAGTAACAAGAGGCTCTTATTTGGTGAAATACTTTAACAAACATAATTTATTAAACAAAACATTTTAACAAACATAATAATGTGAATGAAATTAGATTTTTCTGAATAATCATTTGACTATTGAAATAGGAAATGAATTATCTGAACAATATTTTGTTTGCTTGTGTTCTGCAATGAGTGAGACTAAAACTAGGAGCAGAAGACATAGTTGTTGCCAACCGGACCTGTTATACCTTGACAAAAGCCGCAGGAGATTGTCAAGGACTTATTTTACTTTGATCCAGATTGCTGGTCCCTTCCAATGTTTCAGTAATTTGATTTCATGAGTTTAGAGGAGGAAATTTTTGTAATTAGCATGATATCTGGAAAATTATTCGCTTGCGAAGCTGATAACTACACTGATTTGCCCATCTGAGACATAAGATGTCAACTTACTGGTGGTTTCTTATTGTTCTACAAGCACTTTCCTGTGGATTTCATCTCATTAGGACAGAAACCTCTTAGGAAAAGGGTGGCTGGGATGAATTTATGTTCCTGGTTTCGAGGTAGGCATTGTGGAAATACATGTTTTCTTGCTGCTTGTCAGTAGGACGAAATAAAGGAGGGGTATTTTACTTCGAGTTCCTTGTTAAATTCATTTCTCTTGCTGACCAATGGAGAAATAGTCATTGATGATCATTATTGAGTTATTGGTGTCTTGAGATGTAAAGTTTCTTGGTATAGAACATGTTTCTTGGGAAGCTTGCAGAGCCGAAGTATTGTGGAGAACATTTTTTCCTGATATATATATAAGATGCTAACTGCTACCTTTTGTGTTCAACATGCTTAGAGAAGGACAAGAAACTTGGGACATAACTCATTTCGAAGTAACCAATGGTAAATGGTTTCTGATGTTGCAATTGAAGCATGCAGCAGTTTCTTGACCAGCTATGGAAGTTTGTCACTTGAAACAGAATAAATATGGAACAGTTCACTTGCTGGATATGCACCTTCATATGTACATAGTTCGCTAATCGCTGATGTCATGGCATATCGAGTATCTTTTTCTTTCTTAGTAGGTCTCTGGAAGCCTTTGACATTTTTTGTCTCTGACCATGTCACATAATGGTATGCAATATAGTCTTTCCAGTTTGACAGCGAGGAAGAATTCAAACTTCTAACCTGCTTCCGGCATTTAACTTTCAAGGATGCCAAGCAGCTGGTGAAGCTAATTAGATGTCCTTTACCTGATTGCATGCAAAGTTTATTTTGTTTTTAAACTCGAGACTTGGCTTGTGTTGCTTGAACATTTATAAATGACTGCTTGATTTTTAGAATACTGAGTTAGTCTAACATCTCTCAATTAGGATCCTTTTCTCTATTGATACTTCATGGAAATCTAACTCTGCCAGATAGGCCTCTATAGAATCTGGATAACTCACTGCACCTGAAAAAAAGAAGAGGATGGACAATAAAGGCTCTTTAACAAGAACAGTAGTAAAATCAATCTATAGAGGATAATGTGCTGTTGTGAACCATCTTAGACGCTTATGTAACTTTGTTTCTGAAGCAAAGCAGAAAAGCGTTGCTGGAAATTCCGAATGGCTCATTTAGTTTCCTGTTTCTAAGTTTCTGTAATCATGCTTTTCATATGAATTTGCAGATCATATGCTCTGACTCCTGTTTACGAGGCTGCCACCAGGCCAATTGAGGAATCTCCCTCAGTAACTACTGCTAAGGTTGAAAAAGATGATGCTGAGCATAAAGAGGAGATATATCCTGGTGTAAACCTTCTATTTGATGGATCTGAGCTGCGCCCATTCGAGATAGGTGCTTGTTTGCAGGCTCGTCAACCTGTGTCTTTAATTGCAGAAGCATCTGCAACATCTGCTATTTTTTCAGTCCAATAGTGTTCAGGGACATAGTCAATGTTCATGTAAGAAAGAAGTGCTCTAATGACCAATTTCCGAGAGTATCATTGGCTACCGGACGTGCTTTGCTGCTGCTGGTTCGTTGGGTAGATTATCTGTCCTTGCATTGATTTGATGACAACATGGGAAGTTATTGAGGTAACAAAGGAAATTTGTGAATTTCTTCTGTTTTAACTATTGTTTTACTACAAAGTGAATCTTGATTGTCCTGAGGTGCCAGCTACTTCTGAATCAAGTATTAGAGGTCCAAAAACATGTAAACTCAATATCCTTGTTATACTGAAGTCTATTTCACACTTTATATGAACTACAGTAATCTGTTTTGTTTCCTTGTTGAATCTTTTGATCTTCATGATCTACTAGAATTGTGTCAGATGAGGCGCTTATCTGTTAGTTCTTACTAATCTGTCATGCAACAGTCTGGTGCATATATTCATAGACGGTGCTTAATAGGGACTTTTAGGTCAAATGAAGCAAAAAAAGCTTGAAAGCTTTTTGGAAAGCGAAGCTGGCAGTTACTTGTATCATATCTTAAAGCTACAAATTGCTTTTAAGTCATGTATTGTCTCAGTTTGCAACATATAAGCCTCCTGTCAACGAAGTAAAGGTGTTTGGGATATGAGGCCAAATTTTGCATATTGCTAAGCGTAGCATTCCCGTTTTACTTGTTTTCTTCTTTGTCCTCTTTCTCTTTCCCTCATCTTGCCTTCTCTAACATGCATAAGTTTTCATGAACTCTTCAAGAATTTGGAGCTGCTTCCATGTTGGAAGTTTTTAATTTTCATAAACCTAAAAGTTTTTATCGTGTATAGAGACTTTAGTAACTGTTATCTTTCTAAAATTATAGAAGCTTTAGTGTCATTGCTGGTGAGACTAGTGTGAAGCTGAAAGTTGCCTGCAGATGCTCACTTGTCACTCTAGGCTTAATGAGCCAGTCTTACCAGAACAGAGAGCTGTCTTACCCAAAAAAGTAAAATAAAAAAGAGAACCTCTCCCCTCACAATTTTTGAGGTACCCCTTCCAGAGGAGTTCAAACCCTGAGAAGTATTTATGCTCTTTTTTGAGATGAATCTGGAGGTTATATGTTCCTTATTTGCATCACTTTTTCTTTCATGATTATGATTCATCAATTTGTTGAAAGTACGTCTGCTGGTTACATTCCATTGACTCTTTCCTAATGTCTCAAAACTAGGATCGACTTCTCGTTGTATCAATTGGATGGGGTTTACTGGATGGATTGTCTGTTTTTTTCTTGTAAGTAGCTGTTTTGATTTGGATGTAATACAATTACACAATTCTCTAGCTTATGTGCCTTATACGGTTGGTAGGTGTTAAATCTGTAAAACCTTGTTTCCCTTAATTTTGAAATTGATCAAAGAATAGGTTATATGTATCCTTATGGTTCAGTGTGCAAATAGTTTCCTTGCAGAATTTTTCCTGTTCATCTTGGCACTTATTTCCTCTTGTTTCACTTGCAGGTGGTGTTTTCTATTTGCAAGAATTGGTCGATGCAGGTATTATACTGAGGAATTCTATTATTTTGTAGATGAGAAAACCATATGTATTCATAGATGTAGCTATGCTCACAAACTAGTCAAACAACAGAGCCTTGGATTCCAATTTTGCACATAAGATATGAATGGAATGAAAGATGAAAAAAATCAGATGTTTGTATTCTGTAATATGAAATTAAGGCTATGGCATTATGAGGTACTGGACGAAGATGTTGCTGACGTGCCACATTTATTTCCACCGTGTATCTATTCTACTGCTATCTGAACATCTCATCAGCTGAGTATTGGTGTTTAAGGCTCCATTCTAATTCGGAGCTTGGAGAACTAAGTTTTGAATATTTGATTGGTGTAATTGAGAAAAAAAGTTGAACGTTCAAAGATTGTCAAAAAGAAGTTTTGAAACACTTTAGCTTTTTGCCTTTTGGTTTGTTTTATGGAAACAATGTGTATATGGTTTTAGGAGCAATTGCTGTGGATGAATTGTGGTATTTATATTTATGGAAGACGAACCAATTGTTGTCTGAATAGCAACATTCATTAATTTGCTCTACGTTTTTTTTTTTTGTTTAAAAAGGTCAAAGCTTCTGCCTTGTCACCCAATCAATTGATCATGATGTTTTTGAGGTTAATTGCTTGTTTCATGTAGTTTTCTTCTTGCTTTATCCATTTACCTACTACTTAATTTGTGAGCAAATTCCCTGCTGTAATTGAGCACCAGAATAAATACTAAAATGTGTGTATTAGACACTTCAATTCAATTTTTTTTTATAAAAAAAAATGTGCCTGTTCCCATACGTCTATTAAGTTAATTTCATAAAATACATCATTTTCTTCAAGTAGGTTTATTAGCCTCAGTTGAAATTGACCTTAGTTTTTACGGATGCTCACTCAAAATTTACAAAATTTAAAGTGAAAGTGTCCAATATGAACACTTTTATTGTGTATTCATCTGTTTAATTGAAACAATTGTTAGTATTAAGGCTTTTCTTATTTTTCCTTTTACATGAAATCTGCTTCCATATATTTCTGTAATAACAGCTGTACTGTCCTAGAAAGTTAAAAGTGATTCAATAATAGTTTGGCTTTAACATGTTATGTTTCTTATGAATGTACATCATCCTTTAATTGGAATGACATCCCAACTAGATAAAGCAAATATTTTTGGAATTTTCTTTCCATAGTGTCCATTCTTGGTGAAATAAGTACCCATATAGTATATACCATAGACAAAGAGAGTATGAAAATTTCATACCAACTCATTTATTCAGGTAGTTATGGTAATTAAAAATGAAATACAAACAGCTCACAGAAAGTCAGTAACAATAACATATCTTGATTTTGGCATTTGATCATATAATTTCACTAAAGAGGGTGATAATTTTTATCGTTATTATTCCTACCATTAAACAAAGATTTGTTTGTCTAGGACTCGACTTTAGTGGTGAGGCAATAGCTTACATAAAGGTGATGATCATTTTACATATAGTTTGAGCTTAAAGTAACAAATTTAATTGATTCACAAAATTCGTCTCAGACCCCACTATCATCATGACAAATGTACTATTTGCTGGTTTTGTGTTGGATAGCATGTTAGGTTCAATCACTGATCATCTGATTGCACATGCTTTGCTCATTCTTCTTGTCACTAAACAATGGAGGTGGGAACATGCAAGATGCTTGTGGGGTGAATAGAATAATTCTTTTTTTAATGGAAGAAGAAAATTATGTAGAGTGTCTTAACTTTGCATAAAATATTATGGGAAAATGAATAACTACCCGCTCAACCTATGCCTGAAATTCCAGAGACACGCTTATACTCCTGAACTTATTTTATAAGTAATTTTCTATCCCTTTTCGGCCTACGTGACACTAGCTTGAAAAAAAAGTCAATCAACGTTGGACCCACAATATAGTGCCACATAGGCCGAAAAGGGGTAGAAAATTATTAATAAAATAAGTTTAGAGGGTAACAGGACCTAAATATAATATAAATGTTTCTCTGAGATTTCGGACATAGGTTAAAGAGAATACTGGTGCATTATCCCAAATATTATTATATAACTTGACTCAATTTATACCTAATTTAATTATGGCAGATTGCTAATTATAACTAAACACATGTATTTGATGTGCTGAATTTTGATACAAAACAATTAATTATTATCAAATATGATATTAATTATATTGATATTAATACATAAATAATTCACTCTCTGACCCATACCCCTTAATTGTTACGTCCCTTTCTAGCATCAAATTTTCCTAATTTCAGTTTCTCCTAATGAAGACATTATCTCTACGACATCTTTTCATTATTTTAGCATCAAAATTAAAGATACTTTTGACCATGATTAACGATGGTTAATGAATATTAAGAAAACCTGGTATAGCTTGACTTGACTTAGGCTAAATTGCTATTAAAAGCCAATTATTTTCCACTGGAAAATGCTTACCAGCTATTTTCAAAAAAAATTTAATTAAATTTATAAGAAAATAAAAAATAGTGATGTTTCCATACGGAAAAAACTATGAGGTGTATTGATTTGATGATAAATGAGTAGAAAATTTTTTTTTGCGACATAAATTTTCTATTGATACGCGGTGGACGAAAAATCTTTTTTTCTAGTAGTGATTATATTACTTGTGATTGGTGAATGGTGACATTGGCAAATGACGGAAATGAGACTGTTTGCAATAAATTTTAAACTAATAGAAAATAAATTGTAATTTCAGATAAAATATGAAAAAACATAATTTTATTAATCAAGATTGTGAGTACAAATTTATTTCTCCCTTGATTCTACTTAAAATAAGATTCGAGGGTCATCAGTAGCGTATAAGTACAAATATGTTCCTTCCTTGATTCTAATTTCACTAAGATATTCTACTGGGATTCGAGGACCATTAATGACGTATTTTCCGAACTAGAATATTTAGATTTGATGTCTTTATGAATATTCCATGAATATGCGAAATATTCGAGATGTCTTTTCAAAGAAATATTGTATTCTTTATTATGCATAAACTAGGGTATATAACTTAATAGCCTCCAAAAATTCTAATTGAAATTCAACACACCTTATAGAGTCCAACTCGAATTAAACACGTCTAGTAAAGTTCTAAATTTTTTTTAATATCTAGGGAGGCTAATTACGTTTTTTTTTTTTTGCTGGACCATGTTGGAAAATTATACAATTTTTTGCATGCGTGATTATTTCCAGCCTTTTCATCGAAGGCCTAATTAGACATCTAATTTTCATACTATATCCAAAGTGACATAAACTGACTTATTACTGTTATAACTTTTTTAGAATAATTAGTTGTTTGTTATAAGGGCCGATCAGAGGAATTTAGTTTATGAAATTATAATTTAAAGCTTTATAGTTAATGAAAATGAATACACAGTATTTTCAACCTTAAAAATAAAGTCCAACTTATGTTCTTTTAACGTTTTCCATTTTCTTTTCTACATGCTAGGAGATAGGTAGTTGAAGAACTGGAATATTGTTGCTAATAAATTAGAAAAAAAAAATTTAACCACCAAAAACGCATTTCTAACTATATATTATGAACCATGTAAAAGATGAACATTGCCTATATATACTACCTTTATGTGGTTTGGTCTATTTTTATTTGTCTATTATATTAAAATTAGATAGTCATATTCATTTTTCAATTTAATTTAAAAAATAAAAAGATAATTTATTATTTTATACTTAATTATATCCTTATTACTAATGTTTCTTTAAATTATTTTTAATTCATTCCCTAACATAAGATGACTATAGTAATGATTAGGGTTGATATAGTAGCAAAATTATTATTTTATTTACTACTTTTTAAATAAATAGTGTGTCAAGTCAATATAAATATAATTAAATATGAACTAATGGAGTATATTGTGACAATTAGTACTATATTTTATTTTAATGATACACGGCATATATTCTTAGAACCTTTTATGTTAAAGGTAAAGTCGAGGACATGTGTCACACAAGTTTGGTTAAAAAATAAAGTTAATATACTTGGCTACTTTACCTTGGTAATTGTTTTCCTTTTTTTTTTGGGTGCTGAATAAATAGGCATTCAGAACACGAGGGAATATAAATTGGCTTCAACAAATATTTAGGTTCTTTAATTTTATATATGTAAAAGTAAATATTTAAATTTATATAAAATTAGATAAGTAAAAATTAGATACATCTGTCCTATGTGATATAATACACATAGGATACCATGTTGAATACAAAATTAACATATAGAATAATTTATTTAATTTTATATAAATTTAAATCATGTTTACTTGTGAATATCTAAAATTCAAAATATAAATATTAATTAAAATCAAATAAAAAAATACATTTACGTATTATACCTTTGGAGAAATATTCAAACGTTGAAGTAGCACTAGCTAGGTAACTAGAGCCTTCATGAGTTGGAACTATGGTCTGTTGTACATTTGACTTTGATGGACAATAATATTAGTTAACTTTATATCCCACACGTTAAGATAATTAAGATTATAATATGAATGTCATTGGTCTGTATCAAGAAATAAATGTCATTAGAACATTTGTGGTCAAGGCTGGTTATGTCATTATGCTAGTAAAAATAGAGATTAATCAAATATCCTTTTAAGGCTCATGCCTAAAGAACTAAAAGTAATTTCTCTTAGTGTCAATTTTATGCTTTCATTACCGGTGCCTAATTTTACCAGCAAAAAGAAGTATCATTGGTGTCATGCACTAAAAATTAATTCATCCTTCAAAACATCCAAAAAAATGCGACGTAACAATTAAGTTTCAGTGAACAAAGTTAGCTAATATTATACGATAAAATAATTGAGGAGTATCGATATAACTTGTCCTGCAAATTCCTATGATTAGACAAGTTTTTAACGTAACGTTATCTCATTTTATTTATCCCAATACTTGAAAGTGACAAAATCCAAAAAAATCATCAATGAGAATTAACCAATATATACTTATATCACATAGAAGTTGAACTTGTTACGTAAAATAAATTTTCGAACCCTTTTATAATTACTATATTAATACTTTTCTCAAGTCAAAAGAGATCCAAAGGTTCATGTATATATCAAAGGCAATGACAATTTTTATTCTTTTGATTTGATTTAACTGTTTGTTTTATATTTTGATCTCTTCAAAACGGTGTCTAATTTCCTTGAAATTGAAGCGCTGATTATTCCTTACACAATTTGTAATCTATTTCCTCCATTTACTTATACATGTTTATTTTCTAGTGTATCGTTTGTATATTTCTCAAGGAACATGAATAATTAATATGAAGGTTTTCAACAATTTTTATTGTGATAAGAATATAAATTTCAAACAACAAATAAAATATGAAGAAATATAATTTTTTTGATAGAATATTGGGGACACAAATCTCTTTATTCCTTCATTTTTTAAATTCTTTTATCATGATATTTTTCATGATTTAAGAATTGTTATGGCGTATTTTCGTACAAATATGATATGGACCTATTTGAGATTTATTTAATTTCCATCAAAAAAAATTGTGGATCTTCCTGACATATTTGATTCAAGAAGAGTTCTGTCACATTTTAATCTCTTTATAAATATTTTTAAAATTTATGAAATTAATTTCAAGATGTATTTGCAAAGAGAATATATTATCCTTTATACAAGCATATTTTAGGGTATATGGTAGAATAGCATATAAGAAGTCTAATAAAATTGAGTTTGTCTTGTAAAGTCCCATAAAAATTCAATGTCTATAATAAATATTTTACCATCAATTCATATTAATTGATGTATTGTTTTGAATCTTGAAACATAAAACATAACAAAATATATGTTTCTCTCTTAATATGCAAATGTTAAATGATTATTTTTTTTATATAATGAATAAATAGAAGGGAACGAAGCAAGTATAAATTTAACAAACACTTTTAGATTCACTTCCACAATTTTGGTGTCCATCTCGTACCTTTAATAATTAGGACCAAAGAAAATGTGATTTGCACTTTTGCCCGTCGTGACAAATAACTTTTTTGGGATATAGATTTATATTTTGAATTATAATATTTTATAAATTGTCTCCATCAACGTAATTTGGATTTCTTAAAAAATTATTTCATGGAATATAAGTTTAATTGCTAAAAGTCAAAAATTAAAACCAATTTTTTTATCTTAAAAAAAGTTAAAAATCAACACATTGGGCAAAACGTGCAATAAATATGTACTTTGTTAATTTTGTCTAGTTGTATAGCAATAATGTGTTTTTACAAATTCAGAAAAATAACCTCTACTCTATCTTTATCTTGAAGGGTGATTTAATTTACCTTACAAGTTCAAAGAAAATGCAGCAGGGTATCATAAACTCACTCACCACAAATTTCTCCATTTTTTTAATTCGAAGTTTCAATAATTCGGATCAAAATAAAATATTTCGAATAGCCAAAAAAAAAAAAAAAAGGAAGAGTTGAAAATTAAATTTTCTTATCATTTTATTTACACGTACACCAATTTTCTTGTGTTTGCTATATAAATACTATTAGTAGACAAAGCAAGAACATTTTCACAAATACTTTTTTATTATAATAATATGATAAAAATTATAATATATATTACTTTTTATATAGTTATTAAATATATCAAATTTATCCTTGAAAGTTAGTTAAAGTTTGACCATCAAAAACGGAAACGTGGCTATTATTTTGAAATGAATTATATACTCATTTTCTTAAGAGACGTATAAAAGAGAAAACATGATAAATAATTTGAGACGTAGAGAATACTATTTGATGAAGAGTAACCGTTTTCTAGAGATGCGTAGGGTATTCTCCCTTTAAAGCAAACAATATTTGTTGTTTATTTGTGTATTGTAATTAACCACAAGACAAGAAATGAAAACAAAACACGTTTTTTTTTTCTTTTTTAATTGTTGGATCCTACGCGGGAATACGACGTTGTTGACCAAACAGAAGAAACTTGGTAAATCACATTTCACAATCAATTCATTGAATTTGGGTCTCTAATTTCGTGTATTAATGTGTCGTGCAAATTACTTTTCCTTTGGATTTTTTTTTTTTTGGAAGGACAAACAACAGTCAAAACAAAATATATCTTGTGGTGTGTGAAATGAAAAAAACAAGAAAATAAATACTTCCTTGTTTAACAAGGAAAGAAACACCAAAAATCATTTTGACCAGAAATTTAATCAGAATATGTTATTTTTCCTGTTTAAATAAAGTTAAAATTATCAGAAAATTTGATCAGAATTATAACATGAATTCTAAGAAATTCTAAACACTCATAAACATGAAAAATATTTTTTAATAAAAAAAAAACGTTTAAAAAAAAAGAATGTGAGATGGGAAAGAAGCTGCACGTTCTAGGGCCAGTTTACAAATAAATTATAGTGTACTTACACGTTTACAACTTAGTACTTTAATATTTTCTTTTCCTTTACTCTTATCCCATTAAATAACAGCTGTTCCTTAGCCTGTCTTGTTTTCCAAAAAGGTTCAGTCTCTGATTGTGACTGACACAAAATATATATTACTCCTAAAATATCATTTTAAGACGTTAAATTACAAATTTAAACTATTAATAATTGTAAAAGTTGGACATAATCATTTTTATTTGTCGAATTTTGCAACACAAATGAACTTTTTTAAAATAGAAAAGCATCTTACATTTTTTTTGGCTCTGGTTTGTGATTTTTGTGAGCAATTATTCTTCGTGATTGTGGCAGTTCATAATGACTATGTTCTTGTTCCGACCCATTTTTTTAAAAAAAAAATAATAACTACTCACTTATTGTTTTAAAGTAATAATAACCATAGTATTATTCGTTTCAAGCCAACTCATACATGGCTCAATTGATTTTACAGGTATTATGCTATATTCCACCAAGATATATAAATATAACAAGTAATATTATTTATAAAGACTTTGAACAAAGTAATATTATCTATCAAGACTTAAATAATAAAAATAAGTTAACTGATATTTTGAGAAATTCAGATACAATTCACGCTCACAATTTCTGGGAGAGTTTATCTCAATGCATAATTAACTTTTATGTAAAGTTAATGCTAATAATTGCTAAGTACTAACCTTTAATCAGCAAACAATCTACCTTCGTCCATGTTATTTGGTGGTTTTGCTTTTTGACACATTCAAAAAAACATTTACTATTTTTATTTTATTTTATACTCACTGTGATCAATCTTTCACACTTCTTTATTATTGTATGTGTTTATTTTCTTTTCACATATCCGAACTATCATAATCTCGTTTCTTTTATCTTATCCACCACGTACGAAGACAACTTCGACCTTATCCTACATATATTTGTTCCTACCTAGTTCTATCTAACCTAATATGTCCACACGTCTATTATAACATTCTCATTTTTGATATTTTTATCTTCTGAACATACAAATTCTTGACCAATCAACATCGTACTCATTCAACACATAATTTGTTTGATCGCCACTTTATAAAACTTGCATCTATAGTTCAACAGTACAATTTATCACACAAGCCATCATATAAAAACTTCCATTTTGTTCACTCTACTCTAATACGATGCGTAACATCCTCACGTATTAATCCACAGTTTAAATGACATTCTATTATGCTTAATTTTAATTACTGTATTAAAGTTGTTTACTCTGTTGACTATTATTAGCCCTCAAACGTTGTATGGTCCCACAAACCAGGTGGGCAACACCAAAAAAAAAGTTTTTAATTCCACCTTAGAACGTGCCAATCATAACGGTAACCATAATTGATGCGAATAATTAATTGATCAAACGGTCCTTAGTGTTTCGCAACTCTTCATCTGTTCGATCCTCTAACTATACACGTGAACGCTCCTGATTTCTTTGCACCGAAACAAAAGACGTGAACATTTTTCATTTTCATTTGTTTTCACTTCCCTCCTATATATACTCCATTCCCTGTGGCGGTGTTCTTCGTCTCTACAACTCTTCTTCTACCAAAATACATACACTTTCTCTCTCTATAAAAAAAACAAAATTTCACAATATACAGAAAAGTTCTAGAGAGAGAAAGAGAAGAAAATGGCTTACTCGAAGATTATCGTTGTTGCTTTCATGTTCGCTTTGGTCACCGGATCTGCTTTTGCTCAAGCTCCGGTAGCTTCTCCGGTAGCTTCACCAAAACCATCTCCGGTACCGGTAGCAAAACCTCCAACTCCTGTTGTTACACCAGTATCTGCTCCTTCCGTATCTCCTGCTGCAAGTTCACCTTCTGATTCTCCAGTTTCATCTCCACCAGCTCCACCAACCGTTGACACTCCGGCGTCTGCTCCTACCTCCGGCGGTGCTCTTGCTCCGTCCATCGGTGCTACTCCAAGCGGTTCTCCAACATCCTCTCCAAATGCTGCATCCTTGAACAGAGTCGCTGTTGCTGGATCTGCCGTCGTAGCGATCTTCGCTGCGTCTTTGATGCTTTAGATCTGAGGAGATATTTGCATTTGGATTTGCCAGAGAGAGATGTTTATGATTTTAGGATTTTTATTTTTAGTTCATCTTACTCGTTGATGTTTATTATTCGTTTTGCTCTTATTTTCTTTTACTTTTACCTTTGGGTGATGGTGACGATTACGTACATGCTATTGATTTGATTTTTACTTATGGTTATTGTTTATTATCATCACCATTGTTATTACTATTATTATTACCTATTATAAATTCTTCGTTTATTTATTGTGCACTATGATGTTTACATAAAAGAAAATTTATTTAATTCGATTAATGGAAAAAAAGCATAAGAAAATTGCTACGTAGACACGTGTTTTGACAGCTGTATGCAGAATCAACTTCTTTTGGTCATAGTGCGGCATGTGGGTTCTGGGGGCCGATTTAGTTGGAATCACGTTATACGTACCTAGGAGTAAGTAAAGCTTTAGTTGTTTATTGATATGATTATTTCCATTTTGTTTGGTATCTGCCAAAATGACAGACCATCAAGTACGGCCGATGAGACATTACTGGTCCCTCCAACTTTAATTATTTCAGATTTAAAGATTATTTTTTTCATCAAAACTAAATATTTTGTGTTAGTGTAAAGATAATACTGAAATTAAAGTATTATTGAAATGACAATAAATAGTGAAGTAGTACCATGTATATTTTTTGTATGTTCAAATTCCGTATATGATTGATTATTTTTTAGTTTTGACATGCAAAATATTTGATTGATTTTCGTTGTATCAATTAGTGAAGGGTAATTACACGTTTAGTTATAATTTGAGACGTGAAAATATCAAATACTTAGGGTGCGTTGTGTATGAATGGAGTTTGGGAAATATTTTTTCTTAAAAACAACTTTTTTACTCTATGGATAAGTATCAGAAAACTAGAAAGTAACAAATATTTATCTCAACTGCATAGATAAGTACTAGAAACATTTTAATTTGTTGCAGACGAAGTATTCTTTATTTGATTGGTAGCTTAAATATCGCAACAATACAATTTTCATATGCCATATAATGCCGTAATGGATGGGACTAAAATTCATTTTTCCTTGTTTATGTACAGTTCAATGGGCCTTCATTTTGACTAAGAGACAATGTTTGGGCTTGGATTTTACTAGGTATTAGAGTTGTTAATATAAGCTAACTCACCTCATTCGGGCTAATCTATACAGACTTCAATATTTTACGGTCAGATCGGCCTAATTCATTTTTTATGTGGACTGAAAAACGGTTGGCTCAACTCACAAGTACTTGGGCTACAAGCTTGCTGAGCCAGTCCACTTTTTTAAAAATTATATTATTTTGGAATTATTAAATTAAATTATTAATTATAATTTAAAAATATTATCATAAATATCGATAATACAGTATTACATGATGTTAATGTTACTACTTTTTAATCAAATTCACAAATAAAATTATCTTTATAATATTTATAAAGTTTTTTTTCAAGTAAAAGTATAAAATCTAAATAGAAATATAAATCTAATTGTTTTGAGTTTGAACTCTCTTTAATTTTTAAATTTTGAATATTATATTATATTCTTTAATTACATTTTTATTGGCTCACAAGCCGGCTCTACCGATATTATTCAAGTCCCACAAATCAGCAGACTTATTTAGGTCGAATTAAAAAACTTTTTTNTCGGACATAGGTTAAAGAGAATACTGGTGCATTATCCCAAATATTATTTATAACTTGACTCAATTTATACCTAATTTAATTATGGCAGATGGCTAATTATAACTAAACACATGTATTTGATGTGCTGAATTTTGATACAAAACAATTAATTATTATCAAATATGATATTAATTATATTGATATTAATACATAAATAATTCACTCTCTGACCCATACCCCTTAATTGTTACGTCCCTTTCTAGCATCAAATTTTCCTAATTTCAGTTTCTCCTAATGAAGACATTATCTCTACGACATCTTTTCATTATTTTAGCATCAAAATTAAAGATACTTTTGACCATGATTAACGATGGTTAATGAATATTAAGAAAACCTGGTATAGCTTGACTTGACTTAGGCTAAATTGCTATTAAAAGCCAATTATTTTCCACTGGAAAATGCTTACCAGCTATTTTCAAAAAAATTTAATTAAATTTATAAGAAAATAAAAAATAGTGATGTTTCCATACGGAAAAAACTATGAGGTGTATTGATTTGATGATAAATGAGTAGAAATTTTTTTTTTTCGACATAAATTTTCTATTGATACGCGGTGGACGATTTTTTTTTTTTCTAGTAGTGATTATATTACTTGTGATTGGTGAATGGTGACATTGGCAAATGACGGAAATGAGACTGTTTGCAATAAATTTTAAACTAATAGAAAATAAATTGTAATTTCAGATAAAATATGAAAAAACATAATTTTATTAATCAAGATTGTGAGTACAAATTTATTTCTCCCTTGATTCTACTTAAAATAAGATTTGAGGGTCATCAGTAGCGTATAAGTACATTAATGACGTATTTTCCGAACTAGAATATTTAGATTTGATGTCTTTATGAATATTCCATGAATATGCGAAATATTCGAGATGTCTTTTCAAAGAAATATTGTATTCTTTATTATGCATAAACTAGGGTATATAGCTTAATAGCCTCCAAAAATTCTAATTGAAATTCAACACACCTTATAGAGTCCAACTCGAATTAAACATGTCTAGTAAAGTTCTAAATTTTTTTTAATGTCTAGGGAGGCTAATTACGTTTTTTTTTTTTTGCTGGACCATGTTGGAAAATTATACAATTTTTTGCATGCGTGATTATTTCCAGCCTTTTCATCGAAGGCCTAATTAGACATCTAATTTTCATACTATATCCAAAGTGACATAAGTTACTGACTTATTACTGTTATAACTTTTTTAGAATAATTAGTTGTTTGTTATAAGGGCCGATCAGAGGAATTTAGTTTATGAAATTATAATTTAAAGCTTTATAGTTAATGAAAATGAATACACAGTATTTTCAACCTTAAAAATAAAGTCCAACTTATGTTCTTTTAACTTTTTCCATTTTCTTTTCTACATGCTAGGAGATAGGTAGTTGAAGAACTGGAATATTGTTGCTAATAAATTAGAAAAAAATAATTTAACCACCAAAAACGCATTTCTAACTATATATTATGAACCATGTAAAAGATGAACCTTGCCTATATATACTACCTTTATGTGGTTTGGTCTATTTTTATTTGTCTATTATATTAAAATTAGATAGTCATATTCATTTTTCAATTTAATTTAAAAAATAAAAAGATAATTTATCATTTTATACTTAATTATATCCTTATTACTAATGTTTCTTTAAATTATTTTTAATTCATTCCCTAACATAAGATGACTATAGTAATGATTAGGGTTGATATAGTAGCAAAATTATTATTTTATTTACTACTTTTTAAATAAATACTGTGTCAAGTCAATATAAATATAATTAAATATGAACTAATGGAGTATATTGTGACAATTAGTACTATATTTTATTTTAATGATACACGGCATATATTCTTAGAACCTTTTATGTTAAAGGTAAAGTCGAGGACATGTGTCACACAAGTTTGGTTAAAAAATAAAGTTAATATACTTGGCTACTTTACCTTGGTAATTGTTTTCCTTTTTTTTTTGGGTGCTGAATAAATAGGCATTCAGAACACGAGGGAATATAAATTGGCTTCAACAAATATTTAGGTTCTTTAATTTTATATATGCAAAAGTAAATATTTAAATTTATATAAAATTAGATAAGTAAACATTAGATACATCTGTCCTATGTGATATAATACTCATAGGATACCATGTTGAATACAAAATTAACATATAGAACAATTTATTTAATTTTATATAAATTTAAATCATGTTTACTTGTGAATATCTAAAATTCAAAATGTAAATATTAATTAAAATCAAATGAAAAAATACATTTACGTATTATACCTTTGGAGAAATATTCAAACGTTGAAGTAGCACTAGCTAGGTAACTAGAGCCTTCATGAGTTGGAACTATGGTCTGTTGTACATTTGACTTTGATGGACAATAATATTAGTTAACTTTATATCCCACACGTTAAGATAATTAAGATTATAATATGAATGTCATTGGTCTGTATCAAGAAATAAATGTCATTAGAACATTTGTGGTCAAGGCTGGTTATGTCATTATGCTAGTAAAAATAGAGATTAATCAAATATCCTTTTAAGGCTCATGCCTAAAGAACTAAAAGTAATTTCTCTTAGTGTCAATTTTATGCTTTCATTACCGGTGCCTAATTTTACCAGCAAAAAGAAGTATCATTGGTGTCATGCACTAAAAATTAATTCATCCTTCAAAACATCCAAAAAAAATGCGACGTAACAATTAAGTTTTAGTGAACAAAGTTAGCTAATATTATACGATAAAATAATTGAGGAGTATCGATATAACTTGTCCTGCAAATTCCTATGATTAGACAAGTTTTTAACGTAACGTTATCTCATTTTATTTATCCCAATACTTGAAAGTGACAAAATCCAAAAAAATCATCAATGAGAATTAACCAATATATACTTATATCACATAGAAGTTGAACTTGTTACGTAAAATAAATTTTCGAACCCTTTTATAATTACTATATTAATACTTTTCTCAAGTCAAAAGAGATCCAAAGGTTCATGTATATATCAAAGGCAATGACAATTTTTATTCTTTTGATTTGATTTAACTGTTTGTTTTATATTTTGATCTCTTCAAAACGGTGTCTAATTTCCTTGAAATTGAAGCGCTGATTATTCCTTACACAATTTGTAATCTATTTCCTCCATTTACTTATACATGTTTATTTTCTAGTGTATCGTTTGTATATTTCTCAAGGAACATGAATAATTAATATGAAGGTTTTCAATAATTTTTATTGTGATAAGAATATAAATTTCAAATAACAAATAAAATATGAAGAAATATAATTTTTTTGATAGAATATTGGGGACACAAATCTCTTTATTCCTTCATTTTTTAAATTCTTTTATCATGAGATTTTCCATGATTTAAGAATTGTTATGGCGTATTTTCGTACAAACATGATATGGACCTATTTGAGATTTATTTAATTTCCATCAAAAAAAATTGTGGATCATCCTGACATATTTGATTCAAGAAGAGTTCTGTCACATTTTAATCTCTTTATAAATATTTTTAAAATTTATGAAATTAATTTCAAGATGTATTTGCAAAGAGAATATATTATCCTTTATACAAGCATATTTTAGGGTATATGGTAGAATAGCATATAAGAAGTCTAATAAAATTGAGTTTGTCTTGTAAAGTCCCATAAAAATTCAATGTCTATAATAAATATTTTACCATCAATTCATATTAATTGATGTATTGTTTTGAATCTTGAAACATAAAACATAACAAAATATATGTTTCTCTCTTAATATGCAAATGTTAAATGATTATTTTTTTTATATAATGAATAAATAGAAGGGAACGAAGCAAGTATAAATTTAACAAACACTTTTAGATTCACTTCCACAATTTTGGTGTCCATCTCGTACCTTTAATAATTAGGACCAAATAAAATGTGATTTGCACTTTTGCCCGTCGTGACAAATAACTTTTTTGGGATATAGATTTATATTTTGAATTATAATATTTTATAAATTGTCTCCATCAACGTAATTTGGATTTCTTAAAAAATTATTTCATGGAATATAAGTTTAATTGCTAAAAGTCAAAAATTAAAACCAATTTTTTTATCTTAAAAAAAGTTAAAAATCAACACATTGGGCAAAACGTGCAATAAATATGTACTTTGTTAATTTTGTCTAGTTGTATAGCAATAATGTGTTTTTACAAATTCAGAAAAATAACCTCTACTCTATCTTTATCTTGAAGGGTGATTTAATTTACCTTACAAGTTCAAAGAAAATGCAGCAGGGTATCATAAACTCACTCACCACAAATTTCTCCATTTTTTTAATTCGAAGTTTCAATAATTCGGATCAAAATAAAATATTTCGAATAGCCAACAAAAAAAAAAAAAAGGAAGAGTTGAAAATTAAATTTTCTTATCTTTTTATTTACACTTACACCAATTTTTCTTGTTTTTGCTATATAAATACTATTAGTAGACAAAGCAAGAACATTTTCACAAATACTTTTTTATTATAATAATATGATAAAAATTATAATATATATTACTTTTTATATAGTTATTAAATATATCAAATTTATCCTTGAAAGTTAGTTAAAGTTTGACCATCAAAAACGGAAACGTGGCTATTATTTTGAAATGAATTATATACTCATTTTCTTAAGAGACGTATAAAAGAGAAAACATGATAAATAATTTGAGACGTAGAGAATACTATTTGATGAAGAGTAACCGTTTTCTAGAGATGCGTAGGGTATTCTCCCTTTAAAGCAAACAATATTTGTTGTTTATTTGTGTATTGTAATTAACCACAAGACAAGAAATGAAAACAAAACACGTTTTTTTTTTCTTTTTTAATTGTTGGATCCTACGCGGGAATACGACGTTGTTGACCAAACAGAAGAAACTTGGTAAATCACATTTCACAATCAATTCATTGAATTTGGGTCTCTAATTTCGTGTATTAATGTGTCGTGCAAATTACTTTTCCTTTGGATTTTTTTTTTTTTGGAAGGACAAACAACAGTCAAAACAAAATATATCTTGTGGTGTGTGAAATGAAAAAAACAAGAAAATAAATACTTCCTTGTTTAACAAGGAAAGAAACACCAAAAATCATTTTGACCAGAAATTTAATCAGAATATGTTATTTTTCCTGTTTAAATAAAGTTAAAATTATCAGAAAATTTGATCAGAATTATAACATGAATTCTAAGAAATTCTAAACACTCATAAACATGAAAAATATTTTTTAATAAAAAAAAACGTTTAAAAAAAAAGAATGTGAGATGGGAAAGAAGCTGCACGTTCTAGGGCCAGTTTACAAATAAATTATAGTGTACTTACACGTTTACAACTTAGTACTTTAATATTTTCTTTTCCTTTACTCTTATCCCATTAAATAACAGCTGTTCCTTAGCCTGTCTTGTTTTCCAAAAAGGTTCAGTCTCTGATTGTGACTGACACAAAATATATATTACTCCTAAAATATCATTTTAAGACGTTAAATTACAAATTTAAACTATTAATAATTGTAAAAGTTGGTCATAATCATTTTTATTTGTCGAATTTTGTAACACAAATCAACTTTTTTAAAAATAGAAAAGCATCTTACATTTTTTTTGGCTCTGGTTTGTGATTTTTGTGAGCAATTATTCTTCATGATTGTGGCAGTTCAAAATGACTATGTTCTTGTTCCGACCCATTTTTTTAAAAAAAAAAAATAATAACTACTCACTTATTGTTTTAAAGTAATAATAACCATAGTATTATTCGTTTCAAGCCAACTCATACATGGCTCAATTGATTTTACAGGTATTATGCTATATTCCACCACGATATATAAATATAACAAGTAATATTATTTATAAAGACTTTGAACAAAGTAATATTATCTATCAAGACTTAAATAATAAAAATAAGTTAACTGATATTTTGAGAAATTCAGATACAATTCACGCTCACAATTTCTGGGAGAGTTTATCTCAATGCATAATTAACTTTTATGTAAAGTTAATGCTAATAATTGCTAAGTACTAACCTTTAATCAGCAAACAATCTACCTTCGTCCATGTTATTTGGTGGTTTTGCTTTTTGACACATTCAAAAAAACATTTACTATTTTTATTTTATTTTATACTCACTGTGATCAATCTTTCACACTTCTTTATTATTGTATGTGTTTATTTTCTTTTCACATATCCGAACTATCATAATCTCGTTTCTTTTATCTTATCCACCACGTACGAAGACAACTTCGACCTTATCCTACATATATTTGTTCCTACCTAGTTCTATCTAACCTAATATGTCCACACGTCTATTATAACATTCTCATTTTTGATATTTTTATCTTCTGAACATACAAATTCTTGACCAATCAACATCGTACTCATTCAACACATAATTTGTTTGATCGCCACTTTATAAAACTTGCATCTATAGTTCAACAGTACAATTTATCACACAAGCCATCATATAAAAACTTCCATTTTGTTCACTCTACTCTAATACGATGCGTAACATCCTCACGTATTAATCCACAGTTTAAATGACATTCTATTATGCTTAATTTTAATTACCGTATTAAAGTTGTTTACTCTGTTGACTATTATTAGCCCTCAAACGTTATATGGTCCCACAAACCAGGTGGGCAACACACAAAAAAAAGTTTTTAATTCCACCTTAGAACGTGCCAATCATAACGGTAACCATAATTGATGCGAATAATTAATTGATCAAACGGTCCTTAGTGTTTCGCAACTCTTCATCTGTTCGATCCTCTAACTATACACGTGTACGCTCCTGATTTCTTTGCACCGAAACAAAAGACGTGAACATTTTCATTTTCATTTGTTTTCACTTCCCTCCTATATATACTCCATTCCCTGTGGCGGTGTTCTTCGTCTCTACAACTCTTCTTCTACCAAAATACATACACTTTCTCTCTCTACAGGAAAAACAAAAATTCACAATATACAGAAAAGTTCTAGAGAGAGAAAGAGAAGAAAATGGCTTACTCGAAGATTATTGTTGTTGCTTTCATGTTCGCTTTGGTCACCGGATCTGCTTTTGCTCAAGCTCCAGGAGCTTCTCCGGTAGCTTCACCAAAACCATCTCCGGTACCGGTAGCAAAACCTCCAACTCCTGTTGTTACACCAGTATCTGCTCCTTCCGTATCTCCTGCTGCAAGTTCACCTTCTGATTCTCCAGTTTCATCTCCACCAGCTCCACCAACCGTTGACACTCCGGCGTCTGCTCCTACCTCCGGCGGTGCTCTTGCTCCGTCCATCGGTGCTACTCCAAGCGGTTCTCCAACATCCTCTCCAAATGCTGCATCCTTGAACAGAGTCGCTGTTGCTGGATCTGCCGTCGTAGCGATCTTCGCTGCGTCTTTGATGCTTTAGATCTGAGGAGATATTTGCATTTGGATTTGCCAGAGAGAGATGTTTATGATTTTAGGATTTTTATTTTTAGTTCATCTTACTCGTTGATGTTTATTATTCGTTTTGCTCTTATTTTCTTTTACTTTTACCTTTGGGTGATGGTGACGATTACGTACATGCTATTGATTTGATTTTTACTTATGGTTATTGTTTATTATCATCACCATTGTTATTACTATTATTATTACCTATTATAAATTCTTCGTTTATTTATTGTGCACTATGATGTTTACATAAAAGAAAATTTATTTAATTCGATTAATGGAAAAAAAGCATAAGAAAATTGCTACGTAGACACGTGTTTTGACAGCTGTATGCAGAATCAACTTCTTTTGGTCATAGTGCGGCATGTGGGTTCTGGGGGCCGATTTAGTTGGAATCACGTTATACGTACCTAGGAGTAAGTAAAGCTTTAGTTGTTTATTGATATGATTATTTCCATTTTGTTTGGTATCTGCCAAAATGACAGACCCATCAAGTACGGCCGATGAGACATTACTGGTCCCTCCAACTTTAATTATTTCAGATTTAAAGATTATTTTTTTCATCAAAACTAAATATTTTGTGTTAGTGTAAAGATAATACTGAAATTAAAGTATTATTGAAATGACAATAAATAGTGAAGTAGTACCATGTATATTTTTTGTATGTTCAAATTCCGTATATGATTGATTATTTTTTAGTTTTGACATGCAAAATATTTGATTGATTTTCGTTGTATCAATTAGTGAAGGGTAATTACACGTTTAGTTATAATTTGAGACGTGAAAATATCAAATACTTAGGGTGCGTTGTGTATGAATGGAGTTTGGGAAATGTTTTTTCTTAAAAACAACTTTTTTACTCTATGGATAAGTATCAGAAAACTAGAAAGTAACAAATATTTATCTCAACTGCATAGATAAGTACTAGAAACATTTTAATTTGTTGCAGACGAAGTATTCTTTATTTGATTGGTAGCTTAAATATCGCAACAATACAATTTTCATATGCCATATAATGCCGTAATGGATGGGACTAAAATTCATTTTTCCTTGTTTATGTACAGTTCAATGGGCCTTCATTTTGACTAAGAGACAATGTTTGGGCTTGGATTTTACTAGGTATTAGAGTTGTTAATATAAGCTAACTCACCTCATTCGGGCTAATCTATACAGACTTCAATATTTTACGGTCAGATCGGCCTAATTCATTTTTTATGTGGACTGAAAAACGGTTGGCTCAACTCACAAGTACTTGGGCTACAAGCTTGCTGAGCCAGTCCACTTTTTTTAAAAATTATATTATTTTTGGAATTATTAAATTAAATTATTAATTATAATTTAAAAATATTATCATAAATATCGATAATACAGTATTACATGATGTTAATGTTACTACTTTTTAATCAAATTCACAAATAAAATTATCTTTATAATATTTATAAAGTTTTTTTTCAAGTAAAAGTATAAATATCTAAATAGAAATATAAATCTAATTGTTTTGAGTTTGAACTCTCTTTAATTTTTAAATTTTGAATATTATATTATATTCTTTAATTACATTTTTATTGGCTCACAAGCCGGCTCTACCGATATTATTCAAGTCCCACAAATCAGCAGACTTATTTAGGTCGAATTAAAAAACTTTTTTCTTAAGTGAGTTTCAAAAATAGTAGCCAAACCCTATTAATTTCCGGGTTAGACCAGGCCGGCCCAACAAGCCTAGCCCATATTGACGACTCTACTAGGCATAACAATGTTATGTCTCTTGATACATAGCTTAGATATTGGATCAATATAATACAATCTTGGGCTTAGAACTATGACGTGGACTTAATTTGTGGTGGCTCACCAAGACCCAGCCCAGCCCAAAATGAATTGGATTTTGATTTGATTAGATCATGTAAACATGTTTTTTGACGGACCATCAAAATCATAATCATGCATTAAATACTATCTTCGTTTCATATTATTTGATTCTTATAGATCTAACACAATACTTGAGAAAGTTTTAATTAAAGCTATATATTATACTAAACTAATTTTATGAATGAATCACTAAATTTGACTACTACTATTACATATTTTATATAGTTATTACTCAAGTAAAATGAGAAAATACAATAAAATTCTCTTATTATTGCCTTGCTGTGCCTGAGTTGTGAGGTCAATCAGCTATATCATTAGTTCAATGTGCACATCAATTCGTAATTCTGAGATGTTGATCATCTAAAGCACATTAACATAACGTATTTCTCATGTTTGAATCGATATTTGATATAAGTTAAAACACACAAGTAAAATGAAGAGATAAGTGTCAAAAACACACCTAAACTATACCTTTTTTTTAGTTTCATACCTTAACTATTGAAAGTTTGAGTTTATACCTAAACTATCACCTTTTAGTTTGAGAAACACACCTCTCTCTTTTATACCACTCTCATGATGGTAAGTGTAATACACTCTCTCTTTTATTTTAAAGAATTTTCACATTATACTCTACATTGACAAAACATTCAACCTTGACAAAATCAAGATAAATTATTAGTATTAGTTAAATTAAAATTTTAAAAATTATTATAAACAAATATTTTATAAAATAAAATATAAAATATTTTTCTCACCCCACATCATTTTTTAAAGATTTTTATTTTGTTTGAATTTCTTTTATAAAACTATCTCATTTTTACTTCATCTCCTCCCCCTCCTCAAATACTAATTTAGATATTATTATTTTTTCTTAAAATATAATTCTACCCATCCCACTTAACCCTCTCCTTTCAATTTTTTTACCCAGTGTTTAGATAAACATATCGAAAATAGTTTTACTTGCCGCCACAAGACTTTTTATATTTTTTAGTTGTTTATGTTATATTCGGTACACTAGTATAATTTTTTTCTAAAAATATATGTACGTGCATGTCTAACACAAAATAAGAAAAACTTAAAAAAATAAAAATTAGGAGTGAAAAATTAAATAAGATAGGGTAGATTTTTTTAAAATAAAATAATATTAATTTCTATCGGGAGGGAGGGAGGGGGAGGGGAGGATGGAATATGAAATATGAAATTTTTAAAAATATTTTATAAATGATTTTTTTTTAAAAAAGGATGGGATTGTTGTGGGGGAGGGGGATACGTGGAGGAGATAGTGGAGTGATACAAAAAATAATTTAATTTTTATTTGGATAATAATTTTTAATTTTTAATTAATATTAATTTTTATCTAGATAAAATATTTTATCTATGTGGAATGTCATGTGTCAAAGTTTTTTCATATAAAAGAGAGTGTGCATTACACACACCAATGATGTTTGTTTCTCAAACTAAAAAGTGATAGTTTATGTATGAAACTCACACTTTCAATAGTTTAGATATGAAACTCTAAAAAATTGAATAACTTAAGTGTATTTTTGATACTTTATCACTAAAATGAAACATTTATTTTTGGTATGAAACAACAAGTGAATGAAATGAGGGAGTACTTTACCAAAAGAGTTATCATGACATGCCAATTAATCACAAATGAAACCAAGACATGTATCAACCCAACCACTTACAAAGAGCAAATCAAATAGTAAAAAGCAGTAATAAACATAAATAAAATCAAGAAAACAACAAGGGAAATAAAAAATGGTCACAACGTGGCACTGCCTCTATCCTGGCTAAGCTTATTAAATAGTAACAAAATAACTAAATATTGCAACCACACCGGTAATTAACAAAGGAATAAATGGTGACAAAATTACTGATGCAGATGGATGTGCAGTATTAGTAGTTTCAGTCTTAGGAGCGGTGGTTCCGGTTGTTGGTGTGGTGGTGGTGCCGCTTGATGGTGTGGTAGTACCACCACCTCCACCACCACTTCCTCCGGCTGCTGCCACGGTGACGGCTAGCTTCATGCCGCCGCTGCAGTGTCCCGTTACGCCGCAAATGAAGTAATGAGTGCCGGCGGTCTTGAGAGGGATAGTGGTGGCGCCGCTACTGTCGGACGTTATGGAATTACCGGTAGTGCATGAAGCATAGTCACTAGAACTTACTTCATCTACCGTGTGACCACTTGGATAGTTGAAAACTGCAAAAATTTTAAAAAAATATTATTTACTATTACGAGTTTAATTTTTATGCACAGGTGAAATAAAATTTTATAAAATTACACTAATAGTGTAAAAATACTACTTAGTTATTCTTTTTGTCTCAACTTACCTGACATATTTTTACTTATATAGCAGAAAGAATATTATCTTTTTATATTTAAAAGCAATTTAATTAACTTTTAGATTTCTCAGTTTATCTTACGACATAATTTATAGCTTTTGTGCGTTATCTCAACGATGTTTAGGCGAATGGGCTATTTGAAGATGGCGAATTTCTAGTAGTATGTCTAAGGTTTGTTTTAAATAACAAGTTTAAAATTTATTCTTTTTTTCTTAAATTTTATCGACATTTCATATATAAAGATATTTTATTAATTTGCTAAGTTATTTTTTTAAAAAAAAGTGTATATATGAGGGAGAAAATTAAACTTACCAAGTGAATCACCAACATTAAGAGTTGTTCCACTAGCCCAAGTGGTATAATCCACACCAAGTCCCCATCCAGATGAGTCTCCAACAGTATAAACTTTGGCCAAACTTGGAACAACACAACACATGAACAAAAAAATCACAGCCAAAAGTTTTCCCATTTTTTTCTTTTGTTGATGAATTTAAAAGATAAGAGAGTTTGGTATTCTTAATTTTGGGTGTAGAATGGCTTTAATTTGATTTTCTTATATAGGAGAATGCATATGGAGTAGGTCACTTAATATATTTGTAATGGGGTGCATATATAGTTGTAAAGGAGATGTCACATAATTTCAGTTTGACATATATTATACCTAATGCCTTGAAAAAGTGGTTACTTTTATCTCTTTGTTTTCTAGCCTTGGAAGAATTAGGTTGGTGAAATGAATTATGTTGGTTAAGATATTCTTGTTTTGCCTGATGAAAAACATGAGGTTGAAACATTATATTACATGATGTGAAATGCGTAGAGAACAAGTCATGTATAATCAAATATATGTTTGACCATTTTCACTAATGTCTAATTAGTACTCATTTAACACCCCTAAAGTCCCAACGCCATGAATTATTAAAAATGAATAAAAAGGAGTTAAGATCATATGAAAGAATAAAGAAAAGATACGAGTCACCAAAACTTGCTAATTATTTTAGCATGTTCGATCAAACTTTTAAAACTCTCTTCGGCATAAAGTTTTAACGCTATGAATAAATAAAATAAAAAGAATTACGATCATAACAAATGTATGAATCATCAAAAATTGTTAATTACGATAGTATGTTCGATCAAACTTTCATAATTCCCCTCTACCTAAAGTCTCAACACCATGAATAAAAAAATAAAATAATTCACAATCATATGAAAATAATAAACGTATGAATCATCAAAATTTGCTAATTACTGTAGTATATTCGATTAAACTTTCATACACCCCTACACCCCCCACAATCATATGAAAAGAATAAACATGTGAGCCATCAAAAAATTTCAATTACTATAGCATGTTTTGATCAAACTTCTATACAATCCAAAGCCATAAATTAAAAAAATAAAATCAAAATTCGCTAATTACTATAGCATGTTCATTAATTTTTTTTTTATTATATATATATATATATATATATATATATATTTATTTATATTATATAAAGTAATTATTATTTTGAGAGGTACTTTTTGGGAGTAGGAAGATCACTTTTCGAACAACTTGGTGGAATTGCATATATAAAGTACTATATATGAACTCTCTTTATGTTAGGAGTAATGATATATATATAGATAAAAAGATTCAAGATAATATATATTAGATTGGTCTCATTATTAGCTACAATAAAGTGACACTATTCGAAAGAATTTTTTTTTTAGAATAACCAAAAGACATGTGAAGGTCGTCCCCCAGCCCCACCACCCGGAAAAAAAGAAAGAAAAAAAAACCCACAAATTTTTATTTTTTAAAATGATTATAAATAGACTTCTTTCAAATATAAAAAAGAAAATTTGAAACTCTGTTTAGAGATGAGGGATAGTCTTTCTAGTATAAAACTAACAAAATATTCACCTAACAATCCATCAAAATGGTGTAAAGGTGACAAGGGGGTCCCGCCACATGCCGACCTCAATAAAAGTGTCATCATTTTTTAAAAAAAAAATGATACATCTATTCGGTGTCTAGTATTCATATTAGAGCGTAATCAAATCAAATTTGCAACAGAAAAGTTTCTAATAAAAGTACTTTCATATAAAAAAGAACTAAAATTCAGATCCCTAATTAAACAAAGTATTTACCATTTTATCACAACTTGATTCGTGTATCTTCATCTTATTTTATTTTTGCTTCTTCCATTCATGTTTTCTGATTATAGATATTGGCTATTTTCTGCGTTTGAAGATGCAATTTTAGATCATTAACTTTGAAATCATAATTTCTCACACTTAATAAAACAAAATAAGGAAAAGAAGTTAAATTCTAACTCGTGATATCATGATTCAATCAGGGGTGATTCGACAGTGTTAAAAAAAATATATGTGCTTTAGGCCCAAATTTAAGAGACCCTCATTTTTTATAATAATAAGTTATAAGTTATTGTTAACCAAAATTAAATACTATTCATAGAAAAAGTAAATATTTCATGAAGAATGAAGAGATAATTAGAACAAATTTGACATATTTGGAGTACTATATCTAATGAATAATAATTTAAAATAAGAGTAATTATTTTATCAGATGAAAACTAAAAGAAATAAATTATATAAAAGTTATTAACAATTTAAATTTAAGGTCCCGTTTGATTTTTGTTTTAAGCCATTAATAGTAATACGCTTGTCCTGAATTCAAATTATATCCATGAAGACGAAGCCACGTATACAAGGTGATATAGGAGCAACACAAAAATTACGATAGTGGGCACTAATAAAACGACTGAGTGAGACAATCTAACAACAATTTAGATATCAAATCCCATATTGTTATCTTTGGAAACATTCTCAAAGTCAATTAATTCTCCTTTAATGATCATTTCTTAAGGTGAGGTCTTTGCTTTATTTCTCCTTCAAATTATATTTCACTTGAATCACACGTTGATGATATATACCAATTTATTTGGGATCGAGTCTTCAAACTCAACATTACATTTCTATAAATGGACTATTTGAAGTTTAGTTGAAATAACGTATTTTGTGAATGATAACTTGACAAAACTCCTAAAACTTGTCTCTTAAATTTTGAATTTCATATTTCAAGTTTGGATTTTGAAGTTGAAATAGTGGTTCAAATTGATTAAAACAAACATCTATTTATATTTAAAAAATGACTTTCAAATATTTTTTCAAAATTTTTAAAACAAAAATCCATTGACGTTGGGTCTTTGAGAGAATTAGAAACTAATTTTGTTGGGTTTGTTAGGGTCGGGCCAACTGCTCCCCTCCTGCGCCTGCTCCTTTTTAGCTGTCCTAGTTCCAATTTGATCATTTGCCAGTGAAGTAATATAAGATAAGATCATGTACCAAGGAGGTTTCGTATTCAAGCACTGAGTATGAAATAAAATCGAAACTCCAATATTTTAGTAAAGATAGATAATATTAACGAAAAAGAAGAGGTCTCTGACATGGGATTCGGAGGTTTGGCTAATTATAGAAATGGCATCTCGTCAAATGTTACATCTCACCTGAAATTTTGGTAGCACTTTAACATCACTCTTATTCTTAGTGGGTTTCCTTTTTGATGAGTACCTTCTTTAACAGATCTTAAACTCAAAATTATGACAAGAAGTTACTTCAAAACTCAGTCGGATGCGGACTCATGATTTAAAGTTTATGGATTTCGTATAACAATCTTTTAAGTCAATGTACCAACATGAGTTCCCAATCACATAGTAGTATTTATATATATTTAGTAGATTTCTTGGTATGTACACAAATTACTGAATTCACGTGAACCTATATGTTACCTTGTAGATTCATCAATGTCAAAACATAAAAGGTTGTGCCACACTCAAAAATTTACTCAAAATTAAGAATACAAATGTGTAATTGCAGAAACCAAAGCTAATTCAAGATAGAAAAGGCCAAATGAGAACCAAATAGGTTGGATGTAGGTGATTTCTATAGAAATGTACCGTTCATACACTTGAAATGTTCACTTGCCTTTAAAACAACTTTCTTCTTCTTAGCAACAAACTGCTAGAAGGAATAATATTGCAATTTGATACATGGTCAAGACAAATTTTTTAAACAGCCCTTTTCCTATTGCTAGCAACAGCTTCCACTGCCAAAACTAAGAATTTTCATTTCTCTGATGACAGCCCTTAGTCGAAGAGACTGATACTGCAGAGAAGAAGGGAAAGAAAGAGAAAAATAAACAACTCAGTTACTGCATTTTGCGTAGGGAACGGTGAAATTATAGACAAAAAAGTACTTAAAAAAGAAGAAAGGAACGGGTAGCTACAAGGGATAGTAAAAACTAGCATCAGCAGGCTCCCATAGCCTTTCTACATTCCTCTCATTTTAAAATCCACGGAAATCAAACAGGAAGATTGAATTTGGAGCAGGACGAATAGTTTTTGGAAAGTAATCAGACTATCTTGTAGTTCAGGAGCTATACTTCACGAAAATTTCCAAACCCCACAAAGCTATTGACATGAAGCACCGCGATATAATACTAAGAGCTACTTCAAAAGTTAAGTTCCATGTTAGGGGTTAAACAGAAGATGCTTGATGCCATAGGCAATAGCAATGTACATCACATTGCTGAGCGCTACTTTTTGAAGTTGGATTGTCGGAACATATATATTCATTGGATTATACACAGTTCTATAAGTATCATAAAAGGAAACGTCCATTCGTTTTCCCAAATGGCATTTTCAGCATAAAACAATGCCTAGTTCAAGTGGTATTTCCTGTTATAAGAGTGGTGACATTTAACTAGGGTAAAGAAGACACTTCACTTACTAATTGGTAGTCCAGACTCTAAACCAACTTAAATCATGCTTACTTTCCCTACTTGTCTTTCATGGTAGGTCACACTTTACTAACTCGCATTATTAAAACCAAGATATGGAGAATGAGAGGATAACAAAGAAGCTGTTTTTTTTCAACAAAAGCAGAAACAAGTCTGAGCATGGCTGGAGGTGGAGAAGGTTTTACATTGTCCTTACGAGTTTTACAAATCATGGTGAACTCATGGTGACACAGTACCAACAAATATGGTGTGTCAATTTTTTTTCAATCACAGTGTGGCACTTAAGCTTTAGGAGAAACTTGAATGACTGGGAAGTAGAAGGCTTTTGGAACCTACTTCAGATGCTGGAGCCCTTCCAAATTATTCAAAACAAACAGGATACTCGCAATTAGGCAGCAAGTAAAGAGAATAGTTTCTCTGTCAGCAACTGCAATAGTTTGCACTTTGCTAATGAAGCAAGCTGATCAATGGGATGATAACTGCCCTGGAAACCGATTAGGAAGACTGAGGCACCTGTCAAGGCAGCATGGTTTGGGTAGGTTGCCTCTTTGGGGGCCTGCTTAACACAAAACAAATTGCAGAAGAGAGGATTCCTATTGTGCAATAGATGATATTTATGGGAGAATGACCAAGAAACAGTATATCACCTACTCATACTCTGAAACTAACTAGACAATGCTAGGATTTGTTCCTAAGTATGTGTGGATCTATTGGGTAATGCCACTCAAGGTAAGAGATTTAAACTGCAATGCTGGCAACATCAGAGAACTCCTAGAGCATTGGAGCAGATCTGGAGGATCATCCCTCTATGTATCTTTCTTTTTTTTATGACAATAACCATCCAAATATGTATATTCTGGACCATTTGGCTAGAGAGGAACAAGACATGTTTAGATAGTCAGAACAATCATATCTCCAGAATCAAGGGTAACTGCCTCTAAAATGTATTATTTTTGGAGTAGAAGTTGTATGGTGGATGGTCTTAACCAATATATGGGTTTTCTAGAACTAACTTGGAAGAAGGATGTAACTGACTGCATGCCAATTCCCTGCAGGTCTTTTGTATCTTTTTAGTAACATCTTGGTAACTTAACAATCAACCTCAGAACAAGACTTGTGCTCTCTAAGAAGGATGTGCGTACGTGTTAAGTGATCTCTTAATTGTTGATTCAAGACATAGGTGCTAAGAACTTAAAATCAGACGAAAAAATTGTCAAGATAAAAAGTAGATTTAAAAGAAAGTGATAGTGCAAATAAGTGGAAAATGAAGTGTAATAGAGAGCACAACGCACCTTACGCACTTATGAATTGTTATATTAGTATGAGGAAATAGGAGCAAATGCGGCAGAGCGTGAACAGAGACAAAGTAAGGTACCCTACGGTAATGGGATGTTACTTATGGAATAGATAACCAAATGGGTTCACCTAAGTAGGATACATGGAAGAACTATGTTTGACAATTAATCTTGAAAAACTACAACTCAAAACTCAATGCTTGTTCATAAAATTAAGGAGATGAGTGTATATGTTGGAAAAGCAGACAAAATAAAGACACTAATACACGGGAAGAAACAGATAGCTATGATCCTACTCCATTGTGCTACCCCAGATCACCACTCAGTGGTATCATATATCTGCTAGAATATCCTACAATGAATTAATTTAATCAAACTTCTAAACAAAAAGGACAATAAGTCAATAATTTTTTTAAAACATATCAAATGCTGGAAAGTCCGCAATGATTCATAATTTACCAGAGCAAATATTGTTTCATAGTAATTATCCATAGCACCAATATGTCACCAGCATGCATTTTCATATATCTGGGTAGACAAAGAATTACTAATTCTCTTGCAATGAGACCTTGAAGGATACATGGCATGTCACGTAGGGACTGCATTCAATTATAATAGAGAATATGACTAGCGGTACTGATTCTCTTGCAATGAAAATTTGGAGGAGATGTCACCTTCGGACTGTATTCAATTTCCGTAGTGGACATTTCTCTAGAAACTTATACTTGACTAAACATTTTTTCCACAGCTCTAAACAAAACGAAGAGATAGAAAACAGAGAGTGATCCCGAATAATGGAGGAAACCAAAGGAACAGGGAACGTACATGAAGCTATATAAAAATTTCTGACACAATTTTTTTGATGATATCTTCCTGGATTCTACTATACAAACAAAAATTCATGGAAACTCACTTCCTCAGAGGAATAACTTTCAAAATTCAGCAGCATTAGCTCATTCTGCCACAGAGATCAATTCAGATGGTAGTTCTTGGGACTGGATAGCCTTCTTTGTCTCTTCTCTAAGAAACCTTTTACTCTGTGCCACCCTTATAGCTCTTCCCATAAATTCCTATGGATGAAGATGTACTCAAATCAGATTTTTCGACATTAACCAGATCCAATGGTTCAAGTCCAAAAGAGTAAATAAACTACAGGAACCGCAATGAACATTCAACAAATGGAAACTGAAATTCATCACAACAAGCAGCCAAACCCAAAATTACCTTTCCGTCAAAGGAGGATAATGCTGCATCAGCTTCCTCCTTGGTATTAAGTGAAACAAATCCATATCCAGCAGATCGTCTGGGGTTATCATTAAATATGACTTCAGCAGAAACAACATTTGCACCATTAGCCTTAAAGAATTCCAGCAGGTCGTTAGACCTTGCTTCAAAATGCAAATTAGCCACAAAGAGATTGTGTACAGGCAGCGGCTTGGATGGCGGCGGAGAAGAAGGTTTCTCAGTCTTTGGCTTAGCCCATGCAAGTCTCAAAGGTCTACCCTCAAGTTCCTGTCAAGTGTTAACAACCAATAATGTAACCCAAACTCATTTCCAAAAAGTCAAATAGTGACAGAATTTTTCAGGAAGAGTAAGCATTCGAAATCCTTACATACGCTTCAAGATTTTTAAGAACAGCCTTAGCTTCCTCATGTGAGCCCATTGTGACAAAGACTAAACCCCTGCTTCTTGTCTTGTTATACATTGCAACCTTGAGCACAAACAACAGACAACAAAGCCATCTCAGAAAAACTTAAAAGTTTGGTACAGCGAAAAGTATTTTTCACCTGAAACCATTTTTCAGTATTTGGTTATAAAATGATCTCCTTGAAAACAATTCTTCATCAAAAGGAAAATAACTTCATTTACTTATGGTTAGAAGTCATTTTCCTCTTCAAAAATCACAATTCTTAATTCATAATAACACCAAATTCAACCAACATGAAGACAATGCTTCCAACCTTTAATACTAGAAATCATCATCATGCCCTTTACTGCCTCTAGTATCATTATCATGTCACCTACTTACCAATATTTGATTACAAACAAAATTTCTCCATCCAAAAGTAGACATTTTCACCTACAGAAATCAAATCCTTTCCGAAATTCTTAATCCATAACACTAACTTCAACTAACTTTTTTCAATTTCCAATCCTACTAAAAAATCATAGTCTCTCTCCCCATAAAGGCAGGGTTAATGTGTGTGTACATTCTACTCCCTAAATCCGAGCCCCACTCGTGTAACTATACTGGATATGTTGTTGTTGTACTAAAAACTTTATACTCATACCCTATCCTGCACCCTTGTAACTGTTTTCACAAATATAATTCTATATACAAAAAACAGAAATTTTAAAAAGGTGCATACCTCAATATCCTCCACAGTGCCATATTTCTCAAATAGAGGTCGAAGGTCATTTGCTGTATAGGTCCAAGGAGCATTCTGAGCAAGCACTCTTCTTTTCAAACTTCCATCTTCTAATTGTTCTTCTAGGTCTTGTGCAGTTTCTGGAGTTTGGGCGGACGAAGAGCAATTGGATATGTAAAGGTAAGGTCTTTGGGATTTGATGGGTATTAATGGGGAGAAACAAGGAGTTCGCAAAGAAATGGAGGAAGGGGATAGTAAAATGGGAGTTGTAGAGTGGTGGTGAAGGGGAAACAAAGTGGATGATGAAGAAGGAAATAGGGATGGAGAACATAGTAAGCGAAGTAACGCCATTGATGAAGTGGAAGAGCTGTGTAAATGGGGCAATTCAAAGGGCAGCTGCAGTTGGGGATAGTTTACGACTGGATAAGGGTCATAAACTGGAATTTTCACGGCAACATAAACTGCTTTCTCCCTCCCAAAAAATTAAAATTCGTTTTTTTTTTATATTTTAATATATGAACAATATCATATTTCACGTGTTCACTTTATTTTTAACATATATACAAAAATGTTTTTTTTCTATTTTATCCCTAATTTTAGTAAAAGTGAACCGGGAGAGTAACATGCAATGATGCGAAGGTGAATTTTGCATAGGGATAGTTTTGAACTTCACTTTGCACCATGAGGGTTACAAGTTCAAAACTAGTCATAAAAAATAAGATCTAAATTTAGTTTCCTCGCCTTTGAGGCGTGCAGTTTTTAGTTTTAATGTCTTTGGATATATCAATGAAAGTTCGATGTGAAGCTCTTCTACTTTGTATGAAGCATCTCCTTTCGAGACTGATTCTTTCAAAAATTTTGAATTCGCTTTAGAGATTAAAGCAAGTGTCAGGAAAAATACTACACAGGAAAAGTGTGATTTTTTAAAAAATTTCAATCAAGATTTTCATATAGTCAGATTGTCTATTTAAATTTGTTGTTATTATGTTTGAACCATTCTTTTTCTAAGATTCAAAAAGAAGCCTGCAAATAATATAATCCATTTGTGCTGACCACCAACCAAAGCTATGCCTTTTTTGTTCCAACTTCCTCCGTGTTGTCAAAGGATCAGCACACGTATAATTTTAACAACCAAACTCTAAGAACTCACGTTTTTCATCCAAAAGAAATAAAGAAAGATTTTAATCTTTATCAACATGGGTTTGTGAATTTGTGATGCACTGGTGGTAGTGCTTCACTCTTAACCAGAGGTCTTGCGTTCGAGCCCTGGGTACGGAGAAAATTTCGTTGGGAGCGCTACCCCCGAATGGATCCTACAGTGTGCGATCCAGATTTAGTCGGAGCTCCAATGTGGACTCCGGACACCGAATGTGAAACCAAAAAACATAAAGATTCTCCTCTTCAATAGGAAGGAGGAACTTGCTCGGATGATAAACATTTCTCACTTCAACCTTAAGATTTTGAGCTTAGTCACCAAAAGAGCAAAAAGGTGGAAGCTTCTAGAAAGGTAAAAAGAAAAGATCTCGGTTAAGAACAAAAACAACCAACCACCATTAAATCCAAGCAAAACATAAATTTGGAATACAAAATTGGAACTAATTGTTGTTGACAAAAAAACATTTTCACAGTTCCATACATCTAACAATTCGACAAGCAGTCTCCACAGTAGTCAGTCCCATGGACCATGGCAGAAGAAATTTGAGCAAAAAATCATCACTGACACTAGGATATATGGATATTGAAAGATCAATGGCAAATCACGTCCATTGACTTTTAACACAAGAACACATGCAGCAGTCGCAAGAAGCAGTAACCAAAAATCCCTACTTTGCACTATAACACAAGCAAAATATATCCTTAATGCACTAGCAATACAATGACAGCAGACTAACAATAATTTCCTTACAAGAACGAAAAACAACCAAATTCTTCAAGGCTATATAGGAGAGATGAAAATGTAGTATGTTACTTTTTACAGTTACCGAGAATCGTAACAACACTTTTAAATGCAAGAATAGCCTAAAATGATCAAAAGAAATTGCAACTGGTCAGGAAGGAGGAGCTTCTCCAGCTACTTCTTGCATAATCTATATTCAGGTGAGTTTTCTCGCAAGGGTGATAAAGGCTGCCTCGAAGAATCAACCTCGCTGAAATCAAGTTTTCCCTCCACTGGACTGCTTATCTTGGGGCTTGATTTCCTTTTGTTGCCCTGCGAGCACTAGTTAAAGGTTAAACAAACTTAAGCTATGGGCGCAACATAGAGCGGAAACAAAAGACCAGACTAAAAGAAACTCGTATAAGCTAACCTTGCCAGAAGAAGGTTTTCCACCAGAACCAGGTGTGTGTTTCTCTTTCTGGTACAGCCTTATCAGTCTTTTATTGGCCTCATCCAAAACATTGTTTTGATCAAACAATACGTTCACCTAAAATCACAAAATTACCCCTTTTTTCTTAGTTTATTAGGCAGACAGGAGATGAAACACTTTCTTTCTCTTAAATCTACTCACCTCGTCTTCTGCTTTATGGAGATTTGTCCTCAAATGTTCCTTGTCTTTCTGCAGAGTATTGACCTCAGCAACCAGAGCAATAACCTTTTGTGTTGATGGCTTCAATCTATCAAAGCAAAAGGCACTCAGCTAAAAATTAAAACAAAACACAAAATTGTAGACATTTGGAGAAACAGAAGTTGAACTCACCGCTTCCACTTCGTCAACAACCTTTGACAAACTTCTACACCACTATTTGCCTCCAGAAACGCATGTGCTGTTGATGCAGCAGCATCTCTACCAATCACAGTTTCCAGTAAATTGTCGAGCAGATTCTGTTCCACCGAAGCATCATCTGTGGCTGTGTCATCCTTCAAGAATGAGTAAAGTAATCTAATTGTTAGCCTCAAGAAGAAAGATTCTACTTCTAGCAATCTAGAGATGCAGCAAAAATAGGATCTATAACTAACTAATGACTGACTACATTGACCATGTTATTTTCCAAGCAGCCAATTATTTAGGTTTCCAAGTAATCAGAGGGCTATAATTGCATATCCTCAGAAGAACGATCTAATTATCTGAATGGCCGTTACACATGAAAAGGCACAACTTGAATCCTGGGAAAGAGAAAGGAAGCTATTCACATAGCAATCACCAGCTATTTTACTGATATCAAGGAGAAATAAAATTAGACCAATAAGCTCTCCCATTCTCATAACCACAGAAGTTTTAATATTATGTTACACTACCAGTATCCGACACTGGATCTAGGTGTCAGATTCATAAATCACATAAATCTAGGATCCCAAAATATAGAAAGGCCATTGAGAGTCAAAATAAATATAATTTTTTGTTAGTTAAGTATCTATTTTTTTTTACAAGGATTGAAACGTCTACAATATTATTTAGTTTGTTCTACATTAACACATATATAGTATTACAAACAAAAGAAAAAGAAGAAGACCAATAAAGAGTTGTAGGAATATGTAATAGAAAAGGGGCCTAAAAAGCCCAATTCTATTACAGGAAATGGAGAACAAAAATTACTCTCTATCGTAACCTGGACAGAGACAACAACAATTCCACTGGCATGCCAATGTTGTCATGTCAACACCGGTCAACAATGAAATGGGAGAATTCACATAACATTGATCATATGTCTAAAATCCTAAAATCGAGACATTGACACAACACAAGGTTTGAGAGACCTTGGCCTAACGAACGCTACCATTGAAGAACTTTAACCACATCATAACTCATGGTCAAAGAGTGAGATGATCAACAGTCAAACCCTTCATATTATCCAGATACAACAACTGTATGGCATTTGGCTCGAAAAACTTTCTCACATCAGAACCAACTTCAAAGATCCTAATGAAAAATTGGGAATAGTTTAAGCAATATAAAAATGCATTTGCTTGCCAGACTCCCAGCATCATAGAGGACATGTGTGTATGCTAAAATGAAGATCTTATCGGGAAAAAAAGTATGACATTAGTAGTTTTAGAGACCTTAGGCCTAAATATACACTGATACCAGAGATATTTTTTTGACTTCATAACTTTTACTTCAAGAATAAATGGACAAAATGTTGCCAAGAATGGCCTCAAATCAAACTGTAAGTCACCATCAGAGATACATAAATCACATCATCACTCAGTTGAATAAGGCAATTAATAACGTACTTATACCTAATTCTGAAAATCCAAAAAAGTGGAAACCTTAAGCCTAAAACTCTAAAATGGAGACAGTGGTACAACATAGGGTTTAAGAGACTCTAGCTTAATGCACGCTACCAACAGAGTTATTTAACCACATCATAACCCATGGTTGAAAAATTGGGGAGTCAACAAAGCAGTGAGCCTCATGATGTATAGATAAAACAGCTATATGAAGCTTTCTGGGTCGGAAACCTCTTTCATGTCTGCGTAGATATCAAAAACCTAATGAAATAATGTGAAATAATAATGGCAATCTGTAGCAAACATTAATCTGTTATCATCTATTTTAAGTACACGCCTTCAGCTTACACTAAATCTCTTGAAAGTACTCTGGGATGCAAATTTAGAAACTTTACCACAACATATCTTGAAGTACCCTTTGGGCGAAAAGTTGAGAGCATCCACTAATTAGCAAAATGTTTATCAGAAAATGTGTGAGAAAACTAGCTTCTTGGAAGAAGCAATATAATTGCTATAAGATGACAAGACTTACTAATTGAGTGCTTCATAACATACCTACGTACATAATGGTATGACATACGACAACAACATCATACACAGTGTAGTCCCACATTGTTGGGTCTAGAGTGTACCTCAGATGTGAGGCAGAGATGTTGTTTCTGATAGAACTCCGGCACAAGGCAAAAACAGTGACATAATGAAAGTACAATAGACAATAGATAGTAACATAATAGTACTACAACAAAATAAAACTAAAAAGAAACTACACTAAATAATAAATAATCGCAGAAATCAAAGAACA
>CM040621.1:87571641-87597697 GCA_022817965.1 Solanum lycopersicoides
AAATAAGTTTAGAGGGTAACAGGACCTAAATAATATATAAATGTTTCTTGAGATTTCGGACATAGGTTAAGAGAGAATACTGGTGCATTATCCCAAATATTATTATATAACTTGACTCAATTTATACCTAATTTAATTATGGCAGATTGCTAATTATAACTAAACACATGTATTTGATGTGCTGAATTTTGATACAAACAATTAATTATTATCAAATATGATATTAATTATATTGATATTAATACATAAATAATTCACTCTCTGACCCATACCCTTAATTGTTACGTCCCTTTCTAGCATCAAATTTTCCTAATTTCAGTTTCTCCTAATGAAGACATTATCTCTACGACATCTTTTCATTATTTTAGCATCAAAATTAAAGATACTTTTGACCATGATTAACGATGGTTAATGAATATTAAGAAAACCTGGTATAGCTTGACTTGACTTAGGCTAAATTGCTATTAAAAGCCAATTATTTTCCACTGGAAAATGCTTACCAGCTATTTTCAAAAAAATTTAATTAAATTTATAAGAAAATAAAAAATAGTGATGTTTCCATACGGAAAAAACTATGAGGTGTATTGATTTGATGATAAATGAGTAGAAAATTTTTTTTTGCGACATAAATTTTCTATTGATACGCGGTGGACGAAAAATCTTTTTTTCTAGTAGTGATTATATTACTTGTGATTGGTGAATGGTGACATTGGCAAATGACGGAAATGAGACTGTTTGCAATAAATTTTAAACTAATAGAAAATAAATTGTAATTTCAGATAAAATATGAAAAAACATAATTTATTAATCAAGATTGTGAGTACAAATTTATTTCTCCCTTGATTCTACTTAAAATAAGATTCGAGGGTCATCAGTAGCGTATAAGTACAATATGTTCCTTCCTTGATTCTAATTTCACTAAGATATTCTACTGGGATTCGAGGACATTAATGACGTATTTTCCGAACTAGAATATTTAGATTTGATGTCTTTATGAATATTCCATGAATATGCGAAATATTCGAGATGTCTTTTCAAAGAAATATTGTATTCTTTATTATGCATAAACTAGGGTATATAGCTTAATAGCCTCCAAAAATTCTAATTGAAATTCAACACACCTTATAGAGTCCAACTCGAATTAAACACGTCTAGTAAAGTTCTAAATTTTTTTTAATGTCTAGGGAGGCTAATTACGTTTTTTTTTTTTTGCTGGACCATGTTGGAAAATTATACAATTTTTTGCATGCGTGATTATTTCCAGCCTTTTCATCGAAGGCCTAATTAGACATCTAATTTTCATACTATATCCAAAGTGACATAAACTGACTTATTAATGTTATAACTTTTTTAGAATAATTAGTTGTTTGTTATAAGGGCCGATCAGAGGAATTTAGTTTATGAAATTATAATTTAAAGCTTTATAGTTAATGAAAATGAATACACAGTATTTTCAACCTTAAAAATAAAGTCCAACTTATGTTCTTTTAACGTTTTCCATTTTCTTTTCTACATGCTAGGAGATAGGTAGTTGAAGAACTGGAATATTGTTGCTAATAAATTAGAAAAAAAAAATTTAACCACCAAAAACGCATTTCTAACTATATATTATGAACCATGTAAAAGATGAACATTGCCTATATATACTACCTTTATGTGGTTTGGTCTATTTTTATTTGTCTATTATATTAAAATTAGATAGTCATATTCATTTTTCAATTTAATTTAAAAAATAAAAAGATAATTTATTATTTTATACTTAATTATATCCTTATTACTAATGTTTCTTTAAATTATTTTTAATTCATTCCCTAACATAAGATGACTATAGTAATGATTAGGGTTGATATAGTAGCAAAATTATTATTTTATTTACTACTTTTTAAATAAATAGTGTGTCAAGTCAATATAAATATAATTAAATATGAACTAATGGAGTATATTGTGACAATTAGTACTATATTTTATTTTAATGATACACGGCATATATTCTTAGAACCTTTTATGTTAAAGGTAAAGTCGAGGACATGTGTCACACAAGTTTGGTTAAAAAATAAAGTTAATATACTTGGCTACTTTACCTTGGTAATTGTTTTCCTTTTTTTTTTGGGTGCTGAATAAATAGGCATTCAGAACACGAGGGAATATAAATTGGCTTCAACAAATATTTAGGTTCTTTAATTTTATATATGCAAAAGTAAATATTTAAATTTATATAAAATTAGATAAGTAAACATTAGATACATCTGTCCTATGTGATATAATACTCATAGGATACCATGTTGAATACAAAATTAACATATAGAACAATTTATTTAATTTTATATAAATTTAAATCATGTTTACTTGTGAATATCTAAAATTCAAAATATAAATATTAATTAAAATCAAATAAAAAAATACATTTACGTATTATACCTTTGGAGAAATATTCAAACGTTGAAGTAGCACTAGCTAGGTAACTAGAGCCTTCATGAGTTGGAACTATGGTCTGTTGTACATTTGACTTTGATGGACAATAATATTAGTTAACTTTATATCCCACACGTTAAGATAATTAAGATTATAATATGAATGTCATTGGTCTGTATCAAGAAATAAATGTCATTAGAACATTTGTGGTCAAGGCTGGTTATGTCATTATGCTAGTAAAAATAGAGATTAATCAAATATCCTTTTAAGGCTCATGCCTAAAGAACTAAAAGTAATTTCTCTTAGTGTCAATTTTATGCTTTCATTACCGGTGCCTAATTTTACCAGCAAAAAGAAGTATCATTGGTGTCATGCACTAAAAATTAATTCATCCTTCAAAACATCCAAAAAAATGCGACGTAACAATTAAGTTTCAGTGAACAAAGTTAGCTAATATTATACGATAAAATAATTGAGGAGTATCGATATAACTTGTCCTGCAAATTCCTATGATTAGACAAGTTTTTAACGTAACGTTATCTCATTTTATTTATCCCAATACTTGAAAGTGACAAAATCCAAAAAAATCATCAATGAGAATTAACCAATATATACTTATATCACATAGAAGTTGAACTTGTTACGTAAAATAAATTTTCGAACCCTTTTATAATTACTATATTAATACTTTTCTCAAGTCAAAAGAGATCCAAAGGTTCATGTATATATCAAAGGCAATGACAATTTTTATTCTTTTGATTTGATTTAACTGTTTGTTTTATATTTTGATCTCTTCAAAACGGTGTCTAATTTCCTTGAAATTGAAGCGCTGATTATTCCTTACACAATTTGTAATCTATTTCCTCCATTTACTTATACATGTTTATTTTCTAGTGTATCGTTTGTATATTTCTCAAGGAACATGAATAATTAATATGAAGGTTTTCAATAATTTTTATTGTGATAAGAATATAAATTTCAAATAACAAATAAAATATGAAGAAATATAATTTTTTTGATAGAATATTGGGGACACAAATCTCTTTATTCCTTCATTTTTTAAATTCTTTTATCATGAGATTTTCCATGATTTAAGAATTGTTATGGCGTATTTTCGTACAAACATGATATGGACCTATTTGAGATTTATTTAATTTCCATCAAAAAAATTGTGGATCATCCTGACATATTTGATTCAAGAAGAGTTCTGTCACATTTTAATCTCTTTATAAATATTTTTAAAATTTATGAAATTAATTTCAAGATGTATTTGCAAAGAGAATATATTATCCTTTATACAAGCATATTTTAGGGTATATGGTAGAATAGCATATAAGAAGTCTAATAAAATTGAGTTTGTCTTGTAAAGTCCCATAAAAATTCAATGTCTATAATAAATATTTTACCATCAATTCATATTAATTGATGTATTGTTTTGAATCTTGAAACATAAAACATAACAAAATATATGTTTCTCTCTTAATATGCAAATGTTAAATGATTTTTTTTTTTTATATAATGAATAAATAGAAGGGAACGAAGCAAGTATAAATTTTACAAACACTTTTAGATTCACTTCCACAATTTTGGTGCCCATCTCGTACCTTTAATAATTAGGACCAAATAAAATGTGATTTGCACTTTTGCCCGTCGTGACAAATAACTTTTTTGGGATATAGATTTATATTTTGAATTATAATATTTTATAATTGTCTCCATCAACGTAATTTGGATTTCTTAAAAAATTATTTCATGATATATAAGTTTAATTGCTAAAAGTCAAAAATTAAAACCAATTTTTTTATCTTAAAAAAAGTTAAAAATCAACACATTGGGCAAAACGTGCAATAAATATGTACTTTGTTAATTTTGTCTAGTTGTACAGCAATAATGTGTTTTTACAAATTCAGAAAAATAACCTCTACTCTATCTTTATCTTGAAGGGTGATTTAATTTACCTTACAAGTTCAAAGAAAATGCAGCAGGGTATCATAAACTCACTCACCACAAATTTCTCCATTTTTTTAATTCGAAGTTTCAATAATTCGGATCAAAATAAAATATTTCGAATAGCCAAAAAAAAAAAAAAAAGGAAGAGTTGAAAATTAAATTTTCTTATCATTTTATTTACACGTACACCAATTTTTCTTGTGTTTGCTATATAAATACTATTAGTAGACAAAGCAAGAACATTTTCACAAATACTTTTTTATTATAATAATATGATAAAAATTATAATATATATTACTTTTTATATAGTTATTAAATATATCAAATTTATCCTTGAAAGTTAGTTAAAGTTTGACCATCAAAAACGGAAACGTGGCTATTATTTTGAAATGAATTATATACTCATTTTCTTAAGAGACGTATAAAAGAGAAAACATGATAAATAATTTGAGAAGTAGAGAATACTATTTGATGAAGAGTAACCGTTTTCTTGAGATGCGTAGGGTATTCTCCCTTTAAAGCAAACAATATTTGTTGTTTATTTGTGTATTGTAATTAACCACAAGACAAGAAATGAAAACAAAACACGTTTTTTTTTCTTTTTTAATTGTTGGATCCTACGCGGGAATACGACGTTGTTGACCAAACAGAAGAAACTTGGTAAATCACATTTCACAATCAATTCATTGAATTTGGGTCTCTAATTTCGTGTATAAGTGTGTCGTGCAAATTACTTTTCCTTTGGATTTTCTTTTTTTTTTGGAAGGACAAACAACAGTCAAAACAAAATATATCTTGTGGTGTGTGAAATGAAAAAAACAAGAAAATAAATACTTCCTTGTTTAACAAGGAAAGAAACACCAAAAATCATTTTAACCAGAAATTTAATCAGAATATGTTATTTTTCCTGTTTAAATAAAGTTAAAATTATCAGAAAATTTGATCAGAATTATAACATGAATTCTAAGAAATTCTAAACACTCATAAACATGAAAAATATTTTTTAATAAAAAAAAAACGTTTAAAAAAAAAGAATGTGAGATGGGAAAAAAGCTGCACGTTCTAGGGCCAGTTTACAAATAAATTATAGTGTACTTACACGTTTACAACTTAGTACTTTAATATTTTCTTTTCCTTTACTCTTATCCCATTAAATAACAGCTGTTCCTTAGCCTGTCTTGTTTTCCAAAAAGGTTCAGTCTCTGATTGTGACTGACACAAAATATATATTACTCCTAAAATATCATTTTAAGACGTTAAATTACAAATTTAAACTATTAATAATTGTAAAAGTTGGTCATAATCATTTTTATTTGTCGAATTTTGCAACACAAATGAACTTTTTTAAAATAGAAAAGCATCTTACATTTTTTTTGGCTCTGGTTTGTGATTTTTGTTAGCAATTATTCTTCGTTATTGTTGCAGTTCAAAATGACTATGTTCTTGTTCCGACCCATTTTTTTAAAAAAAAAATAATAACTACTCACTTATTGTTTTAAAGTAATAATAACCATAGTATTATTCGTTCAAGCCAACTCATACATGGCTCAATTGATTTTACAGGTATTATGCTATATTCCACCAAGATATATAAATATAACAAGTAATATTATTTATAAAGACTTTGAACAAAGTAATATTATCTATCAAGACTTAAATAATAAAAATAAGTTAACTGATATTTTGAGAAATTCAGATACAATTCACGCTCACAATTTCTGGGAGAGTTTATCTCAATGCATAATTAACTTTTATGTAAAGTTAATGCTAATAATTGCTAAGTACTAACCTTTAATCAGCAAACAATCTACCTTCGTCCATGTTATTTGGTGGTTTTGCTTTTTGACACATTCAAAAAACATTTACTATTTTTATTTTATTTTATACTCACTGTGATCAATCTTTCACACTTCTTTATTATTGTATGTGTTTATTTTTTTCACATATCCGAAACTATCATAATCTCGTTTCTTTTATCTTATCCACCACGTACGAAGACAACTTCGACCTTATCCTACATATATTTGTTCCTACCTAGTTCTATCTAACCTAATATGTCCACACGTCTATTATAACATTCTCATTTTTGATATTTTTAAACATACAAATTCTTGACCAATCAACATCGTACTCATTCAACACATAATTTGTTTGATCGCCACTTTATAAAACTTGCATCTATAGTTCAACAGTACAATTTATCACAAGCATCATATAAAAACTTCCATTTTGTTCACTCTACTCTAATACGATGCGTAACATCCTCACGTATTAATCCACAGTTTAAATGACATTCTATTATGCTTAATTTTAATTACCGTATTAAAGTTGTTTACTCTGTTGACTATTATTAGCCCTCAAACGTTATATGGTCCCACAAACCAGGTGGGCAACACACAAAAAAAAGTTTTTAATTCCACCTTAGAACGTGCCAATCATAACGGTAACCATAATTGATGCGAATAATTAATTGATCAAACGGTCCTTAGTGTTTCGCAACTCTTCATCTGTTCGATCCTCTAACTATACACGTGAACGCTCCTGATTTCTTTGCACCGAAACAAAAGACGTGAACATTTTTCATTTTCATTTGTTTTCACTTCCCTCCTATATATACTCCATTCCCTGTGGCGGTGTTCTTCGTCTCTACAACTCTTCTTCTACCAAAATACATACACTTTCTCTCTCTACAAAAAACAAAAATTCACAATATACAGAAAAGTTCTAGAGAGAGAAAGAGAAGAAAATGGCTTACTCGAAGATTATCGTTGTTGCTTTCATGTTCGCTTTGGTCACCGGATCTGCTTTTGCTCAAGCTCCGGTAGCTTCTCCGGTAGCTTCACCAAAACCATCTCCGGTACCGGTAGCAAAACCTCCAACTCCTGTTGTTACACCAGTATCTGCTCCTTCCGTATCTCCTGCTGCAAGTTCACCTTCTGATTCTCCAGTTTCATCTCCACCAGCTCCACCAACCGTTGACACTCCGGCGTCTGCTCCTACCGCCGGCGGTGCTCTTGCTCCGTCCATCGGTGCTACTCCAAGCGGTTCTCCAACATCCTCTCCAAATGCTGCATCGTTGAACAGAGTCGCTGTTGCTGGATCTGCCGTCGTAGCTATCTTCGCTGCGTCTTTGATGCTTTAGATCTGAGGAGATATTTGCATTTGGATTTGCCGGAGAGAGATGTTTATGATTTTAGGATTTTTATTTTTAGTTCATCTTACTCGTTGATGTTTATTATTCGTTTTGCTTTTTCTTTTACTTTTACCTTTGGGTGATGGTGACGATTACGTACATGCTATTGATTTGATTTTTACTTATGGTTATTGTTTATTATCATCACCATTGTTATTACTATTATTATTACCTATTATAAATTCTTCGTTTATTTATTGTGCACTATGATGTTTACATAAAAGAAAATTTATTTAATTCGATTAATGGAAAAAAAGCATAAGAAAATTGCTACGTAGACACGTGTTTTGACAGCTGTATGCAGAATCAACTTCTTTTGGTCATAGTGCGGCATGTGGGTTCTGGGGGCCGATTTAGTCGGAATCACGTTATACGTACCTAGGAGTAAGTAAAGCTTTAGTTGTTTATTGGTATGATTATTTCCATTTTGTTTGGTATCTGCCAAAATGACAGACCCATCAAGTACGGCCGATGAGACATTACTGGTCCCTCCAACTTTAATTATTTCAGATTTGAAGATTATTTTTTTCATCAAAACTAAATATTTTGTGTTAGTGTAAAGATAATACTGAAATTAAAGTATTATTGAAATGACAATAAATAGTGAAGTAGTACCATGTATATTTTTTGTATGTTCAAATTCCGTATATGATTGATTATTTTTTAGTTTTGACATGCAAAATATTTGATTGATTTTCGTTGTATCAATTAGTGAAGGGTAATTACACGTTTAGTTATAATTTGAGACGTGAAAATATCAAATACTTAGGGTGCGTTGTGTATGAATGGAGTTTGGGAAATATTTTTTCTTAAAAACAACTTTTTTACTCTATGGATAAGTATCAGAAAACTAGAAAGTAACAAATATTTATCTCAACTGCATAGATAAGTACTAGAAACATTTTAATTTGTTGCAGACGAAGTATTCTTTATTTGATTGGTAGCTTAAATATCGCAACAATACAATTTTCATATGCCATATAATGCCGTAATGGATGGGACTAAAATTCATTTTTCCTTGTTTATGTACAGTTCAATGGGCCTTCATTTTGACTAAGAGACAATGTTTGGGCTTGGATTTTACTAGGTATTAGAGTTGTTAATATAAGCTAACTCACCTCATTCGGGCTAATCTATACAGACTTCAATATTTTACGGTCAGATCGGCCTAATTCATTTTTTATGTGGACTGAAAAACGGTTGGCTCAACTCACAAGTACTTGGGCTACAAGCTTGCTGAGCCAGTCCACTTTTTTTAAAAATTATATTATTTTTGGAATTATTAAATTAAATTATTAATTATAATTTAAAAATATTATCATAAATATCGATAATACAGTATTACATGATGTTAATGTTACTACTTTTTAATCAAATTCACAAATAAAATTATCTTTATAATATTTATAAAGTTTTTTTTCAAGTAAAAGTATAAATATCTAAATAGAAATATAAATCTAATTGTTTTGAGTTTGAACTCTCTTTAATTTTTAAATTTTGAATATTATATTATATTCTTTAATTACATTTTTATTGGCTCACAAGCCGGCTCTACCGATATTATTCAAGTCCCACAAATCAGCAGACTTATTTAGGTCGAATTAAAAAACTTTTTTCTTAAATGAGTTTCAAAAATAGTAGCCAAACCCTATTAATTTCCGGGTTAGACCAGGCCGGCCCAACAAGCCTAGCCCATATTGACGGCTCTACTAGGCATAACAATGTTATGTCTCTTGATACATAGCTTAGATATTGGATCAATATAATACAATCTTGGGCTTAGAACTATGACGTGGACTTAATTTGTGGTGGCTCACCAAGACCCAGCCCAGCCCAAAATGAATTGGATTTTGATTTGATTAGATCATGTAAACATGTTTTTTGACGGACCATCAAAATCATAATCATGCATCAAATACTATCTTCGTTTCATATTATTTGATTCTTATAAATCTAACACAATACTTGAGAAAGTTTTAATTAAAGCTATATATTATACTAAACTAATTTTATGAATGATTCACTAAATTTGACTACTACTATTACATATTTTATATAGTTATTACTCAAGTAAAATGAGAAAATACAATAAAATTCTCTTATTATTGTGAGGTCAATCAGCTATATCATTAGTTCAATGTGCACATCAATTCGTAATTCTGAGATGTTGATCATCTAAAGCACATTAACATAACGTATTTCTCATGTTTGAATCGATATTTGATATAAGTTAAAACACACAAGTAAAATGAAGAGATAAGTGTCAAAAACACACCTAAACTATACCTTTTTTTTAGTTTCATACCTTAACTATTGAAAGTTTGAGTTTTATACCTAAACTATCACCTTTTAGTTTGAGAAACACACCTCTCTCTTTTATACCACTCTCATGATGGTAAGTGTAATACACTCTCTCTTTTATTTTAAAGAATTTTCACATTATACTCTACATTGACAAAACATTCAACCTTGACAAAATCAAGATAAATTATTAGTATTAGTTAAATTAAAATTTTAAAAATTATTATAAAAAAATATTTTATAAAATAAAATATAAAATATTTTTCTCACCCCACATCATTTTTTAAAGATTTTTATTTTGTTTGAATTTCTTTTATAAAACTATCTCATTTTTACTTCATCTCCTCCCCCTCCTCAAATACTAATTTAGATATTATTATTTTTTCTTAAAATATAATTCTACCCATCCCACTTAACCCTCTCCTTTCAATTTTTTTACCCAGTGTTTAGATAAACATATCGAAAATAGTTTTACTTGCCGCCACAAGACTTTTTATATTTTTTAGTTGTTTATGTTATATTCGGTACACTAATATAATTTTTTTCTAAAAATATATCTACGTGCATGTCTAACACAAAATAAGAAAAACTTAAAAAAATAAAAATTAGGAGTGAAAAATTAAATAAGATAGGGTAGATTTTTTTAAAATAAAATAATATTAATTTCTATCGGGAGGGAGGGGGAGGGGGAGGATGGAATATGAAATATGAAATTTTTAAAAATATTTTATAAATGATTTTTTTTAAAAAAAGGATGGGATTGTTGTGGGGGAGGGGGATACGTGGAGGAGATAGTGGAGTGAGATACAAAAAATAATTTAATTTTTTATTTGGATAATAATTTTTAATTTTTAATTAATATTAATTTTTATCTAGATAAAATATTTTATCTATGTGGAATGTCATGTGTCAAAGTTTTTTCATATAAAAGAGAGTGTGCATTACACACACCAATGATGTTTGTTTCTCAAACTAAAAAGTGATAGTTTATGTATGAAACTCACACTTTCAATAGTTTAGATATGAAACTCTAAAAAATTGAATAACTTAAGTGTATTTTTGATACTTTATCACTAAAATGAAACATTTATTTTTGGTATGAAACAACAAGTGAATGAAATGAGGGAGTACTTTACCAAAAGAGTTATCATGACATGCCAATTAATCACAAATGAAACCAAGACATGTATCAACCCAACCACTTACAAAGAGCAAATCAAATAGTAAAAAACAGTAATAAACATAAATAAAATCAAGAAAACAACAAGGGAAATAAAAAATGGTCACAACGTGGCACTGCCTCTATCCTGGCTAAGCTTATTAAATAGTAACAAAATAACTAAATATTGCAACCACACCGGTAATTAACAAAGGAATAAATGGTGACAAAATTACTGATGCAGATGGATGTGCAGTATTAGTAGTTTCAGTCTTAGGAGCGGTGGTTCCGGTTGTTGGTGTGGTGGTGGTGCCGCTTGATGGTGTGGTAGTACCACCACCTCCACCACCACTTCCTCCGGCTGCTGCCACGGTGACGGCTAGCTTCATGCCGCCGCTGCAGTGGCCCGTTACGCCGCAAATGAAGTAATGAGTGCCGGCGGTCTTGAGAGGGATAGTGGTGGCGCCGCTACTGTCGGACGTTATGGAATTACCGGTAGTGCATGAAGCATAGTCACTAGAACTTACTTCATCTACCGTGTGACCACTTGGATAGTTGAAAACTGCAAAAATTTTAAAAAAATATTATTTACTATTACGAGTTTAATTTTTATGCACAGGTGAAATAAAATTTTATAAAATTACACTAATAGTGTAAAAATACTACTTAGTTATTCTTTTTGTCTCAACTTACCTGACATATTTTTACTTATATAGCAGAAAGAATATTATCTTTTTATATTTAAAAGCAATTTAATTAACTTTTAGATTTCTCAGTTTATCTTACGACATAATTTATAGCTTTTGTGCGTTATCTCAACGATGTTTAGGCGAATGGGCTATTTGAAGATGGCGAATTTCTAGTAGTATGTCTAAGGTTTGTTTTAAATAACAAGTTTAAAATTTATTCTTTTTTTCTTAAATTTTATCGACATTTCATATATAAAGGTATTTTATTAATTTGCTAAGTCATTTTTTTTAAAAAAAAAGTGTATATATGGGGGAGAAAATTAAACTTACCAAGTGAATCACCAACATTAAGAGTTGTTCCACTAGCCCAAGTGGTATAATCCACACCAAGTCCCCATCCAGATGAGTCTCCAACAGTATAAACTTTGGCCAAACTTGGAACAACACAACACATGAACAAAAAAATCACAGCCAAAAGTTTTCCCATTTTTTTCTTTTGTTGATGAATTTAAAAGATAAGAGAGTTTTTATTCTTAATTTTGGGTGTAGAATGGCTTTAATTTGATTTTCTTATATAGGAGAATGCATATGGAGTAGGTCACTTAATATATTTGTAATGGGGTGCATATATAGTTGTAAAGGAGATGTCACATAATTTCAGTTTGACATATATTATACCTAATGCCTTGAAAAAGTGGTTACTTTTATCTCTTTGTTTTCTAGCCTTGAAGAATTAGGTTGGTGAAATGAATTATGTTGGTTAAGATATTCTTGTTTTGCCTGATGAAAAACATGAGGTTGAAACATTATATTACATGATGTGAAATGCGTAGAGAACAAGTCATGTATAATCAAATATATGTTTGACCATTTTCACTAATGTCTAATTAGTACTCATTTAACACCCCTAAAGTCCCAACGCCATGAATTATTAAAAATGAATAAAAAGGAGTTAAGATCATATGAAAGAATAAAGAAAAGATACGAGTCACCAAAACTTGCTAATTATTTTAGCATGTTCGATCAAACTTTTAAAATTCTCTTCGGCATAAAGTTTTAACGCTATGAATAAATAAAATAAAAAGAATCACGATCATAACAAATGTATGAATCATCAAAATTTGTTAATTACGATAGTATGTTCGATCAAACTTTCATAATTCCCCTCTACCTAAAGTCTCAACATCATGAATAAAAAAATAAAATAATTCACAATCATATGAAAAGAATAAACGTATGAATCATCAAAATTTGCTAATTACTGTAGTATGTTCGATTAAACTTTCATACACCCCTACACCCTTACCCCACAATCATATGAAAAGAATAAACATGTGAGCCATCAAAAATTTCAATTACTATAGCATGTTTTGATCAAACTTCTATACAATCCAAAGCCATAAATTAAAAAAATAAAATCAAAATTCGCTAATTACTATAGCATGTTCATTAAACTTTTATATATATATATATATATATATAGAGAAAAGACATAAAAACACCATCAAAGTTGTCCCGTATTTGTATAAAGACACCTTAACTTTCAAAATGTCCTATCACCCCACATAACTATTTAATATCTTTGTAAATGGGCCATTTTGACCCATTCCCTCATCTAGGTTGTTACCACGCACATGAGGCGCGTCATGCACTGTTTTCACAGTCCTGGACCAGTTTAAAAGTGTCATATGTCATTTTTTTTTATTATTATTAATTATTTAATCAATTTATGTCATCTTCCCCAAATTTAAACCCAAAAATAACTTTTGGTAGCCCTAATTTTTTTGATTTCATGATTATTTTCATAGCAAGATCAACGTTGGTGCTCTCTTTTTGACGACTTCATCATCTTCCCCAAGAAAATAAGATACTACTGTTGGCTAAGATCTATTTCTGCGGCTTTGAAAAGATGTGCAGAAACTTTTGGACGATGGAGAATGTGATGTTCTTGTTCAAAAATTCAGAGTAAACACACTCCCAACCTTTGGATACTCTTGTCTAAGCAACGAATCAACCCACCAAAAATATGTCATACCTTAATCACTGGAGGCAAACACTTCTTAGATCTGAACATAATTAGTGCAAATATGAGCTTTGCTACCAAAAGGGTTGCAACTAAAAGCAATCCCACACTCAAAATCTTGTAATCACCTAACTCCATAGTTGAATAAAAAACTCAGAATAAAGAAAAATTAATGAATTTTTTTTTTTTGAGGAGAGATTGATGATAGTCTAGTGAAGGGGCATGCCAAATAGAGAAGAAAAGAAAAGGAGAAGATGATTTTTCTTCAAACAATAGGGTCGGGTCGGGTTGAACTCTATTATAGGGAGTGAGCAACACGCACGACTACATAGACTAGGGAATGGGTCAAAATGGCCCATTTACAATGATATTAAATAGTTTGGTGGAGTGATAGGACACTTTGAAAGTTAAGACGTATACAGGACAACTTTAATGGTGTCTTTATGTCTTTTCTCATATTTATATTATATAAAGTAATTATTATTTTGAGAGGTACTTTTTGGGAGTAGGAAGATCACTTTTCGAACAACTTGGTATATAAAGTACTATATATGAACTCTCTTTATGTTAGGAGTAATGATATATAGATAAAAAGATTCAAGATAATATATATTAGATTAGCTACAATAAAGTGACACTATTCGAAAGATTTTTTTTTTTTTAGAATAACCAAAAGACATGTGAAGGTCGTCCCCCAGCCCCACCACCCGGAAAAAAAGAAAGAAAAAAAAACCCACAAATTTTTATTTTTTAAAATGATTATAAATAGACTTCTTTCAAATATAAAAAAGAAAATTTGAAACTCTGATTAGAGATGAGGGATAGTCTTTCTAGTATAAAACTAACAAAATATTCACCTAACAATCCATCAAAATGGTGTAAAGGTGACAAGGGGGTCCCGCCACATGCCGACCTCAATAAAAGTGTCATCATTTTTTTTAAAAAAAAATTGGCATCTATTTGGTGAATAGTATTCATATTAGAGCCTGATCAAATCAAATTTGCAATAGAAAAGTTTCTAATAAAAGTACTTTCCTATAAAAAAGAACTAAAATTCAGACCCCTAGTTAAATATGAAAAAGTATTTATCATTTTATCATAACTTAATTCGTGTATCTTCATCTTATTTTATTTTTGCTTCTTCCATTCATGTTTTCTGATTATAGATATTGGCTATTTTCTGCGTTTGAAGATGCAATTTTAGATCACTAACTTTGAAATCATAATTTCTCACACTTACTAAAACAAAATAAGGAAAAGAAGTTAAATTCTAACTCGTGATATCATGATTCAACCAGGGGTGGTTCGACAGTGTTAAAAAAAATACATGTGCTTTAGGCCCCAAATTTAAGAGGCCCTCATTTTTTATAATAATAGGTTATAAATTATTGTTAACCAAAATTGAATACTATTCATAGAAAAAGTAAATATTTCATGAAGAATGAAGAGATAATTAGAACAAATTTGACATATTTGGAGTACTATATCTAATGAATAATAATTTAAAATAAGAGTAATTATTTTATCAGATGAAAACTAAAAGAAATAAATTATATAAAAGTTATTAACAATTTAAATTTAAGGTCCCGTTTGATTTTTGTTTTAAGCCATTAATAGTAATACGCTTGTCCTGAATTCAAATTATATCCATGAAGACGAAGCCACGTATACAAGGTGATATAGGAGCAACACAAAAATTACGATAGTGGGCACTAATAAAACGACTGAGTGAGACAATCTAACAACAATTTAGATGTCAAATCCCATATTGTTATCTTTGGAAACATTCTCAAAGTCAATTAATTCTCCTTTAATGATCATTTCTTAAGGTGAGGTCTTTGCTTTATTTCTCCTTCAAATTATATTTCACTTGAATCACACGTTGATGATATATACCAACTTATTTGGGATCGAGTCTTCAAACTCAACATTACATTTCTATAAATGGACTATTTGAAGTTTAGTTGAAATAACGTATTTTGTGAATGAGAACTTGATAAAACTCCTAAAACTTGTCTCTTAAATTTTGAATTTCATATTTCAAAGTTTGGAGTTTGAAGTTGAAATAGTGGTTCAAATTGATTAAAACAAACATCTATTTATATTTAAAAAATGACTTTCAAATATTATTTCAAAATTTTTAAAACAAAAATCCATTGACGTTTGGGTCTTTGAGAGAATTAGAAACTAATTTTGTTGGGTCGGGCCAACTGCTCCCCTCCTGCGCCTGCTCCTTTTTAGCTGTCCTAATTCCAATTTGATCATTTGCCAGTGAAGTAATATAAGATCAGATCATGTACCAAGGAGGTTTCGTATTCAAGCACTGAGTATGAAATAAAATCGAAACTCCAATAGGGATAACAGATATGAAAAATCCAAAATTTTCTGGTCTTAGTAAAGATAGAAAATTATTAACGAAAAATAAGAGGTCTCTGACATGGGATTCGGAGGTTTGGCTAATTATAGAAATGGCATCTCGTCAAATGTTACATCTCACCTGAAATTTTGGTAGCACTTTAACATCACTCTTATTCTTAGTGGGTTTCCTTTTTGATGAGTACCTTCTTTAACAGATCTTAAACTCAAAATTATGACAAGAAGTTACTTCAAAACTCAGTCGGATGCAGACTCATGATTTAAAGTTTATGGGTTTCGTATAACAATCTTTTAAGTCAATGTACCAACATGAGTTCCCAATCACATAGTAGTATTTATATATATTTAGTAGATTTCTTGGTATGTACACAAATTACTGAATTCACGTGAACCTATATGTTACCTTGTAGATTCATCAATGTCAAAACTTAAAAGGTTGTGCCACACTAAAAAATTTACTCAAAATTAAGAATACAAATGTGTAATTGCAGAAACCAAAGCTAATTCAAGATAGAAAAGGCCAAATGAGAACCAAACAGGTTGGATGTAGGTGACTTCTATAGAAATGTACCGTTCATACACTTGAAATGTTCACTTGCCTTTAAAACAACTTTCTTCTTCTTAGCAACAAACTGCTAGAAGGAATAATCTTGCAATTTGATACATGGTCAAGACAATTTTTTTAAACAGCCCTTTTCCTATTGCTAGCAACAGCTTCCACTGCCAAAACTATGAATTTTCATTTCTCTATTGACAGCCCTTAGTCGAAGAGAGTGATACTGCAGAGAAGAAGGGAAAGAACGAAAGAGAAAAATAAACAACTCAGTGACTGCATTTCACGCGGGGAACGGTGAAATTATAGACAAAAAAGGTACTTAAAAAAGAAGAAAGGAATGGGTAGCTACAAGGGATGGTAAAAACTAGCATCAGCAGGCTCCCATAGCCTTTCTACATTCCTCTCATTTCAAAATCCACGGAAATCAAACAGGAAGATTGAATTTGGAGCAGGACGAATAGTTTTTGGAAAGTAATCCCACAGACTATCTTATAGTTCAGGAGCTATACTTCACAAAAATTTCCAAACCCCACAAAGCTATTGACATGAAGCACCGCGATATAATACTAAGTGCTACTTCAAAATTTAAGTTTCATGTTAGGGGCTAAACAGAAGATGCTTGATGCCATAGCAATGTACATCGCATTGCTGAGCGCTACTTTTTGAAGTTTGATTGTCGGAACATATATATTATTCATTGGATTATACACAGTTCTATAAGTATCATAAAAGGAAACCTCCATTAGTTTTCCCAAATGGCATTTTCAGTATAAAACAATGCCTAGTTCAAGTGGTATTTCCTGTTATAAGAGTGGCGACATTTAACTAGGGTAAAGAAGACACTTCACTTACTAATTGGTAGTCCAGACTCTAAACCAACTTAAATCATGCTGACTTTCCCTACTTGTCTTTCATGGTAGGTCACACTTTACTAACTCGCATTATTAAAACCAAGTTATGGAGAATGAGAGGATAACAAAGAAGCTGTTTTTTTTCAACAAAAGCAGAAACAAGTCTGAGCATGGCTGGAGGTGGAGAAGGTTTTACATTGTCCTTACGAGTTTTACAAATCATGGTGAACTCATGGTGACACAGTACCAACAAATATGGTGTGTCAATTTTTTTTCAATCACAGTGTGGCACTTAAGCTTTAGGAGAAACTTGAATGACTGGGAAGTAGAAGGCTTTTGGAACCTACTTCAGATGCTGGAGCCCTTCCAAATTATTCAAAACAAACAGGATACTCGCAATTAGGCAGCAGCAAGTAAAGAGAATAGTTTCTCTGTCAGCAACTGCAATAGTTTGCACTTTGCTAATGAAGCAAGCTGATCAATGGGATGATAACTGCCCTGGAAACCGATTAGGAAGACTGAGGCACCTGTCAAGGCAGCATGGTTTGGGTAGGTTGCCTCTTTGGGGGCCTGCTTAACACAAAACAAATTGCAGAAGAGAGGATTCCTATTGTGCAATAGATGATATTTATGGGAGAATGACCAAGAAACAGTATATCACCTACTCATACTCTGAAACTAACTAGACAATGCTAGGATTTGTTCCTAAGTATGTGTGGATCTATTGGGTAATGCCACTCAAGGTAAGAGATTTAAACTGCAATGCTGGCAACATCAGAGAACTCCTAGAGCATTGGAGCAGATCTGGAGGATCATCCCTCTATGTATCTTTCTTTTTTTTATGACAATAACCATCCCTATGTATATTCTGGACCATTTGGCTAGAGAGGAACAAGACATGTTTAGATAGTCAGAACAATCATATCTCCAGAATCAAGGGTAACTGCCTCTAAAATGTATTATTTTTGGAGTAGAAGTTGTATGGTGGATGGTCTTAACCAAATATGGGTTTTCTAGAACTAACTTGGAAGAAGGATGTAACTGACTGCATGCCAATTCCCTGCAGGTCTTTTGTATCTTTTTAGTAACATCTTGGTAACTTAACAATCAACCTCAGAACAAGACTTGTGCTCTCTAAGAAGGATGTGCGTACGTGTTAAGTGATCTCTTAATTGTTGATTCAAGACATAGGTGCTAAGAACTTAAAATCAGACGAAAAAATTGTCAAGATAAAAAGTAGATTAAAAGAAAGTGATAGTGCAAATAAGTGGAAAATGAAGTGTAATAGAGAGCACAACGCACCTTATGCACTTATGAATTGTTATATTAGTATGAGGAAATAGGAGCAAATGCGGCAGAGCGTGAACAGAGACAAAGTAAGGTACCCTACGGTAATGGGATGTTACTTATGGAATAGATAACCAAATGGGTTCACCTAAGTAGGATACATGGAAGAACTATGTTTGACAATTAATCTTGAAAAACTACAACTCAAAACTCAATGCTTGTTCATAAAATTAAGGAGATGAGTGTATATGTTGGAAAAGCAGACAAAATAAGACACTAATACACGGGAAGAAACAGATAGCTATGATCCTACTCCATTGTGCTACCCCAGATCACCACTCAGTGGTATCATATATCTGCTAGAATATCCTACAATGAATTAATTTAATCAAACTTCTAAACAAAAAGGACAATAAGTCAATAATTTTTTTAAAACATATCAAATGCTGGAAAGTCCGCAATGATTCATAATTTGCCAGAGCAAATATTGTTTCATAGTAATTATCCATAGCACCAATATGTCACCAGCATGCATTTTCATATATCTGGGTAGACAAAGAATTACTAATTCTCTTGCAATGAGACCTTGAAGGATACATGGCATGTCACGTAGGGACTGCATTCAATTATAATAGAGAATATGACTAGCGGTACTGATTCTCTTGCAATGAAAATTTGGAGGAGATGTCACCTTCGGACTGTATTCAATTTCCGTAGTGGACATTTCTCTAGAAACTTATACTTGACTAAACATTTTTTCCACAGCTCTAAACAAAACGAAGAGATAGAAAACAGAGAGTGATCCCGAATAATGGAGGAAACCAAAGGAACAGGGAACGTACATGAAGCTATATAAAAATTTCTGACACAATTTTTTTGATGATATCTTCCTGGATTCTACTATACAAACAAAAATTCATGGAAACTCACTTCCTCAGAGGAATAACTTTCAAAATTCAGCAGCATTAGCTCATTCTGCCACAGAGATCAATTCAGATGGTAGTTCTTGGGACTGGATAGCCTTCTTTGTCTCTTCTCTAAGAAACCTTTTACTCTGTGCCACCCTTATAGCTCTTCCCATAAATTCCTATGGATGAAGATGTACTCAAATCAGATTTTTCGACATTAACCAGATCCAATGGTTCAAGTCCAAAAGAGTAAATAAACTACAGGAACCGCAATGAACATTCAACAAATGGAAACTGAAATTCATCACAACAAGCAGCCAAACCCAAAATTACCTTTCCGTCAAAGGAGGATAATGCTGCATCAGCTTCCTCCTTGGTATTAAGTGAAACAAATCCATATCCAGCAGATCGTCTGGGGTTATCATTAAATATGACTTCAGCAGAAACAACATTTGCACCATTAGCCTTAAAGAATTCCAGCAGGTCGTTAGACCTTGCTTCAAAATGCAAATTAGCCACAAAGAGATTGTGTACAGGCAGCGGCTTGGATGGCGGCGGAGAAGAAGGTTTCTCAGTCTTTGGCTTAGCCCATGCAAGTCTCAAAGGTCTACCCTCAAGTTCCTGTCAAGTGTTAACAACCAATAATGTAACCCAAACTCATTTCCAAAAAGTCAAATAGTGACAGAATTTTTCAGGAAGAGTAAGCATTCGAAATCCTTACATACGCTTCAAGATTTTTAAGAACAGCCTTAGCTTCCTCATGTGAGCCCATTGTGACAAAGACTAAACCCCTGCTTCTTGTCTTGTTATACATTGCAACCTTGAGCACAAACAACAGACAACAAAGCCATCTCAGAAAAACTTAAAAGTTTGGTACAGCGAAAAGTATTTTTCACCTGAAACCATTTTTCAGTATTTGGTTATAAAATGATCTCCTTGAAAACAATTCTTCATCAAAAGGAAAATAACTTCATTTACTTATGGTTAGAAGTCATTTTCCTCTTCAAAAATCACAATTCTTAATTCATAATAACACCAAATTCAACCAACATGAAGACAATGCTTCCAACCTTTAATACTAGAAATCATCATCATGCCCTTTACTGCCTCTAGTATCATTATCATGTCACCTACTTACCAATATTTGATTACAAACAAAATTTCTCCATCCAAAAGTAGACATTTTCACCTACAGAAATCAAATCCTTTCCGAAATTCTTAATCCATAACACTAACTTCAACTAACTTTTTTCAATTTCCAATCCTACTAAAAAATCATAGTCTCTCTCCCCATAAAGGCAGGGTTAATGTGTGTGTACATTCTACTCCCTAAATCCGAGCCCCACTCGTGTAACTATACTGGATATGTTGTTGTTGTACTAAAAACTTTATACTCATACCCTATCCTGCACCCTTGTAACTGTTTTCACAAATATAATTCTATATACAAAAAACAGAAATTTTAAAAAGGTGCATACCTCAATATCCTCCACAGTGCCATATTTCTCAAATAGAGGTCGAAGGTCATTTGCTGTATAGGTCCAAGGAGCATTCTGAGCAAGCACTCTTCTTTTCAAACTTCCATCTTCTAATTGTTCTTCTAGGTCTTGTGCAGTTTCTGGAGTCTGGGCGGACGAAGAGCAATTGGATATGTAAAGGTAAGGTCTTTGGGTTTGATGGGGATTAATGGGGAGAAACAAGGAGTTCGCAAAGAAATGGAGGAAGGGGATAGTAAAATGGGAGTTGTAGAGTGGTGGTGAAGGGGAAACAAAGTGGATGATGAAGAAGGAAATAGGGATGGAGAACATAGTAAGCGAAGTAACGCCATTGATGAAGTGGAAGAGCTGTGTAAATGGGGCAATTCAAAGGGCAGCTGCAGTTGGGGATAGTTTACGACTGGATAAGGGTCATAAACTGGAATTTTCACGGCAACATAAACTGCTTTCTCCCTCCCAAAAAATTAAAATTCGTTTTTTTTTTATATTTTAATATATGAACAATATCATATTTCACGTGTTCACTTTATTTTTAACATATATACAAAAATGTTTTTTTTCTATTTTATCCCTAATTTTAGTAAAAGTGAACCGGGAGAGTAACATGCAATGATGCGAAGGTGAATTTTGCATAGGGATAGTTTTGAACTTCACTTTGCACCATGAGGGTTACAAGTTCAAAACTAGTCATAGAAAATGAGATCCAAATTTAGTCTCCTCGCCTTTGAGGCGTGCAGTTTTTAGTTTTAATGTCTTTGGATATATCAATGAAAGTTCGATGTGAAACTCTTCTACTTTGTATGAAGCATCTCCTTTCGAGACTGATTCTTTCAAAAATTTTGAATTCGCTTTAGAGATTAAAGCAAGTGTCAGGAAAAATACTACACAGAAAAGTGTGATTTTTTAAAAAATTTCAATCAAGATTTTCATATAGTCAGATTGTCTATTTAAATTTGTTGTTATTATGTTTGAACCATTCTTTTTATAAGATTCAAAAAGAAGCCTGCAAATAATATAATCCATTTGTGCTGACCACCAACCAAAGCTATGCCTTTTTTGTTCCAACTTCCTCCGTGTTGTCAAAGGATCAGCACACGTATAATTTTAACAACCAAACTCTAAGAACTCACGTTTTTCATCCAAAAGAAATAAAGAAAGATTTTAATCTTTATCAACATGGGTTGTGAATTTGTGATGCACTGGTGGTAGTGCTTCACTCTTAACCAGAGGTCTTGCGTTCGAGCCCTGGGTACGGAGAAAATTTCGTTGGGAGCGCCACTCCCGAATGGATCCTACAGTGTGCGATCCAATTTAGTCGGAGCTCCAATGTGGGCTCCGAACACCGAATGTGAAACCAAAAAACAGAAAAGATCTCTGTTAAGAACAAAAACAACCAACCACCATCAAATCCAAGCAAAACATAAATTTGGAATACAAAATTGGAACTAATTGTTGTTGACAAAAAACCATTTTCACAGTTCCATACATCTAACAATTCGACAAGCAGGCTCCACAGTAGTCAGTTCCATGGACCATGGCAGTAGAAATTTGAGCAAAAAATCATCACTGACACTAGGATATATGGATATTGAAAGATCAATAGCAAATCACGTCCATTGACTTTTAACACAAGAACACATGCAGCAGTCGCAAGAAGCAGTAACAAAAAATCCCTACTTTGCAATATAACACAAGCAAAATGTATCCTTAATGCACTAGCAATACAATGACAGCAGACTAACAATAATTTCCTTACAAGAACGAAAACCAACCAAATTCTTCAAGGCTATATAGGAGAGATGAAAATGTAGTATGTTACTTTTTACAGTTACCGAGAATCGTAACACACTTTTAAATGCAAGAATAGCCTAAAATGATCAAAAGAAATTGCAACTGGTCAGGAAGGAGGAGCTTCTCCAGCTACTTCTTGCATAATCTATATTCAGGTGAGTTTTCTCGCAAGGGTGATAAAGGCTGCCTCGAAGAATCAACCTCGCTGAAATCAAGTTTTCCCTCCACTGGACTGCTTATCTTGGGGCTTGATTTCCTTTTGTTGCCCTGCGAGCACTAGTTAAAGGTTAAACAAACTTGAGCTATGGGCGCAACATAGAGCGGAAACAAAAGACCAGACTAAAAGAAACTCGTATAAGCTAACCTTGCCAGAAGAAGGTTTTCCACCAGAACCAGGTGTGTGTTTCTCTTTCTGGTACAGCCTTATCAGTCTTTTATTGGCCTCATCCAAAACATTGTTTTGATCAAACAATACGTTCACCTAAAATCACAAAATTACCCCTTTTTTCTTAGTTTACTAGGCAGACAGGAGATGAAACACTTTCTTTCTCTTAAATCTACTCACCTCGTCTTCTGCTTTATGGAGATTTGTCCTCAAATGTTCCTTGTCTTTCTGCAGAGTATTGACCTCAGCAACCAGAGCAATAACCTTTTGTGTTGATGGCTTCAATCTATCAAAGAAAAGGCACTCAGCTAAAAATTAAAACAAAACACAAAATTGTAGACATTTGGAGAAACAGAAGTTGAACTCACCGCTTCCACTTCGTCAACAACCTTTGACAAACTTCTACACCACTATTTGCCTCCAGAAACGCATGTGCTGTTGATGCAGCAGCATCTCTACCAATCACAGTTTCCAGTAAATTGTCGAGCAGATTCTGTTCCACCGAAGCATCATCTGTGGCTGTGTCATCCTTCAAGAATGAGTAAAGTAATCTAATTGTTAGCCTCAAGAAGAAAGATTCTACTTCTAGCAATCTAGAGATGCAGCAAAAATAGGATCTATAACTAACTAATTGACTGACTACATTGACCATGTTATTTTCCAAGCAGCCAATTATTTAGGTTTCCAAGTAATCAGAGGGCTATAATTGCATATCCTCAGAAGAACGATCTAATTATCTGAATGGCCGTTACACATGAAAAGGCACAACTTGAATCCTGGGAAAGAGAAAGGAAGCTATTCACATAGCAATCACCAGCTATTTTACTGATATCAAGGAGAAATAAAATTAGACCAATAAGCTCTCCCATTCTCATAACCACAGAAGTTTTAATATTATGTTACACTACCAGTATCCGACACTGGATCTAGGTGTCAGATTCATAAATCACATAAATCTAGGATCCCAAAATATAGAAAGGCCATTGAGAGTCAAAATAAATATAATTTTTTGTTAGTTAAGTATCTATTTTTTTTTACAAGGATTGAAACGTCTACAATATTATTTAGTTTGTTCTACATTAACACATATATAGTATTACAAACAAAAGAAAAAGAAGAAGACCAATAAAGAGTTGTAGGAATATGTAATAGAAAAGGGGCCTAAAAAGCCCAATTCTATTACAGGAAATGGAGAACAAAAATTACTCTCTATCGTAACCTGGACAGAGACAACAACAATTCCACAGGCATGCCAATGTTGTCATGTCAACACCGGTCAACAATGAAATGGGAGAATTCACATAACATTGATCATATGTCTAAAATCCTAAAATCGAGACATTGACACAACACAAGGTTTGAGAGACCTTGGCCTAACGAACGCTACCATTGAAGAACTTTAACCACATCATAACTCATGGTCAAAGAGTGAGATGATCAACAGTCAAACCCTTCATATTATCCAGATACAACAACTGTATGGCATTTGGCTCGAAAACTTTCTCACATCAGAACCAACTTCAAAGATCCTAATGAAAAATTGGGAATAGTTTAAGCAATATAAAAATGCATTTGCTTGCCAGACTCCCAGCATCATAGAGGACATGTGTGTATGCTAAAATGAAGATCTTATCGGGAAAAAAAGTATGACATTAGTAGTTTTAGAGACCTTAGGCCTAAATATACACTGATACCAGAGATATTTTTTTGACTTCATAACTTTTACTTCAAGAATAAATGGACAAAATGTTGCCAAGAATGGCCTCAAATCAAACTGTAAGTCACCATCAGAGATACATAAATCACATCATCACTCAGTTGAATAAGGCAATTAATAACGTACTTATACCTAATTCTGAAAATCCAAAAAAGTGGAAACCTTAAGCCTAAAACTCTAAAAATGGAGACAGTGGTACAACATAGGGTTTAAGAGACTCTAGCTTAATGCACGCTACCAACAGAGTTATTTAACCACATCAAAACCCATGGTTGAAAAATTGGGGAGTCAACAAAGCAGTGAGCCTCATGATGTCTAGATAAAACAGCTATATGAAGCTTTCTGGGTCGGAAACCTCTTTCATGTCTGAGTAGATATCAAAAACCTAATGAAATAATGTGAATAATTAATGCTGTAGCAAACATTAATCTGTTATCATCTATTTTAAGTACACGCCTTCAGCTTACACTAAATCTCTTGAAAGTACTCTGGGATGCAAATTTAGAAACTTTACCACAACATATCTTGAAGTACCCTTTGGGCGAAAAGTTGAGAGCATCCACTAATTAGCAAAATGTTTATCAGAAAATGTGTGAGAAAACTAGCTTCTTGGAAGAAGCAATATAATTGCTATAAGATGACAAGACTTACTAATTGAGTGCTTCATAACATACCTACGTACATAATGGTATGACATACGACAACAACATCATACACAGTGTAGTCCCACATTGTTGGGTCTAGAGTGTACCTCAGATGTGAGGCAGAGATGTTGTTTCTGATAGAACTCCGGCACAAGGCAAAAACAGTGACATAATGAAAGTACAATAGACAATAGATAGTAACATAATAGTACTACAACAAAATAAAACTAAAAAGAAACTACACTAAATAATAAATAATCGCAGAAATCAAAGAACAAGAAACTACAAGAGTAGTCCTACGACTACTAGTAGCACAAC
>CM040621.1:87598697-87633094 GCA_022817965.1 Solanum lycopersicoides
TTTAGAAATAATTTATACAACTCATATAAAATCAGGAAATAAAAGATTTAAGATAGAATGACTTTTCAATAAGTAAGTAATAATCACATGTTATATAAATTTTACTGTAAATTTAATGATATATAAGGTTCAAACATATTTCAATATTATAATGCTACAGTTAGTATATATATAACTTGAGCAAACTTCATAATATTGAAATCAAGTCTTATATAAGGGAAAAATGACAAATATATTTCAAACTATCGTAAATGGTATGCATATATCCTTAGTCACACTTTTGGAAAATTGGTGCCCTATCATCCAAAAACTAGAGCATATATGCCCTTCACTCTAACGTACATACATGTGTCATAATCTTATCCACCGATCAGACATTTATTAAGTATTGGATGGACGGATAAAATTATGTCACGTGTCCTTATTTAGTCTTCCGTTAGAGTGAATGACATAAATGCTATAGTTTTTGGATAGCAGGGGTACCAATGTTCCAAAAGTGTGACAGAGTGTATTTGCATACCATTTACGATAGTTCAGAGGTATATTTCATGTATGATTTAATCATTGAAATTAAATCATACATAAAAATTACGACTTACTTTTTGAGAAGATTAATTCACAAAGAGAAAACGACTATAAGAAGAAATTGCAAACTCAAAACCGCAAATTAAACGTCATTCTCCAACTTAATTCTTGATACGTCTTTCTCACTGCGTTTTTTTTTTCCTACTCTTTTTTCCTGCTCTTGTGCGTGTGTGTAGTTTTTTTTTCTTTCCTAAGACGTGAGTGCAATCATGTTATTATGATTTGAAATAATGAGCAACAAAGTTAATCTCTAAAAATATTGTGTCCAGATGCATGGTGTGTCCCTCAATGTTTGTTGTCTATATATGAATGTATGTTCTATTGATGTCTTTTAGTGATCTATCGTTTAGTATGACCAGTTAGAACACTTTTTATTGAAAAATTACATTATATATAAAATATATATATCAAAAATTATTTTTTATTTTTATATATTATATCTTAGATATCTTTAATAAAAAAATTCAAATTTCGCCATTACTTTTAATATGAGTGTGAATTGTGTGTAGGTTTTGGAGTGGTCAGCCAACCAAAGAAATGTGCCAGTGCGAGTATAGGTGAGTGTCGGTAAATGATAAACAAAGATAATTTTAGAGTCTTGAGCCTAAAAGGTAAATAAAAAAAATAAAAAAAATTTAAAAGGCAACGAAAATTGAGGATTAAATCAAAATGATAATATTTGGATAGAATGATGGATGCCATTAAATTGTTGGTTGTATGGTGTATGTGTGCCTAATAAGTGACATCTATTTGTAAGGTGTATTCTGACACAAGTCTTAGAAGCAGTATATTAGTGTGCGTCTTACAATTATAATACTAGAAAAACATTTAAAAAATATTAATACCCCTTTTCCATTATTTATTCGATCGTTTTGGTGTTGTGTTATTGTAATTTTTTTTTCTATTTTTACGATTTATATATAAATAAAAATGTCAGTAATGCGGTCAAGTTTAATATTCTTTTAAAAGTAATTTGATAATATTAAGGAAAAAATCTAAGAGACATGAAAAGAAAATTTGAAAGGACAAAACTTATAGACATTACATATTATTTTAGAGATTATCATCTGTATCAATACGATTGTTATTGTTTATAGGCATAATACATATATTAGACCCTAACTTAGCTTCAAATTTTAACTTTGACCTCAAACTTTTATAATGCACAAATAGGCACTTTAACTATCCTATCTTTCAATAAATAAACACGCGATTTTTGGAACCAAAGTGCGTGAAATGCAAACGCTCCCACGTGTATTAGTGAGCCAATCAGTGGCTGCCAACTAATTAAAAAATTTACACGTATTTAAAAAAAATAAAAATTACACGTCATTTTGAAACTAAAAAAATTATAAAAGAGATTCATTAAGGGTAGAATTGTCATTTTAGCATTTTTAAAACCGTTTTGGGCCTCAATAATTACCTCTCACTCGTGCAGAATGCGTGTATTTTACGCATTTTGCCAGATAGGAATCGCGTGTTTATTTATTGAAAGATAGTATAGTTAAAGTGCCTATTTGTGCACTATGAAAGTTTGAGGTCAAAGTTAAAATTTAAAGCCAAGTTTAGAGTTTAATATATGTATTATGCCTTGTTTATATGTATCTGTTCCACACTCAATTGATACGTGTGACCTTGTTATTCTTTGAGGATTGTTGATGTCCTTGCATAATTAAAATTTATTATTAAATTGTTTATACTAGAAATATATTGTGCTCTGATTAAATGATTATAAATTTCATATTTTAAAGTTAAAGAAGAATTGCGTGTAAATATTCTTTAGGTAATTTTTGGTGGTATAAATAACTTTTTACATTAATGAATTCAGGGAGATAAAGTTAGAGTTTAGTTTAAGAATTTGTCCAAACACAATAAACTTGCGCTGTCATCATATTTCCCTTTTCATTCTTCTATAAAAATCCTCCCATGCAACTCTCTATCTAGTACTCACTTCTTTCTCGTGCCTAATTTTAGTGCTAGTGTTACCAATGGGAACCGTTGTTATCGATGAAAATGGGCAACCATTATTGTTGGCGGAGGTGATCTCCGCGAATTGGTTGCAGGAAAATAAAATCAAAAGAAGCGAGGATGAGGATGAGGATGAGGATGAAGATGATAAGGATCTGAAAAGAAGAGTATGGATCGAAACTAAAAAACTATGGCACATCGTTGGTCCAGCCATCTTCAGCCGTATAGGTACTTACAGCATGAACATTATTACTCAAGGTTTTGCTGGTCACCTTGGTGAAGTTGAACTTGCTGCTATCTCCATCTCTAATACTGTCATTGTTGGCCTCAGCTTTGGTCTCATTGTATGTATTCCCTCAACTTCTTTCAAATTCCTTGTTAATATTTTTCCTTATCTTGCACATTCATCAAAAAATTATACGCCTTTAAGAATTTAGGACAAAATTGTATATGAAAATTATGAGAAAATTTGATTCAAAAGTTGCTTTTGTTGGAAAATAATGAACAAAGGAAGCAATCCACCAACAATAGCACTATAAGAAAATTGTGAATTACATGGGAATTGTCTTGGGGATTTATATGAAAAATTGGAATTTTTTGTTGTGACGAAAAAGATGAAAACGAAAATCTAACAATAAAGAACACCAAGTTTAACGTGGAAAAACCCTTCAAACCGAAGGTAACCACCACGGGATCGACAAGATCCGAATTGCTTCACTATACCAATAAGAGGGTTACAAATATTCTTCTAATGGCTACACAACAAGTGCCAAAAGAAATAAACAATAGCTACACCAACAAAAGATAAATAGAAAGAAACACCACCCAAACCCAGCTTCTGTTCAGGACCTAAAATAGGATCTTTCTGACCTCCGAATCCGATCTCCACCATTCAAATCAACCACCAAGATGTAGGAACACTCAGTCCAAATTTCAGCCCGATCCAACGGTTAGTTAATCGGAAAACACGATCTCAACGTTGCTGGTCGGAGAAAAAGACTGCAGCAAAAGAACCCTTTTTCTTCTCTCTTTTCTCTTGTTGAAAGCTCTCTAAAAAAACCTCTCTTATGTTCTATTGTCTTTCAAAGACAATACCAATGAGCAATTAATTATTCTCTAAGACCATCCTCTATTTATAGAGTTGTTTTTCCTTACAAAGCCAAAACCAACTACAAATAGGATTATAATTCCAATCCTTTTCCTAATAGAATTGGAAACCAAATAAAGAGAATAATTTTAATTCTTTTTCAAGTAGGATTAGACCATGGGCCTTTGGCTGGAACATGGGCAATAGCCCAACAAACTCCCCCTCCAGCCAAGGGGCCAAATGGACTTCAAGTGGAGGAACTTTTGACAGGCTTTCCTGCCTGCCACACTTCTACAAAACTCATGCTTGTCTATGATGAGTTCTTTCCACTTATCTTTATGAGTATCTAACATGACTTCATCATAACCTTCAGGTTTCTCCTATATTAGTCAATAGAATATACTCATCATGAGAATAACGTGTTGAGCTTCGTTTCTCTCTAGTAGATCTTCTACAAGAGGTTTCTAGAGCATCCGAAGCGGTCATCCCAACACGAGTTGGTTGATTATCAACCACAACATCATCAGTAGGAACATTATATGTTCTACACTCTGATCATTATCTTGGGTTACTTCATGTGCAGAAGATGTATCAATAATAGAATTGGATCAACATTAACTAAGCTCTCATCAGTCTGAGAATCTGATTTCTCAGTCTTGTCAATATCTTCAATAGTTTGATCTTCAAAGAACGCAACATCACGACTTCTAATGAGCTTCTTATCAATTGGATCATAAAAGCGATATCCAAACTCATCTTGACCATAACCAATGAAGATGCACTGCTTAGTTTTAACATCCAATTTCGACCTCTCATCTTTTGGAACATGCACACAAGCTTTACACCCAAACACTTTCAAGTGATCATAAGAAACATCCTTATCAAACCAAACTCTGTTTGGAACATCACCATCCAAAGCAACAACAGGAGACAAATTGATAACATAAGCAACAGTGTTAAGTGCTTCAGCCCAAAAAGAATTTGAAGTTTAGCCTCTGAAAGCACACATCTAACTCTCTCAACTAAAGTTCTGTTCATCCTCTCTGCCAAACCATTTAATTGAGGAGTCTTTGGAGGAGTCTTCTGATGACGAATTCCTTGCGATTTGCAGTAGTTATCAAAGGGCCAATATACTCACCACCATTATCAGTGCGAATACATTTTAATTTTTTCCCGTTTGTCTCTCAGATAAGGCTTGAAACTGTTTAAACACATCAAGCACTTGATCTTTGGATTTTAAAGGATATACCCAAATCTTCGAGAATGATCATCAATGAAAGTAGCAAAGTAAAGTGCACCACCTTTTGACTTCACTTTGAAAGGACCACACAAATCTGAGTGTACTAGCTCCAATGGCTCAGACTTTTTGAAGGAGGATGACTGTGAAAAGAAACTCTTTTCTGTTTCCCTGCTAAGCAATGAACACATCTTTTCACCTTTGCTTGTTTCATACCAGCAAGCAAATTCTTCTTAGCCAAATAGGTGATCCCCTCTCGCTCATATGACCAAGCCTCTTGTGCCACAATTCTGATAAAGCCTCGCTCTCCACCAAATTTATAGAGTCACCAAGAATCGATCTTTGTGTCACGTATAAATTTGAATGTTTTCTTTCTCGAGCTAAAATCAATGAGCCTTTGGTGAGCTTCCATTGGCCATTGCACAAGTCATTATGATAGCCATCATCATCTAGTTGTCTTTTAGAGATCAAATTTATCGGAATGTCTGGAGCATACTTGACATTGTGAAGGACCAACGTTGAACCAGTATTGTTTTGAAAACAAACAGTGCCAACACCAAACACCTTAACCTCACCAGCATTACCCATCTTTAACACCTCAAAGTTAACAGAAGTATAAGATGAAAAGAAGTCTTTTCTTGGTGTGACATGTGATGTGGCTCCAGAATCTACTATCCAACTTGTATCTTGAGATACAAAATTGATGACGTCTTTATCACATGCGAAGAGAAGGTCATCTTGGACAACAGCAACAACATTATTTTCATTGTTTTCTTCCTCTTCCCTTCTTTAAGATCTTGCTTCAATTGTTTGCAAAATCTTTTAATATGTCCTTTCTTTCCACAATGATAACATTTAATATTTGGATTCTTGAATTTTGACTTGCTTTTGCTTTCACCTCTACTCCTCGGATCTCTTGTCTTATGTCTCCCTCGATCTTCTGTATATAGAATATCTGAATGTGAAGATGTGTCTTGAGATTTTCATCTAACCTCTTCATTCAACACACCACTCTTTGCATATTCCATAGTCACCTTTCCACCAGTGGCAGAATTTGTTAAAGAAACACGAAGAGTTTCCCAAGAATCCGGTAGAGTATTAAGAAGCCAAAGTCCTTGTATTTCATCATCAAAATTAACACCCATTCCTGATAGCTGATCAAGAATACCTGAAAATCATTTATATGATCAAGAATAAGACTGCCCTCTTGTATTTAAAGGTCATCAATTGTTTTAACAAGAACAACTTGTTATTGCCAGTTTTTGAAGCGTAAAGCGTCTCCAACTTCTCCCACAATGTTCTAGCATGTGTCTCATTCACAATATGATTGCGAACATTATCTTCAATCCATTGTCTTATATATCCACATATTTTTTAGTGCTCAAATTCCCAATTTCATCGGTCACATTCTCGGATTTGTGAGCAGAAAAAACCGGAAGATACATCTTCTTCACGAATAATAGATCTTTCATCTTGTTTTTCCATATGTTGTAGTTTCTTCCGTTTAGACATACCATCTTGCTCATATTCCCCTCCATATAGATAACCTTAGCTCTGATACCAGTTGTTGTGACGAAAAAGATGAAAACGAAAATCTAACAATAAAGAACACCAAGTTTAACGTGGAAAAACCCTTCAAACCGAAGGTAACCACCACGGGATCGATAAGATCCGAATTGATTCACTATACAATAAGAGGGTTACAAATATTCTTCTAATGGCTACACAACAAGTGCCAAAAGAAAATAAATAATAGCTACACCAACAAAAGATAAATAGAAAGAAACACCACCCAAACCCAGCTTCTGTTCGGGACCTAAAATAGGATCTTGCTGACCTCCGAATCCGATCTCCCGTTCAAATCAACCACCAAGATGTTAGGAACACTCAGTACAAATTTCAGCCCGATCCAACGGTTAGTTAATCGGGAAACACGATATCAACGTTGCTGGTCGGAGAAAAAGACTGAAGCAAAAAGAACCATTTTTTTTCTCTCTTTTCTCTTGTTAAAAGCTCTATCAAAAAACCTCTCTTATGTTCTATTGTCTTTCAAAGACAATATCAATGAGCAATTAATTATTCTCTCAAGACCATCCTCTATTTATAGAGTTGTGCTTTTCCTTACAAAGCCAAAACCAACTACAAATAGGATTACAATTTCAATCCTTTTCCTAATAGAATTGGAAACCAAATAAAGAGAATAATTCCAATCCTTTTTCAAGTAGGATTAGGCCATGAGCCTTTGGCTGGAACATGGGCAATAGCCCAACATTTTTTATCAAACTAAGCTATTATATAAAGTAATTTACCAAAACAATACATTTTTCTAAAATTTTACAAAACTAGTATAAACGTATTTCACAATAACGTTTCAGGGTATATTTGATATACTAACGTATTTCAAAATAATTTTTCTGTGAATTTTCATATAAATCCCCAAAAAAATCCCCATGTAATTCACACTTTTTTTATAGTGCAGATAACATATGCGTTTGTGTTTAAATACATAAAATTATGCTAGAACAAATAAATTTATTGAAATTAAATTAAAAAATTATCTCTTTGAAATGTGAGCATATATCTTAGAGCAAGTCTGACATCAGTACTTGAGTCTTCAATAATAATTCCAAGTTCTCAGTTGAACTCTCTCAACAAATGGTTGGATATAGAACACTTATTAATTTTCTAGGTTAGGAGATCTACTAATTTAATAGTCCAAATCTAGAACTAAAAACACGTCTTCTCCTCTCCTCTTTTTTTAGAAATTAAGATTCTGAATTCTGGTTAAATATTAACATAGTAGAGAATAGAGATTATATAATTAATTATTATTGTATTCCTCTATTTATATTTTAAATTTTTTAGTAAATACTTATATAATTCTCGTGTTAATATTACAGCTACTAATCAATAAATTAAATAACTCATGAATTTAATTCCATGATTATTTTTTTCTTTAGAACAAAGCTTTACTTATTTCATGTGATTATTTGCAAGGTTTCACACAATAAAAACTAATAAGCATCTCAAAGATGCATATTATCAATCTCTCTATATATATCAATACAGGAATTTCATCAACTGACTAACTATTTCAACAATATATATTTTTATCATCTAATCTACCATACATATTTAATTCATGTCAAAATCTCACCTTTAATAAATATATATATTTTTAAATAATGTAGTTAGGGATGGCAAGTGCATTAGAAACCTTATGTGGACAAGCTTATGGAGCAAAAAAGCATCATATGTTAGGAATATACATGCAAAGATCATGGATCGTTATAACCCTCTGCTGTTTCCTTCTCCTTCCCATGTACATATTCGCTACCCCTATTTTAAAAGCACTCGGTCAACCAGACGACGTCGCAGAGCTTTCAGGGGTAGTCGCGTTGTGGTTTATTCCACTGCAATTCAGCTTTGCTTTTCAATTTACTATACAGAGGTTCCTACAGAGCCAACTGAAGACGGCGGTAATCGCCTGGATTTCACTAGCGGTGCTGGCGATTCACACGGTTATCAGTTGGTTGTTTGTATATAAATTAAATTTGGGGATAGTGGGAGCTGCCGTAGCACTAGACATATCGTGGTGGTTGCTGGTTGTTGGACTGTTTATATACGCCGCATGCGGTGGGTGTCCAGAAACGTGGAGTGGTTTTTCTATACAAGCATTTTCGGGACTTTGGGAATTTTTTCAACTCTCCGCTTCTGCTGGTGTCATGCTTTGGTAAATTGAATTATATGAAAATATTTAATTTTAGTTATGATATGCATTCTTAATTAAGAAAAAATTCTATCTGATTAATAATTTTCCCTTTGTAGCTTGGAGAATTGGTACTATAGGATACTGATATTGATGGCGGGGTATTTACAGAATGCGACATTGACTGTTGATGCGTTATCCATCTGGTAATAAATATTCAAATAGATCATAAATTATTATTATTTTAAAAAAAAAAGAGTAATTATCAAATCAAACATGTCACAAAAAAGAATACTAGCGTACAAAAGTAGCTAAACTTAAACTTAACATTCTTTTATTTTTATGATTTTCTTTATTTCCTTTTTAATTTCTTCTTGTATTTTTGGGAGAACTTATTGCAGCATGAATATTAATAGTTGGGAGATGATGATACCACTTGCTTTCTTCGCTGCCACCGGGTAATTTGTTTTTTTAAGGAGTATATATAAAATTATATATCCCTAAGTGTCTAATTATTTAGTTTAATAGCATTGATAAGTCTAAAAAGTAATTGTATCGTGGTAGAATGATAAGTATTTCTTCATCATTAATCACATGTCTTGTGTTTAAGTCCCCAAGTATACATTCTCTTTGAAGGGGAGTGTTTTACCCTCAATCGAGTCTGAAATATAACAAACATTCAAGACTAGTCTTATAAATTCAAATTAAATCTTAATATTACAAGTCTATATATCTACTCGTTCATTTCACACTTATGTGCATAATTCAAGTTTTACTAGACTAAAGTCGTTAAATTAATTTTACAGAGTACGAGTGGCGAATGAGCTAGGTGCTGGAAGAGGAAATGCGGCAAAATTCGCAGCAGCGATATCAGTGATATACTCCACCATGATAGGGCTAACATTTTGTATACTACTAATGATATATCAACACAAATTTGCTCTATTCTTCTCATCAAACTTTGATGTACTAAAATTTGTCAAGAAGATCTCTTTCCTTCTTACTCTTACCATTCTTCTAAACAGCATTCAACCCGTTTTATCCGGTAATTACATTAAATAAGAATTTAACTAATATATATCAACTATCTGTAATTTCTTTTTGAGTAATAATAATAAAAAAATGCTTGTTTGTTACAGGAGTTGCAGTTGGATCAGGATGGCAACTAAAAGTGGCTTATATTAATCTAGGTTGTTATTACCTTGTTGGAGTTCCTCTAGGAATTCTTATGGGTATGGTTCTCCATACTGGTCTTGAGGTATGTTGGTCTCTTCCTTGAAACGAATGACCTGATTTGACTTAACACGGAGTTTAAGAGTATAAAGAAGAATCTTGTTCCTAAATTAAAGTTAGGTTAAATGTACAAAATTGCTTTTTGATCTTGTGGTCTTAAACATGCCACGTGGAAAGTTGAAATGTAAATGTTTACACAAAAAATAAAGAGATCGTTCTTTTTGAAACAAAATAAAAAGGAAAAGAGGTCATTCTTTTTTAAACGGAGAGAGTACTATTTTACATAAGCACTAGAATTGAACGTAAAATCGTTCATTATTATATTTAGCTATCTTAAGAAAATGATTGTGTGACAATTTCTATTATAGTGTATTATTATTATTTGTGTTTATAACTTATATGAGAAAAATGGAAATTATAGGGTTTGTGGGCAGGAATGATTTTCGGAGGAACAGCTTTGCAGACGATCATATTGGCTTTTATAACGTATCGTTGTGATTGGGAGAGAGAGGTACTAAACTATATTACTGTAGTAATTTATATTTTTTTCTATGAAAAAACAATTTTTTTTCCGTTTTATGAAATCGTACATATCTTAATAAAAAGAGTAAATATAGTTGTTCAATTTTTTGGCAGGCTAGAAAAGCTAGAATGCATGTTGAAAAGTGGTCGGAGCCACCTCCAGTTAGTCAATCATAGATGATGATTTTTCTTTTTTTGTGATCATGAGCAGTACTAAATCTTTTGTAATAAGTCGCACTTTGCTCGATTTTTGCCTTTTCTAGTATAAAAGTTTTCTTACAGTAATAATTTGTGAGTCATAGATTAATCCGTAAAGACAAACAGATTAGTCACAGACATAAAAAAAAAGAAAATTATAGGATAAAGATTAGGAGATGTGATAGTCATGTTGGAGTAGGTGTGAGTTTGGAATTAACTGGAATTTTGTAGTACTCACTCCCCAAATTGTTGCTATCATTGAGGCCCACAGTGAGCGTAATTTGTGTAATAAAGTTTAGATTTTTATGATACTTTAATCTTTATTTTATCAAAACAAGAATGAGGTTGTCCTATATTATTAGGGGTGGACTTAGAATCTTTGGTACTATCTAAAATTTAAAATCTAATTATCGATATTTGATGTTCTGCTCTATCTAAAATTTAAAATTTACAAAATTTAAATTCTAGATCCATTCTCACCCATACAAAATTGTGTAGCAAAAAACAAAAGAAGTGGATAGCCTTTTAATAAATACCTATATCAGCGATTTAATCAAATCTATCAATTATCATGTTGTCAATTTCATATACATTCTTAAATTTGAACCAAAAAGCTAGCAAATATTTTGGAACAAGAAATAGTAAGATTACTCATTAGTATTTACATTATTAAGTACACAACATCATCAGTTTCAACAACAGGACTGCAATTTCTATACACAAAAAATGAGCCTTTTTCACATATGAAAACCATATTCAAAACTATTCAAATAGGCTTCCAATTGCAAACAGACAAACTTAAGCTCCTGGCCCAGTCCAGGCCTCTAGACAAAAAGCTATAGCCCAAAAATCAAATGTCACCAATTGACTTCTATGAAGCAGTAACCAAAAATTGTTGAATTTTTCCTCCAAATCTTTGTGATGACCAATTTAACTCATCACAATTCTCATCAACGTTCCATAGTAATAAACTTTGTTTTTCCCTTTCATATTTCACCTTCTCCATATCCATTTTCTTTTGACTTACCATTTCCCAAAATAAATCATTTTTTCGTCGTATAAACAATTCATTCAACTTTTTCCTACACCCCTCTAGCCTTGACAAACACAATATCAACTCAGACAAATCAAGGTAACTCAATCTCGAAACTCGGCTCGATAACTCAACGAGTCGTATCATTATATGGTACTGACTCGATCGATAATCCTCAGAAATTAATATCATAATTTCATGGACTAAGTCAATTTTTTGACAATATTGTGACTCGGGTGCTTCACAAATTACTTCCACCATACACACCAACGATTCCATTTCCGAAACGGAATTAGAAAAATTAATATTATTTCCCTTATGATTCTCAATTTTATCGAAATTTATCGATAATTTTGACGAAGGAGAAATATATGAACCCAATATCCTAGACGTAATCATGTTACGTTCAAGGACATTAGCGTACCATCGTACCCACGATGATAGTTGTCGAGTTTCAACGTCAAATTTATCGTAAAACCCCGAAAGATTTAACGAATTATGGCCACCGGAGGATGGGAAAAAAGATGCATGATCTTTGTATAATAGTGAACCTTTAGACATAATGTTGTGAAAAATGAATAGACATTTTAAGGCAACGTACGGATTTTGGGTACTGTGAAGGCGGTCCATGATGGCGTCGATACATGCGTAAATTGCGGGGAGGGAGTGGTCACCGGCGGCGATGATGGCGGCGATGCGGTGGTTCCGCGGCGGAGATGTGGAGGCGTGTGTGGTGGCGCGTATAACGGTGACTTGAATTGATGAAACGCCGCGTTTTGTTGATAAGTTGGCTTTGAGAATGGAAGCTTTGTCTTTTAAAATACCGATAATATCCCTGAGTATTCTTTTTTTGGTCATAGTTTTGGAGGTTTTTGGCCCCTTTTTTAGGGGTTTTTTAGAGAGAGAAAAAAGAAATTTTTGTGGAAGAAATAGGGAAGGGTATTAAGAAGATGGAATAAAGTGTGTATAAGACGTGTATATATAACAGCTTCTTTGAAACGTTGTGAATTGCTTTAATTTGAAGTTTCAAAATTGTCGACACATATCCGTGTTTGAAATTTGAATTAATATATAGTGAGAAAGTGACATATAACTTTTTTTATTTAATTAAATAATTAATTATGAAAAGGATGAATAATTCAAAAGGATAAATAAAAATATCAAACCAACAAAACGTATAAATTATTAGAATATTTTAAAATTATACTTTCTCATACTTTTCTTTTTGGTTTGTAAAAAAAAAGGTATTATTTTATATTTAATATGTTTTCTCGATTTCAACATATTTAACACTAGAAGATTTAATAAATTACTATGCATATCTTTCATTTAAGACTAAATTCAAAAAACTTCACTTAATTTTTTAAATTTCATGTGTTTAGTCAAATTAAGATAATTGAGTTGATCAGGAATATTATTTCTAAGCAATATTTGGCATATATTGTATACGTGTAAGCTTATTTTTTAAAGATAAAATATCATTTGAACATTCAAAAAATAATTAAAACCAATCGTAATAAGTTTTTTATCAAGTGTCACTTAATTATTAATCCATATTTTTAAAAATAAATAAATAAATGTGGTTGTATTCAAATAATAATGCAAGGTGGGAAATTGACAAATGGATATGATGAGCAAGTGGACTAGAAAAAGGCAGACAAGGAAAAGGTCAAAAATACATAGGCAATGACTTTTTGGTTTGTAATAGGATTTTTTTTTTGGTTTTTTACCCAGTGTTTGAATTTCACATTAGAGTTCTGACTAAATTCAGATGGCGTACTGCAAGATCTATTAGGGGGTAGCGCTTCCAATAGTATTTTCTCCATATCTAGAGTTCGAATCCGACTTCTGATTAAGGGTGAAGCACTCCAACCAGTGCACCATAATCCATGTTGGTGGTAATAAGAATTATGTGTGTACCTCTTATTTATTTTAGCTTAGTAAGGAGCCACCTTGACCTTACTAATCGTTGAAATACTTTGTCATACAAAATGACCCCATATGACAAGTGACAAGGTCCACTGATTTGCGTGGAAAAACTAGAACTTATGTTTCTATATAATCATGTTTCATTTAGATGCTACGACTTTGATTAAATTTATAAGAAACTTGGTGGAAATTGCAAAACGAATTACTCTTCCGGTAAGTTAAGTTTACCTTTGCTTAGTGGCGTAGCCACACTGGTGTCAGAGTGTCCAATTGGACATCCTTCGTCGGAATATTATAGAGTCCGGAGGTTAAAGGGAACAAAATATTAACAAAAATTCTAAAATAGTATATAAAATTTTATATTAACCAAAACGGCAAAATCGCTGCATCAGCAGCGATTTACTTCACCGGAAAAAATTTTGCAAAATGTTTTTTTTTTTTAAATCGCTGCCTAGGCAGCGATTTATATAAAAAATTTTTTTTTTTTTTTTTTTACAAAATCGCTGCTTCTGCCTAAGCAGCGATTTAAAAAAAAAAATTAATTTTTTTTTTTTTTTAAAATCGCTGCCTTGGCAGTGATTTTATATAAAAAAAAAAAGTTCTTAAAATCGCTGCCTAGGCAGCGATTTAACATTTTTTTTTTAAATTAATTAAAGGCAGCTATTTTATTTTTAAAAAAAAATTGTTGTTTTAAACTTTTTTAAAAAAAAAAGAAGCAAAAAAAAAAATAAAAAAAATTAAACAAGTCGCTGCCTCAGCAGCGACATTTAAAAAAAACTTTTTTATAATTTTTTTAAAATGTCGCTGCTGAGGCAGCGACTTGTTTAAATTTGTTTTTTTTTTACTTCTTTTTTTTTTTAAAAAAGTTTAAAACATTTTTTTTTCTTTTTTAAATAAAATAGCTGCCTTTAATTAATTAAAATTTTTTTAAAAAAATCAAATTGCTGCCAAGGCAACGATTTAAAATCAATTTTTTTTTCGATTTGATTTAAAAAATTTAATTAAAAATCGCTGCCTTGGCAAAGATTTAATTTAAAAAAATAATTATTTTTTTATTTAAACTTTTTGTTTAAAAAAAAGAAGCAAAAAATAAAAAATAAAATTTAAAAATAATAATAATTTAAATAAATTTTTTTTTTTTAAAAAAAAATGTTAAATGGCTGCCTAGGCAGCGATTTTAAGAATTTTTTTTTTTTTATATAAAATCGCTGCCAAGGCAGCGATTTAACATTTTTTTTTTAAAAAAAAAATTTTTTTTTGGTAAATCGCTGCCAAGGCAGCGATTTTAAAAAAAAAATATTTTGCAAAATCGCTGCACAGGCAGCGATTTTGCTTTTTCCGGTGGAGTAAATCGCTGCTGATGCAGCAATTTTGTCGTTTTGGTTAATATAAAATTTTATATACCGTTTTGGAATTTTTTTTAATATTTTGTACCCTTTAGGCTCCGGACTCGAATATTATATTGTATATACAAGTAAAATGATAAATTATGTGGTTAAATAACATATTTTGGACACCCTTGACACAACAATATGATGTAGCCTAGTGATTTCAAGCACCTTGAAAGAATAACGATACACAAATTTGACGTGTTTGTGTGTTCAAATTTCACTAATAGAAAAAAAAAATTCACTTTTTAAAAAGAGCAGATTCACTTTAGCACTTGGACACCCTTCGTGAAAATTCTGACTACGCCACTGTCTTTGTTGTTGTAAATGCAAAAAGAAAGTTCATTAAAAAGTATATTGTATAAACTTTAAGCTATAGTTTTATACTGCATAAAAAATTTAAATTTATTCACTTCAAAATAATTTTAGATATATATATATATATAAAACTTCAAACACCATACATGTGAAGTTCAGTGGCGGACCTACTTTGGTCAAGGGGTGTTGAGCGACACCATTTCATCGAAAAATTACATTGTATATAGTGGTTAATTTTAGTCTAATAAATGAGAAAATGGTCTAAAAATCCCCCAATCTATACTCGAAATCACAACTACACACTCCAACTTCATCGGTGTCCTATTATCCTCCTGAACTTCATATTTCTCTATTTTTTACACACTTAAACGCTGACATGTCATAGGAGGTGAGAGCACCTCCTCTAGGTGCGTGAGAAGGTGAAAACACCTTAACTTTTGACGAGAATTTCTCTTTTTCCAACAATCATCTTCCCACCATCAAATAAACCATTGTTTCTTCTACCCAACCATTAACCCTTGTTCCTTTTATTAAAAAATCATGATTTTCCCTAAAAAAAATAAGTAGAATTTAGTTGTTTATGTTCATTATTACTTCAAATCTTGAGTTTATGGTTTGTAATCTTCTCTAATCTCTTATTTAGGTCTCTAATTTGAATTTTAAATTTTCTCGAAAATCATCAAAAATGGCAAATGAAAACTTGAATAAGCTTTGTATGGATGAATCAAACCCAATGTAGCTCTTAATTTCACAAATCAACAAAAATCTAAGGGATAAAACAAAAACTCGAAATAAGGGATAAAGAACTAACCTCTTACTAAACTAGTTGATAAACTATGAAATCAAGTTGAAAATACACAACATATTCCTTCGATCATCAATAGAAATGCATATGCAAATGGAGAAGGAGATAAAGAAGAGAAAAAATATTTTTTATGGGTCCTTTACGTTTTAGGAGGAAAATGGGGGAAAGCTGAAATTGGGAATTGAAAAGTGGGGGACCCGGCGCGTGCAATCACGCTGGAATATTTGTTTGGTTTATGTATTGTTGTCAGCGTTTAAGTGTGTAGAAAATAGAGAAATATGAAGTTCAAGTGGGTAATAGGACACCCGTGAAGTTGGAGTGTGTAGTTGGGATTTCGGATATAGATTAGAGGGATTTTTGACCATTTTCTTCTAATAAATATAAATACATAAATTGACATCTCTTGAAACAAGTTTGAAGATTTAATGATTAGGGGCTTGCAAATATTCCATGAAGTCATTTGTTGAAGCCCTACTAGCCATATTATAATTCCTTTTACTATATCTTAAAGGATTTGTAAGATCTAATTAGTAAAAACGTGAGCTCAAAAGTGGACAGGTAATTAGGAACAGGGGAGTAGGTCCAACTCATACTCCATGCCACATATATATACCTAATATAAAGGGATCTTAACTCAAAATGTGGTGATAAAAATGACCTCAACTCATTCGTTAACTCCAACTTTATAAAAGGATCACATGTCTAATTTTATTTAAATTCAACTTCATTCATCAACTTGGTAAATTGTGCATCATCCATCTATTTCTAAGTTCTAACAACGGAAATCCCAAATCAAAATATTTAAAAAAAATTGCAGACTTGATGTGATGGACACTTTTCTTGTTGCTAAAGTATCATTATAATCACTTTTATAAATAAAGTCAAGAAAAAGAAAAACATCCAAATTGATTAGTATGATAAGAAGGTGGTTCGTAGTAATAATTCATTGTCCCTTGAGCTCAAGCAGGAAATTTGATCCTAAACAACTTAAATATCTGCAATTTCTATTCTTTTCTTCGGTCATTAAAATTGAAATTATAATATCATGAAAAAATATGTTTAGAATTTGAGTATATACAAAATTAACGTTAAAAAAAATGTCATATAAGTATGTCAACTAACTACTTGTACTACCTGACCTAAGTTTATCAAAAGATCCTTCACCACTACTATTTTTCTCAAAAATAAGATCAAACGGTGACTTAACAGTCTTAAACAAATTCTTAGAAACCGCCGTTATATCATCTCCAGCTCCGTTACCATCCTTAGACGAGCGGGTTGAACCGCCTCTCGAAAAGAAAGGTGGAACCGCTATAAACCCCCACCGGTCTACCCGGCCTTCCTCATTAAACCGCTCATAATTTTCATGATTAATACGTGTTGAACCGGTTCCCACGCTACTACTTCTGTAACCTTTTGGCATACTTCTTTCACTTGGAAATAACGAGTTGGTTTGTGCTTGACTCGAACCTAAATTAATCAGTTTCTCTCGAACCTCCTCCGGTAACCTTAACGTAAACCGCTCGCGATCGTCACCGGGTCGAACAGGCGAGTGACCCGTCGAGTGAGACCTTGGAAATTTTCCGGTAATTTTCAAATTTGTCCTAGGTGGACGATTATGTGCAGGTGTTTGTGCTACATTTATCACTTCAGGTGAAGCAATATTGTTGATATCTATATTTACCGAGTTACCGAATTCCAGGTCAGGTGAACCGGAATTCGAGTAATAACCCGGAGTGGCGATTTTTTCAAAATCGCCGGGGTCAGGGAGTAAATTGGCACGACAAACAGGGCAGGTAATATGAGAAAATAACCAAGCGTCGATGCAATTTGGATGAAAAACGTGAGAGCATTTAGGAAGAAGTCGAAGAGCTTCATCATCTTCGAATTCATTTAAACAAATCGCACATTCTAAAGCTGATTTCCCAATTTTGTGATGTTTAACATCAGAGTAGAAAAACATAGGGAAAGAGGTAATTACAATTGGGTCTAGTCCATGCGATCGAGCGCCGCGTCGTCCAGGATCATCGTCTGCTAATTCGAAGTCGCTGGCGAAGCGGCGGTCGGCGCATTGACGAACGTAGACTGAAACAATTCCCATAGCGAAGAAGACACTGATAAGTGTAACTAAAATGATAGCTGTAGGTGGGTTGATTTTTATTTTCGTATCGAATGAAAATGGTGGAGGTGATGGTGTTATTTCTGATTGCGATATAACTTGCATCGCGAGAAAACATAAACAGAGGAAAATCGCGCAGAAGCCATGGCTTAGCTCGACTATCATCTTCATTAGAAAGAAAAAGACAATCAAATAAATGATGGACAAGTAATTGTCATTTGATTTTGATTTGTTATAAGTTAAGTGGCGGACGTGGATCGACCAATACATAAACAAAGATATATATATATATATATATATATGCAAGTAGGGGCATTTTAGTTAAGGACGTGGGGCTGAAAGGTTTCGTTTGTTTTAAGGGACATAGAAACAATTATGATTTCTTTTGACTAGTTGAGTGAGTTGGTGGCTGGAATGCGATTAAAGGGTCAAAAAATTACTTTCTATATATAAATACGAAATTAATTCCTTTGTTATAATGGAAATTCATAATGAAGGTGACTATTTGTTACAATGGAAATTCATAATAAAAGTGACTTTGCTATACTTGTTTATAGTTGAAATTCCAATTCAATTTTTTTTTTTGTGTGTGTGTATATTGTGCATGTTCCTCTTACTTTTATTCATATTTTTTTTATATGTATAGTTTAATTTTTTTAAATAAAAGTTATGATTTTGCTACTGGTTAAGGATAGAAATAAATTTTACTGAGTTTTTATCCTATGATAGAAGAGTTAAATCATTTGTGGTCTTGACAAAGGAAGGGAATAATTGGTTCGTGGCATTCATGTTTCCTACTAATTAGGTAGAACTAATCATTAAACGATTCAAAGATTTAAAAAGATTTTTCAATTTGTTTATTCTAGTCAAGTATTTGGGGGCAACTCAATCATTTTCCCAACGAAATGACTTTATGGGTTATTTGGCGAAGGAGCTAGGATAAACTAGGATATCTTATATGATTTTTTATATTATACCATTTATATGTGATATTAATTTCATTATTTTAGTACAAATTGTATCATAAATAATTTAGAGATTAGCTAATACGTCAAATCAAACATGAAATGAAGTTAATTTCAAACTTCATCTTGAAATTGTTATTCTTATCAAACGTACCAAATACTTATAGTTTGACACAATTTATTTGGAGACTAAATTCAACAAATCTTGGTAATATAAGATTAGATATTGTAATTCAATGGTAATAGATGGGAAAACGCCTTTAACTATATACTTATAACTCACAAGAACCATAATACAAGTAACAAATTAGATGATTAAAACAAAGTTATATATAGAACTTTGACAACTGACTAATATATCTTCATTCTTTAGTAGCCAAACAAAAAGAAAAGGAAAAAACAAATGAGATTATATTTTTATTTATTTGGTAGATTCAAGAAAACTTTCACTGGTCAAAGTAACAATGTTTTTAAAAAAACTGTTATTGGCAGCTACGCTAGCAATGTTTTCAGCTGTGATTGACAAAAGAAATGGCTAATAATTGCTGATAAGTTTTTATCCGGACTAATTCAGATTTAGGGAAAACGGTACTTTTAGTCGTATGTTAAGGCTAATTTTTCATTTTAATCCTTGTGTTATTTAACTTAGCACTATTAACCTTTAATTATATCAAGTGAATGATTTTAATCCTTCAACTAACAGACCCAGAAAAATTAACAGAGAGTAAACTGCTAAAAGGGGTAATTCGGATATTTTAAAGTAATTGCTTGAGAAAACAGAATTTTTTTTAAAAAAAGAATCATTTGTTGCATAATTTATCGTTCGTCTGTGTGAGAGGGAGGGTTAATGCCTATTAAATTGATTTTTGAAATTGTAATTCAAATCGACGGGCTTGTTCCTCTAGATAGAGACAGGAAAAACTTAGCTTGTTCTTCAAAGAGAGAAAATTAAAAAGGAAATACCCAAACTATCCCTTTTAGCAGTGAACTCTCTGTTAATTTTTTTTTTGAATCTGTAAGTTGAAGGACTAAAATCTCTTACTTGATATAATTGAAGGTTAACAATGCTAAGTTAAATAACACGAAGACTAAAATAAGAATATAATTTTAACACGGAGAGTAAAATTGCCATTTTTCCTTCAGATTTAATATTATTTACGGTCTAAATATGGAGGAACTGCACTTCTTATTAGGAATTTTTTTCTAATCGAAATCCAAATCAGGTCTTCTAATTAAGAATTAAGATATCTCACTCGTCCTATCGTATTCGTTGGTGGTCCAGTAAAAACCTTTGATCACGTCAATAACTATCCTTTACTAAATTAAGGGATTATTTTCACCAAAATCATTGAACATAAACTTGCTTATTGTGTAAGTCTTATCCTTTTATCTTTCACATTGGACATGTAATATATTGATGTTAACATAGATTACTTCAAGTCCTTTCTCTTCTTTAAGTTAACATATATATTACAATAAAATTCTAATCATGATGAATAACAACGTCTAAATTAATCTAATCATTGTTAAGTAACTGAATAACCATTTTAATCTCTGTATTAACTATTAAGTAAAACCATTAACATATAATCATCAAATTGATTCACTTGCTAGATTTCTGCAAGTGAATTAGCGTTAACCGTTTCTATTTCTTTGATGAATAAGTGGAAATTTAATCAAATGATTGTTAAGTACTAATCACTTGTTATTCTCGTTGTACTTCAAATATTATGGTGTTATAATTTTGCAAACCAAGAAAATGTGATCTTGTTAGCAATATTTTTAAGTAAAATATGTGATAACTTTTTTCAATCAAAATAGTAAGAGAGTCATGACAGGGTAAATTATGACACATCATTAATTGTTGAGCTTGTCATAATTTAATTGGATCAGTAGCTAAGTATATTGTAAGTTCAATATATATTGGGCAAATTAATTAAAATGACGGTTCAATGAAATTTGATTGATTCTTAATTAACTCCAATTACATATATGGATTCAAAGTGAAATCCTACATCACTTGGGCTTTTACCATGTACTTAGATTTCATAAAATGAAATCAATCCACTTTATTCAAAGCCCAAGTGCATGTTTGCTTAGTCCTATATAGCTTTGATACATGCCATTGTAATTGCTCGAGTCTCAAAGTACTTCTTTTATCTTTAATCAAAGGCTTCAATTTTGATCTTCATGAGAATGGAATTACATTTATTAGGGATTGCTTTATATATGAACTTTCCAAGGATGATTTTCGCCAACGTCATTATACTTGATTCTTCATATCTTAAAGAATTTGAATTAAATTAATCTGACTAATTTTATTGGTGAATCTTTTTTATCTCGATAACTCTGTGTTTGACTAATATGACTGTATGACGAGTTTTTGGCCAAAAACATCCTTCAACTATACCCCAAACTTAAATTACATCCTTAAAGTATCATTTTTAGCAACAAAAAAAAAAACATCCTTTGACTATATCACAAACTTAAACTACATCCTTAAAATATCATTTTTAGCAGAAAACATCCTTCAAGTATTTTGAAGTAAACAATTTTCATCCTTCTACTTGAATTTATCAAAAAACTAATTGATATATCCCACAAAAATTAAGTTGTCCCTTCCTAATTATTATTCTTAAATATGCCAAAAATATTATTCAGAACTTTTTCGTAATTGAGTGAAAATTATGCAAAATCTTTTAATTTGACCATTTTTTCATTCATTTTTCATGTAATTTTAATTAAAAATATTATCAGTTTAAATATGTTTCTTCTCAATTAAATATGATAGAAGCGACATTTGTTGGAGACTTCCGCTTCTAATAATGTAGAATAAAATTAAAATACGAGACATAATCAATATTTGGTCACTTCGATATTAGATTGACCCAAATTTTTATTAATTTAGTTGGTTAAGAAAAAGGTAAAAATAATTAATCTCCAACTTCTTTTCATTACGAAAAAAGCAAATCATGTGCACTCACACCTTCCAATCATTTTTAGTTTCAATGATCAACAATGTCTAAGATTTATTTTTAAAGAACTTCTTGCAGAAAGTATGAAATTTTGTAGAATAACTTTTGTTGATAGTCACGTTAACTACTCAATTTTTTGTAAGATCCCTTAATTTTTTACAATATCTATCAAAAGGATGAAAGTTCTTCACTTACAAATACTTAAATGATGTTTTCTACTAAAAATGATTTTTTAAGGATGTAGTTTAAGTTTGGGTATAGTTAAAGAATCTTTTCTGCTAAAAATAATATTTTAAGAATGCAGTTTATGTTTGAGGTATAGTTAAAAGATGTTTTTGGAAAAGAAAAGAAATTTTGAAGAATGTATCTATGATATTCATTAAAATGATCATGATTTTTTTTTCATTTTGATCAACTTGTATTTGGCTATAATGACATAAGGACAAATTTTGAAGAATATATTACAATCATCATCAAAGTGATCATGAATTGCCACGATTGCCTTTCTGATTGAGGAACCAATGAAACTCAAGTACAGGAATGCATGAATTTCATACGCATATGTCAATTATTTATCAATAAAAAACTTGTTATTATTCAAAAATCCATTGGATGATTGAATAGAATATACCAAAACTTACATAGATTTATAATATATAGAAATTTTATAGTAGTCAACAAATCTCTTGAAGGAAGATCTTAATATTCAAAGAACATAAATTGAATTACCTTGTATCAAAAAGTACAAAAATTTCATACCGGCTACTTACCTTTCTATCTCGAAAGTTTTTCTACTTACAAAAAAAATTAAAAAATTTCATTATTCTCATACGTCTTTGGTTGTTTGATACATTGCAAATGATACATTACTTAATAGGAAGGATGTATCCGAAAGGTGCTATGAATGTATCCGATAAGGAAAAGATGTATCCGAAAAAGGATATAATTTCATGATTTCACGATATTAGAAAAGTGATCTAACTCATAATAATAAAAATAATAATAATAATAATAATAATAATAATAATAATAATAATAATAATAATAATAATAATAATAAAGTTCTAATTTGTATATGCCAAACATAATACTATTTGAGAATCCAAGCAAAAACCTTTCAGAAACTTAATCAAACACCATACAAATCAAAATCTTATACATCATGATACACAATTCTATTAAATTGTATTTTACCAATACAAGCATTAGCAAAACACAATATGTAGAGAAGAATAACAAAATAGATAACTTTAACTTACTAAAAACTTGTTGGTTTTTTCAACAAAACTAATATATGAACAGATAATTTTATCAATAATTGTAAACTATCTAACATAATAAAAAGAAAATTGAACATGCGGAACAACCATTTGAGATATATAATAACTTTACTTTTATCAAACAAAAAATAATATAGATATAAGACGTAAATTAACAAACCGCAAACCAAAACAAAAGACACGACCAGGCAAATCTGGTCTTTATTTTCAATCAATGTTGGCCCAAAAATATTTTTCTTGTCCAAAACTTTGATTCCTATTTTCTCTTCAACCAAAACTATTTTCTTCTATGAAATCGATTTATTCGGGTAATGCTAAATGATCAGAAAATTTATGTAGAAATTTAAAAAGTGCATAATATTTTTTTAAAAAAATAACCTAATTTTTTTCTTCTAATTTTCAATTAAAAATATTAAAATTTAAAAGATAAAAATATTCAAAAAAATAAAAAGAAAAACATAGGTAACATAACATTCTGGCCAAATTTGCTGATTAAAGTGATTTTTCCTATTTATTCATCACTCAAAATATGGATTTTTACCCTCACACATATCCAACAAAGGTCGCAACATATTACATAACCTTAAGTTTTGGTATAAATTTACATGAATATGATCGATGTGCATACATTATGTATACACTTATTATACACAATATATTGATTATATATATCGATGGCAATTACAGCTAAATGAGTGAAAATTTTTTTACCTAGAAATGTTAAGATTGTATAGAGTACCGATCAAATCAGCCAGCATAAAATTCAGATGAACCACCGGTTAATATCGTTTCTAGCCCCACAAATAACAACAATACAGTGAGAAAATTGTTCACTGTCTCTTTCTCTCTTTGTATTATATAATTAGAAAAAGGAAGAGAAAAAAAGTACTATCTATTTTTGTACTCCTTTCGTTTTAATTTATTTATCTGATTTTTAACTTTACACAAATTAATAAAATAAAATAAACCTTTAAACTTTATGATTTTAAGATAAAAGTATATATTAGTAAAATATATGATGTGAAATGTTATAATTAAGAAATTAACGTAAAAGAGAGTAAAACAAACAAATTAAAACGAGGACAAGATTACGAAAAAAAATGCACATACAGAAGTGAAAGAGGAGCCCTGGTTTTTCAGGTGCTTTCACACAGCCGTTGTTTTAGCGGGCCTAAGGAGGAACAATATTGGCCCACTAGCTGACATATCTTGTCGGGCTTCATGTCCTAAAGCCCATCCAAATGAATCCGACGAATTTCTGTCTTTTCTGTTCCCACAAGTACATTATTAGATGAAAATCATTTTTAATTATATATAGATATATGATATTTATACACAGACACACGAATTAGTAAAAATAAGATACATATATAAAGAGTGTCAAGTTAAAAAGGAGAGATGCGAGTGATAGAGTCGATGTATTTCAGATAAATGTGAATCGTGCTTGAATTTAATGTATCTAGAACAAATCACATCTTATTTAACTTGCATGTATTTGAGATACATGTTACAGAAAATGCAATTAAGAAAACTATAGTTCGACATGCAATTAGCACCAATAATAGTTTAATGATTTTCCATCTATCTCGTATCGAGATCATCAAAAGTGTCAACAAAACCACATCAAATTCATTTTTTATGCTACGTACCTTGCAGAACAAGACTTGTGCCTTTGTGTTATTTATTTCCTCATAGTTGCACTATTGTCTAGGTTAAAGTTACCAATAATTTTAAGGGAATAACAACTTTTTTCTTTCTTGAATAAAGATCGATAGATCAATTAGACTAAATAATACATTTTAATAATTTAATCACCAACTTAAAATCATTCTTCCATTTGTTTGTTTGTCCCTTTATAATTTTGTTTATGTTCTGATTTTTCTATGGCCAATTTGAATGTTATTTAGTTCAAATTGATCCAATCGTTTATATGTGTTAACTTGTACTATGTAAATTTAATCTGCCTATGATTATCCACCCAACAATCTCTCCAAATTTGTGTGAGTTGAACCTGCAATATTGATATTAGGTTTGATAATCTCAATTAATATTTTTTTGAGTGGAAATATGTCGAAATGATCCTCCACTCTTTAGGAAAATTCGCAAATTATTTTCTTTATCGATTAAATAAGAATGTCGTCGACATAATAAAAGAACATAATTTATTGTTTAAAATATTATTTTCGTATATTTTTTAATATATAGACAACCAACTGACACGTACAAACTTGTACTACTCCCAAATTAACACAAAAATGAGCACTGCACTCAAAAATTCATCCGAATACGGATGGGTTGCTAAAACTAAGATTTATTCAGAAAAAAAACAAGGAAGAAGAAATTTAGTCTAATTAAATTTTGCATTATTGCGTCAATATGAAGCTTATTTCGAGATTATTATTTTTTTTCTTCAAAAAAACATGTATTTCCTCACAAATTTACAAAGCTCAAAAAATTGGTACTCCTATGTTTTTTAATGAAATATTTAAACTAAAAGTTTAAAGCAAGATTTGAAAATACTATAATTTGTTGGTAGTACTACTATATTGCAAAACTGAAAATACACTTGGAAAATCTGATCTGCATAACCTTGCAATTTTATTTTAATAAATTCAACTTTCTAATTAATGATGTGATTAGGATATTCTTTTTGTTGTTATAAATTAAAATTCACATTTTCCAACATATATTTTTACTTTATGTTGTCATTGAATTAATTGTCATTAATCAACTTTTTAAATTACTATTTCATCTCTCTAATTATTTTCCAACGACAGCTACCCTTTTTTTTTTGGAAAAAAAATGTTGTGATTGGGTTGGGTTACAATGTGTTGCATTTATAAATGAAATTCTCTTTCATATAGTTTGATTTTGTTAAGATTTGATTTATGAAAAACGTTTTAACCAATCTTAATGATAGATAATATTTGTCAAAAAATAGTTAAATCAGGCGCATTTTATGGGTCTTGACTGCCAGAAATACAAATCCAAGTAAACATTTTCTATCGAAAAAAATGAATTCCTACATTTTTGGTTTTGAAAATTATTTCAAACTTAAAACTGATAATTTAGTTATATTGTCATTATTTTCACTTTTTAATACTTGATATGTTCAAATTACACATCGCAATAGTTACGATCTGTGAACTGCTTATGCGGCGCCACATAATGGGTATGCAACTGCATCATTTTCTCCGAATATTGTTTACTTAATTTCAAACTCCTTTTTGCGTTTTTACTTTTCTTTCAAGACACATATAAATAATAGAAATTTATTTTTTAACTCTAAAATGTCATAATAATCACTTTTCTCCTACTGAAATTGTACAATAATGTTAACTTATGTACTAGATAAGTAGTAGATTACATGTTTATCAATACTCGATATAAATTTATTAGAAAACTATCTGATTATATTTATTAACATTATTATTAATCATTAACAAATATTATTCTTGAGAAAACATTTATCATCAGTTTCAACCAAAGGTAAAACAATTTCGACAGAATATTTCTGTTCATATCAAACACACATAATTCACTTTTGATGTAGAATTTAGTGGACATGATTTATTTCATGTTCTTTAAAGTGCAAGATTACGACAATTTTGTCTGTTTCTCCTAACTTTCCTTTTTTATTTGTTTTCAAAAAAGAAAAAAGAAAAAAGTTGATTAAACGATCAATGATGAGGGAAAGATTTTCAGATTCAATGAAAGAAGATAATAATTTTAGTTTAGACACATTATTTTATAGCCTTTTTAACCTATTTACATAACGACAAAAATCCGAGAATTTGGAAATTAATATTCTTATAAAGAATAGTTGGAGGAAAAAAAATTAAACCTTTTGTTAAACAACTTATTTCAAACTTTGGTGATAAGAATACATATTTAATAATCTATGGGTGCTTGAATTTGTTGGACCTTTTTATGACTTTCTCTCACTCAAACTCAATTATTTATTAATCTAATCTAGGTTTATTATTAGATATATATCCCATTTGAGTAATTAGTTTTTTAATGACGTCTTGCATATTTGTGTCTTTGTCTAGTCTTTATTAATCACATCCGTCACTTCTTTGTCTTATAATTTTCCCCTAAAGAGAATATTTGCTTTCAATGAATAATCAACTTTAATGATGGATGCAGTTTGTATATTGATTTCAAATAGTTTTATTATTACAATTGTTATATGTCCTCATTTTATAATTATTATGTCTACGTATGAACAAAATTCCAAGTTGGTAATTGAGGATATCAGGAAAATAATACGGGCTTAGTCAAAATCAAACAAATATTTCATTATTTTACAAGTATATATATATATGGGGAACTTATACAAAACATACTAGTTTTTAAAATAATTACTTAGATACACACTAGTTTGCAATGTTACGAATCTTACAAGATTTTGATGCATCTAGATACATGTAACTCTGGATACATAAGAAAAAATTATGTAATTTTGTTCTACATAATCATATTCAAGTGGATTTGCATATATATCAGGAAAACATAAAATCTCACTCGCCTCCCTCTCATATCGCTCATCACTCTCCTATGCATCTGATATCTTGGGTATATTCAAAATACACCAGATACGTAAAAATACATGTATTTAGTGTGTTTTACATGTATATGAATACATAAACAAATCTCGCTCTCCCCCCCCCCCCTCTTGTTTCCACTCACCTATCTCCCTATTTCGGTGTATTAGTTAGCAAAATAACATGTCTTTAGGTATATCTGACTTGAAATACGAATATAAAATATAATTTATATTTGTGTAATTAGATAATTAACTAATTTAGCCTAGCAATTAGTATAAGAACAATTGTTCGATAGAGGGAGTACAAAGACAATAAATGGTTGGACCTCCATTTACTACCTTAATCATGTCATGATAGGTAGCTCGGAAACAAACACAGACGATATCATACTAAAAGAATGTAAAATTTTAATTTGTTGTAATTAGCCCAACAACAACAAGAACGTTCTAATCTAACGATCCAAATAGCGAATAAACTCAAATGCTAGCACATAATCATAGTTATATGGACCAAACTCAACTTGTACGTATCTCATAATTCAAAAATCTAAAAGTGTTAATTGAGTTAAAAAACATGTTATAATATATTCATCTGAATTCTTACTAAATTTTAATTTTTTATTTACTTATTTAAAATTTTTAGTATCTAATAAAATTATAACTATCAAATAAAAGATAAGAAAACATTTTAATAAGATTTTTGAGTCAATTTAGACTATATGTTAATTTAATATTTAATCTAAATGAATTAAAATAAAATAGGTTAAGTTAATAGATGGACGCTTAAAATGGTAATAGTGTCCAACATGTACCAAATTATTCGCTACTTCACCATAATAATTATTTCCGGTTGAACATTACTAATTGATGAATATTAAGATGGTATGCATAAGTCATGTTACAAAACCATATATATAAAAATAAAATATATCACAATATGTTTCCTTTTTTCAAATAGTTCTAAAATAATATTTATATATCACCGACATTTTCAGTAAAACTTTTAGACGGTTAACAATTCCATCATCATTTAAAAAGGACCTTTCACCATGCCAAAAGTACGTTAATTAGCCCATAAGCTTAACTTATAATTAGTATATATATTAACATAAAAGACAGAAAGAAAATAAAACAAATACTCCCATTTGACAATAGAATTGAAGTGGAATGCATTAGGCTATTTTTCCCCTTTCTAATTGGATCACATTAAAATTACCCCAGAGGCAAAGTCAGAGTTTAAGTTCTAACTACGTTGGTTAAAGCCTATATTTACATTAAGATATACAATAATATTTATATATATAAATAAATTATCTAGAATCAAGTAAGATGTGTATTTTTTTTCTAGAATTTAGAACCAATAAATTCAAGATCTAGGTCTGATTATGTTATTTGCACGGTCACCTTTTCGCAACAAGCCCTAGTTGAACTCAAAGATCAAGAAAAGCTGATCATTTATATTAATTTGTATGACACAATTAAAGTAATTAAAACTAATTAATAGTAAATTATTTCTTGTAATTAACAAAGAATATGCTTCATTCAGATGCCAACAAAAGAGCAAACAAGCAGCTTCCCAGAATTTGAGGGTCCTAACTTGAGAATTTCTTCAGCTAGTCCATAGAAACTATATATTAAAAGAGTATTAATTAGCTTAAACACATGCATTAAATATATTTTAATATGTACGTGCCCACATGACCATGCAGGTTTTAATTAGTTTCAAGCCTTGACCGTGCTTTGCGCTAACAACACATGCTATTAGGGTTTAATAATTGATTAATCTTAAAGTAAGGTCTCTTTTGGTTCTTTATTAGATGATGAGTTGTAATCATAACAAGGACATGCTAGGTACAATTATCATTTTTAGTGTATATATATAGCTTAATTAGACATCAAAAGAAGGCTAGGTTTAGTAGTGTTTGTAATGGTGACAGAACCTAAATATGTATTTAGTATTTTAGTGTTGTAACTCTATCCATAAAAAAGTGCCAAATTGTTATAAATATATATTATATTGTTGATGTTCATTTTACAACTTTCTAGATAAGCTTGAAATCAATAGCAGACGTTACATAATTTAGTATCAATTTTGCTCAGATTTGTAATAAAAAAGATAACTTATAAATAAAATAATTTATAACATATCTTTCTAATGTATAACACAAATTAGAGACAACGTGATACTTGTCTCTTGTTTATTTATTTTATAGTCTTTGTTTTATAATACAAATCTATATTTAACTAGTAATTTGATGCTTAATAAGGATAAAAAGGATATAGGCTCTTAATTCATGGGTCTCTTGAGTCGTTTAAGAGTCGTTTTCTTTTCTCATATACTCCCTCATTTCAATTTATGTACTTTAGTTTGTTTGAAGTTTCAACACAAAACTTAAGATTAATAATAATATTTTTTAAATTTTATTATTTAGACTTGAACGTCTTTTTAACATAACAAATATCTTTTAAAATTTTATAATATTAAATAAATCATATTATTTTCATAAGAAACTATCATTAATAATAAAATGAAAATATCTAAATAAAAAAAAAAAGAAGAGAAATGTTGAATTTATGACTTTGTGCCATGCAAAAATGAAACAGATTAAAAGAAAAATACGACTCAAATTTTTAAACATTCAGAAATAACACATTTTTCTTCATAAATTGACATTGATCCAAAATAACTCGGCATTCAGATACCTATCATAATTCACAAATAGACTCGACTATGATTGAAGTGCGATGCATAAAGTAATTTTCCTATAGTTTTCTTTGAAAATTATATTCCGAAAATTTTCTAAATAAAATAGGTTTATTAGAAAACAATATATCTGGCTTTTGAGATAAAAACAAAAATTTACGTGTACGATACATACTATTTTTCTCAAATCTCACTTATAGAATTACATTAAATAAATTATTATTTGTTATTATTGTTTTCAAAGCCAAACAGACCTGATCACTAATAATGTTTAGCTTATTACTACATTATTGCTATTTGCTATTGTTGTAAATCTCTCTAGCTCATGTTCAGTCCCCTTCATTTCAGACACCATTTCTATTTCCATGTCTATTTTTTCTTCACTTTCCATTTTTCTTCTATTTTTAAGCCTTGCCTGAAATTTATTCACGACAATTTTTCCTTCATTAAAAAAAATAAAATTACTATTATGATTTTTATGACGAGGCAAAACTGATTTCACAAAAAAATATAGAATTGTGCCAAAAAGGACAGTGATCCAGACCACAAATTACAAAAGTACAATTTTCTAATAATTAATAATAGGAAAAGGACATAAAACCTGCTACGAGGAAGAGTAATTTTCCAGAAAAGAATCCATATGACTTTCGTCATAGAAAATCACAAACGAATCATACACATTTACATTTTATTTTTTTTGTAAATTTAATTCTTAAATCAAGTTGCACTAATTATTCTCTAATCACACTTGCTAATCACCACTTCAACCCTAAACAACTAAAAATTGTATTTAATGATACATTCGAAGTATTTGCCAGTTGTTGTTTTTTGGTTTTATCCTTCAAATTGTGTCCCTAAATTAAAAAAATATAATAAAAAGATGTGAAAGGAATGAAACAAGAATTAATTAGAGAGGAATTGAGCCAAATTAATATTCCATTGAAAAGGGCAATCGAGGAAAACATGAAACCCTAGAAAGAATGTCTTGTTAAGAGAAAGAGAATTTTAATATAATTAGTTGTAAAATAAAGTTAAAGAATGTTTTTATTAATTAATGTAATTTGGTTAATTAATTAATATGATTGAAGGAAAAAAAAAAGAGGACAGGAGTCTTGGGAAAGTAAGAAGTAAAGAGAGGCATCATCGTAGAAGATAAACAGAGTACTCTGTTTCTGTTGATTAGTCACATGGATTCCTCTGCTTCAACTGATATATATTCCAAAAACCAACCTGAGACACCTCATACTACTATTTACCACTTCTTTCTTTTTTTCGTTTATATTAGTTATCATGTTTAGTTTATCAAAACTATAATTATATGACTTTTGATCGACATTATAAAATAAATGACTTATTCTCTGGTGTTAAGTAAGTAATCAAGAAAATATTATCCAAGTAGCATTTATATGTTATCCAGCAAACGTTGAAAAAAGCGAAATGAGATGGTGGATGGATCGGATGGGTAGAAGGAGAAATAAATTTAGAATGTCATTTATTAACGTGTTTTTCTCTACTTTCATTATAAAAGTAATTTTTTTTTTTAAAGGAATGTATTGTCCTAGAGAAAATATAGTTCATAGATATTTTGACCAACCAAGCATCGAAAAATTAAAAATATTTTCTAAAAATATTTAGTAGTCTTTATCATATAGTTTATGAATAATAATATACAATATTGAGTTAATATGGTATAATTAAACTTTGAAATGAATGAAATTGACTTTCAAAAATAAAAATATAACAATTAATTAGGAACAAAAGAATTGTTTTTTTTTAATTTTCTATTTTGACTTTACATTCCGCACAATAATGTTTATAAAGATAAAATTAACCTACAACAACAGATTGTTACAACTAATCAAATTGCACTAATGATGTAAAAACTAATTACACGGAGAAGCAGATATGGATCATTCAATAATTTTCTGTTAGAGTATGCATTTATATTTAAAAAGAAAATTCATAAAATGTAGATAAATATTTTAGTTGCGAACTTAGAAACTAAGACTAGTTATGACTTATGAATTCGACGATAAATTATCAGAGTCATAAATTTCAAATTCTTGTTTCATCGCGCTATTATTTTCCTCTCTCTTGCATAGTAGAGTATAGACACTCAAACACAAGCAAGCTATATGCAGAGAACACTTTTTTCCAGATCTTGGTAGAATCTCTGAGCTATCATCAACTTTTCGTCAGCATTAGATTCTTTATTTTTTTTTTATTTATTTCTTTCATTTGTTATGTGGACAGGGTCCAACTATGACCAAATAAAACCAAAGCTATGCAATATTTAGGCTAATTTTTTTTTTGCATATATCATAAAATGCATCCACTTGGGTATAACTTTTAGGATATTAAATGACGATATCATTGGTCCCAATATTAATTTCAGTTTGATTGTACATAGTTGACAATCCACATCAATTAATGCTATTATTTGTACATATATAATCTCATTATTCCTAATCATATTCAATTATTCAATCTTTGGGTAATATATTCATGAGGTCAAGATCAATATTGGTACTCCTTTGCCATATCATTCTTGATAGTTTATTGGTTGGTGAGTTAATTGTTGAATGGGTACTTTAATTTACTATACTTAAATGGACTCTATCTACCTGAATTCAACCTTGTTGTTTGATAATATTTTTAGTAGCTTCGATGATTGATTATCAAATTTCATTTATTAATTATCTCAGATATATATTTTGATTGAACAATACTAGAAAAGCTTAAGTTTTTTTCTTAAATATTGTTCTTACTTGTACTTCCAACCATATTATTTTGTATAATTTACATAAATTTCACAGTGTAAAGAGTAAATTATATTTTATTTCTACTTTTTTTTCTAATTATAATAATTTCTTAAAATTTGGACCTTCAGGATACATTAAAGAGTATCTCGAATACATTATAACATAAATCGAATATATTAAAAACTAGCTCAAATATGTTATAAACTAGCTCGGATACACTATAAAATAAATCTAATACATAGTATGTAGCTTCGGTACAGTAAATATTAGCTCGCTTACATTAATATGTAGCTCGAATAGATTAAATACATTAGGAGGGAAATAAGAGATTTTAGAAATTGAGATATTGAAAATAAGAAAAACATAAGAGTGTGTATTTGAGTAATTTTGATGATAGGGCTTTGGTTAGATTTTCTAACTTTTGCTTCTATAAAGTTATTATTATCATCAAGAGAAGTTCTATGTGCAAGTATATATATTTTTTTCTTATACAGAGATTAAGGTAAATATATTATGAATGTAAGAAACTTTTATACAGTCAAATCACTTTTATCTACTATATTTAATAATATATTTTACTTTTAAAATTATTATTTTGTTTTAAGAAGTCTTAATTATAGATAACCTTTGAGTAATTTGGTATTTTTTTAAAAACAATTTTTATATATTTCTTAGCACAAATACATGATTTCATTCAAAGTCACTCTAGCTCCGCCCTGGATGACAATAGTATTAATTTCATAATTCTAAAGGATTCGTTTATATAATACCCTTAATAATTCAAATTAAAATGGAATCAAAACCATATTGTAAGTGGGTGGGTACGTACTATTAGCACAAACATGTTTTTTCCATTAGAGCTTCGATATTTTATTAAAGCTTGGTTAAATTTAAATTGTATAAAATATCTCATATTGAAGACAAAATATTTTCTAGCAAAAGTAACAACTTACACAAATAAATTCAAACCTGAAAACTCTATTTATAAATATCATTCCTCCACAACCCTCGTTCCCACCATATAAGATGTA